>JARQOD010000002.1:259295444-259403958 GCA_033576555.1 Oophaga sylvatica
GTATTGAATGCCGTCTTCCATTCATCCCCGTGCTTAATGCGAATAAGGTTATATGCCCCCCTGAGGTCAAGCTTGGTAAACCAAGTAGCGTTTTTCACCCTGGAAAACAGGTCAGAAATCAAGGGTAACGGGTATTGATATTTCACAGTAATATTGTTCAAAAGACGATAATCAATACACGGCCTTAATGAACCATCCTTTTTGGCCACAAAGAAAAAACCGGCACCTAAGGGTGAAGAGGATGGTCTGATATGACCCTTCTCCAATGACTCCTTGATATAAGACCGCATAGCGTCATGTTCAGGTACAGACAAGTTAAAAAGGCGACCTTTAGGGAATTTACTACCAGGCACTAATTCAATAGCGCAGTCATAGCTCCTATGGGGAGGCAAGGATGCAGATTTACTTTCGCTAAATACATCAGAAAAATCAATCAAAAAGTCAGGAACATCCTGAGCCTGGGGGGAGGCAGAAAAAACAGGAGTGTTGGTATTAACACATTGGCAGCCCCAACTGGTTACAGACACAGATTTCCAATCCAAAACAGGATTATGAGACTGTAACCAAGGGAAACCCAGTACGATAATATCATGCAGATTATACAGAACCAAAAATTTGCAGCACTCTTGATGATCAGGTTCAACCCTCATTATCACCTGAGTAGAGAACTGAGGTTTATTATCAGCCAAAGGGGTAGAATCGATCCCCAGTAGGGGAATAGACTTCTGTAGGGGTATCAAGGGAAACCCACAACGTTTAGCAAAATCATAATCCATCAGGTTAATAGCTGCTCCAGAATCAACGAAAGCCTGAGCAGAAAATGAGGACAGAGAGCATATCAGAGTGACAGTTAATAAAAACTTAGTCTGAACACTACCCAAGACAACTGAGCATTAGTGTTGAGCATTCCGATACCGCAAGTATCGGGTATCGGCCGATATTCGCGTTATCGGAATTCCGATACTTAATTCCGATACTTTTTCCATATCGTATACCGGAATCGGAAGTTCCCATAATTCTTTGAGAGGCAATGTGATTTTAGTCAGCCAATGAGGAATCCTACGAAGTGTGGGCACATCCTGTAATGCTGCGGTCATCTTAACTAATGGCATGGCTGTGATTGGCTGCTGAAATGATGTCAGAATGCACTATAAAAGGCGCCGCCGCCATTTTAGCGTCACTGTGCTGTGAACTCAGTAAGGGACAGAACGCTACTCTGCTAACTCTGAGGGACAGTTACATATTGCGATTTTGTGTACTACTGTGCTTGAGGCAGGCTAGTTTACCAACCGCTGTGTAAAGCTTCATTTTGCCAGTGTTGTTTTAACAGCTCTGTGCAAGGTGTGTGTGTGACAGTGCAGGTGACGCTGCAGTTTGCTCTGCATCCACCGCTGTTTGTAGGCATCTGCACGTGTCACTGACTCTTTTTTTTTATTTTATTTAGTGGAATTGGTGCAGCTCCATTATATTAGAAAAAAATCAAATCTATTAGTGTGACGTGCTTCCATCCGTATACAATACATTGGTTGCAAACACTATAGAACTACACAAAGGAGCTTTTCACAGATAGTGAATAGTTGTGTTTCAGTGTTCACTGCAGTCTGTGAGGTTTTGATTTTTTGAGTGCAGATCACGCTCCAGTTAGTTCTTCAACCACTGCCGGTTGTAGTCTGCTGAGCGTGTGTCACTGCCTCATCCTTCACATTTTTCTCTAATTGGTGCTGCTCCATTTTAGTGGAAAAAAATCTAATCTATTAGTGTGACGCGCTTCCATCCGTATACAATACATTGGTTGCAAACACTATAGAACTACACAAAGGAGCTTTTCACAGATAGTGAATAGTTGTGTTTCAGTGTTCACTGCAGTCTGTGAGGTTTTGATTTTTTGAGTGCAGATCACGCTCCAGTTAGTTCTTCAACCACTGCCGGTTGTAGTCTGCTGAGCGTGTGTCACTGCCTCATCCTTCACATTTTTCTCTAATTGGTGCTGCTCCATTTTAGTGGAAAAAAATCGAATCTATTAGTGTGACGCGCTTCCATCCGTATACAATACATTGGTTGCAAACACTATAGAACTACACAAAGGAGGTTTTCACAGATAGTGAATAGTTGTGTTTCAGTGTTCACTGTATTCTGTGAGCTTTTCATTTTGTGAGTGCAGATTACGCTCCAGTTTGTACTTCAACCACTGCCGGTTGTAGTCTGCTGAGCGTGTGTCACTGCCTCATCCTTCACATTTTTCTCTAATTGGTGCTGCTCCATTTTAGTGGAAAAAAAACTAATCTATTAGTGTGACGCGCTTCCATCCGTATACAATACATTGGTTGCAAACACTATAGAACTACACAAAGGAGCTTTTCACAGATAGTGAATAGTTGTGTTTCAGTGTTCACTGTAGTCTGTGAGCTTTTCATTTTGTGAGTGCAGATTACGCTCCAGTTTGTACTTCAACCACTGCCGGTTGTAGTCTGCTGAGCGTGTGTCACTGCCTCATCCTTCACATTTTTCTCTAATTGGTGCTGCTCCATTTTAGTGGAAAAAAAACTAATCTATTAGTGTGACGCGCTTCCATCCGTATACAATACATTGGTTGCAAACACTATAGAACTACACAAAGGAGCTTTTCACAGATAGTGAATAGTTGTGTTTCAGTGTTCACTGTAGTCTGTGAGCTTTTCATTTTGTGAGTGCAGATTACGCTCCAGTTTGTACTTCAACCACTGCCGGTTGTAGTCTGCTGAGCGTGTGTCACTGCCTCATCCTTCACATTTTTCTCTAATTGGTGCTGCTCCATTTTAGTGGAAAAAAAACTAATCTATTAGTGTGACGCGCTTCCATCCGTATACAATACATTGGTTGCAAACACTATAGAACTACACAAAGGAGCTTTTCACAGATAGTGAATAGTTGTGTTTCAGTGTTCACTGTAGTCTGTGAGCTTTTCATTTTGTGAGTGCAGATTACGCTCCAGTTTGTACTTCAACCACTGCCGGTTGTAGTCTGCTGAGCGTGTGTCACTGCCTCATCCTTCACATTTTTCTCTAATTGGTGCTGCTCCATTTTAGTGGAAAAAAAACTAATCTATTAGTGTGACGCGCTTCCATCCGTATACAATACATTGGTTGCAAACACTATAGAACTACACAAAGGAGCTTTTCACAGATAGTGAATAGTTGTGTTTCAGTGTTCACTGTAGTCTGTGAGCTTTTCATTTTGTGAGTGCAGATTACGCTCCAGTTTGTACTTCAACCACTGCCGGTTGTAGTCTGCTGAGCGTGTGTCACTGCCTCATCCTTCACATTTTTCTCTAATTGGTGCTGCTCCATTTTAGTGGAAAAAAAACTAATCTATTAGTGTGACGCGCTTCCATCCGTATACAATACATTGGTTGCAAACACTATAGAACTACACAAAGGAGCTTTTCACAGATAGTGAATAGTTGTGTTTCAGTGTTCACTGTAGTCTGTGAGCTTTTCATTTTGTGAGTGCAGATTACGCTCCAGTTTGTACTTCAACCACTGCCGGTTGTAGTCTGCTGAGCGTGTGTCACTGTCTCATCCTTCACATTTTTCTCTAATTGGTGCTGCTCCATTTTAGTGGAAAAAAATATAATCTATTAGTGTGACGCGCTTCCATCCGTATACAATACATTGGTTGCAAACACTATAGAACTACACAAAGGGGCCTTTCACAGATACTGAACAGTTGTCTGCAGGGTTCACTGTAGTCTGTGAGGAATAACCACACTTAGGCCTTAACTTTTCTGACTTTCTTTATCAATCTACCAAGATGAAGAAGTCAGTGAGTAAGGCACGTGGTCGTGGTCGAGGCCGTGGATTTGCAGCAGGGAGAGGACGTGGGGATTCTGTGGCTGCTGCCGCACCCAGTGACACAGCATCCACCAGTTTTCCCCGTGAGCGTTCCTTTATGCGCACTTTTGTAGGAGCTCAGCGTACCCCCCTGCTGCGTGAAGAACAAATTGAAGCCGTTGTTGGTTGGATGGCAGCCAATGCATCGACTTCAATACCTTCCACCTCCTCTCAGGACCACAGCACTGTTGAACAACCATCAGTCTCTTCACCGCCTGCCAAATTGCCCAGGCAGTCAGAGAGCTCTGTACAGGAGCCAGCTGAGTCTCTGCTTCTGTTCTCAGAATCTGTTGGCTTGGAAACAGGGGCCCAGCCAAGCAGCATTCTGGAATGTGAAGAAGAGGCAGTATGCAGTGATGCGCAACAGCTGTGTCTCTCTGAATCTGAAGAGGCGGGTGAGCCAGTGCCGATGGTCAGCACACCGCAGAACGCATCTGATGATGATGAGACTCAGTTGCCAGTTTCTGTTGAGCATGGTGCTGGCCAGACCACCCAACAACAGCAGGTGTTGGAAGAGGGTAGTGGTGGAGATGATGAGGTCCAAGACCCAACATGGCGTGAGGAACAGGAAGGTGGTGGGAGCAGCTCTGAGGAAGAGATTGCCCCAACGGTCCAAACAGTAGGGAGAGGTAGGCTGCAGACTCGCTTGCCTGTAGCCTCCAGTTTGGCACCCGTTCGGAGCAGTTCTCTTACAACAGCCAAACCGGGCGCTCCCAGGACTTGCTCTGCGTGGTCCTTTTTTGATACAGTTGCAGATGATATTTGCTATGTCAAATGCAAGCTGTGTAATCAAAAAATTAAAAGAGGTAAAAGTGTCAGTAACCTTAATACAACAAATATGTGGAAACATGTGCGGTCAAAGCACTTTGTTGAGTTACAAAGACACACTGGAGATGTAGGCCAACCTACAGCAGCACCTACATCTTCAGCTCCTGTTGGAGCCTCTTCCTCCAGTTCACACACAGCTGGTAAGGCTTCCTCAAAGGATCGCCATGGAAGAACCTCTGTCACTGTTGTCCAGAGACACAGTGTTATTCCACCCACAGGTGCAAGTTCCCTGTCATCCTCACACACCCAGGCCACAAAACAGCCATCGGTAGCACAGGCATGGGATAAAAGACGGCCATACTCGGCAAACCATCCACGAGCACAGGCTCTGAATGCTGTCATTGCAAAACTCCTGTCCCTTGAAATGCTGTCATTCAGGCTGGTGGAGACTGACAGTTTCCGTGAATTAATGGCATTGGCAGTCCCACAATACAATGTGCCCAGCCGATTTTATTTCAGCAGGCAAGCCGTCCCTGGTCTGCAAAAGCATGTTGAGGCAAAAATTAAACATGCGCTACTAAACGCCGTCAGTAGCAAGGTCCACCTGACCACCGATGCGTGGACCAGTACCCATGGCCAGGGACGATACCTTTCACTCACTGCCCATTGGGTGAATGTTGTGGAGCCGGGTACAGATCTTGCGAGTGGCGCTGTACGTGTTCTGCCAACTCCAAGGATTGCCGGAATCAAGTCTGTCCACATTGACTCCTCCTCCTACTCCAGTTCCTCAGAATCATCGCTGCAGGAGCCGTCACGGTCTACCTCCACATGGACCCGTGGACGCTTACCTGATGCGACCGATATGAGCACAGCCGTGGCCAAACGGCAACAGGCCGTTCTGAAATTAATTCCCATGGGGAATCGAAGCCACACAGCGCAGGAGGTCTGGAATGCCATCAAGCAGGAGAGCGACGTGTGGTTTTTGCCAGCGAATCTCCAGCCAGGTTTGGTAGTGTGTGACAATGGCCGAAATCTGGTGGCAGCTCTGGGCCTTGGCAACCTCACTCACATACCATGTCTGGCACATGTGCTCAACTTGGTCGTGCAGAGTTTTTTGAGGGACTATCCGGATCTTGATGCACTGCTGCACAAGGTCCGCCTAGAGTGCGCTCACTTGCGACGTTCCAGCATGGCCAGATCGCGCATTGCAGCTCTGCAACGCAGATTGCGCCTTCCTGAACATCGCATCATATGTGACGTATCCACCAGGTGGAATTCAACGTTACATATGTTGGAGCGGTTGTGTGAGCAGCAGCCAGCAGTTATGGAGTATCAGCTGCATCAGGCGCAATCAACACGCAATTTGCGCCGTCCACACTTCACCATTAATGAGTGGGCCACTATGAAGGACATGTGCCACGTTTTGCGTGCGTTTGATGAGTCAACGCGGATGGCGAGTGCAGATGATGCACTAGTCAGCCTGACTGTCCCCCTTATCTGCCTGCTTCAAAAAACACTGCAAGCAATAAGGGATGAGGTTTTGGAAGAGGTGGAGGATGAGGAGTCACAAATTCCATCACCTTCTGGAAAGTCAGCGCAACGTGGTTCCTCACAAAGGGCTGGGCAGGGCTCACTTTGTGAGGAGGATGAGGAGGAGGAGTCAATGGAGGAGGAAGACATCGCTCCAGAGGGAGGTACACAACGCTCTAGTCAGTATGTAGAGCGAGGGTGGGGTGATGCAGAGCAGGCAGAGATAACGCCTCTTGCAGAGGACAGCGTTTCTTTGCCAGTTGGGAGTCTGCAGCACATGGTTGATTTCATGCTGCAGTGCCTAAGAAACGACCGCCGCATCGCCCACATTCTCACGACGTCTGATTATTGGGTGTACACCCTCCTAGACCCTCGCTACCGGGACAACGTCAAAAGCCTCATCACACCGTTGAACCGGGAGCGTAAAATGCGGGAGTACCAAGACACACTGGTGCAATCCCTAATGTTCTACCTTACTGCCGAGAGCACTGCTGCTGCTACTGCTTTACAAAGCAGCTCTGTGCGTCGAGGCAGTGTAGAGAGCTCTGCAACAAGAGGGAGCACACGCAGTGCCTCTGCACAGGGAAAGACCAGTATGTTCAAAATGTGGCAAAGTTTTGTGGCAGCGCCACAAATGTCTACACCATCCGAGAGGGCTCCAGTCAGCGGGAGGCAACGTATCCGTCAGATGGTGACAGACTACTTGGCTTTGCCTCTCAGTGTACTCCCAGATGGCTCTTCCCCATTCAAGTTTTGGGTCTCTAAGCTGGATACATGGCCAGAGCTTAGCCAGTATGCATTGGAGGTGCTGGCTTGCCCTGCTGCCAGTGTATTATCGGAGCGCGTCTTTAGTGCTGCAGGTGGTGTACTAACAGACCGTCGCATGCGACTATCCTCCGATAATGTAGACCGGCTTACTTTTCTGAAAATGAACAAGGCATGGATCTCGCCAGAATTTCTCTGTCCGTTTTCAGATTAAATAACTGGTTCGCAACGTTATCCATGTCTCCTGTTATGTTCATCTTTCTACCACCTGAACTCTACTCCCTGGGCTCCAACACTGCCAGTTGCTGCTCAGAAGTGTCGTGTCCACAGAACAAAACACAAGCTCTACTGTTAGTGGGGTTCAGTAACGCCAGCTGTTCCCCTGCTGTGTCAACGGCAAGAAGTGTCCTGTTCCCGACACATGGACAGAAAAACACATGACCAACATGCTCCAAATAGGGAAGAGCCGTCACCCTGCTTGTTATGCTGAAAACATGAAATTGTGAAGTTTTGCAGGCCTAGAATGATAAATTTTTAAGAAAAATATGGACAAATAATAATTTGTCATCACAGCGCATATCTGCACATGTCTATTAGAAATGGTAACAAAAAATAAAACATAGTCTACTCTTCACATTTTTAAATTAATGCATAAAAGTACATTTCAGACTTATGAATTAATGCTTTTAAAGGAACTTTATCTGTACCTGTAAGATAATGCACTCAATGGATGTACGAATCATTACATCCTCATCATCATCATGACGAGTTTTATTTATGACAGACATTATAAAATACACATACTGATGCCAACTGTAACTTCAAACACCATATATGAAATGGCCAGCATGTAAACATGGTAATAATGTCCAATAATAAATTATTACATCTAGAAAGTGCATCATGCATACTGACAATAGGTACTTATACCTGCAAGTGCTGTTGAAACAACCACAAGAGATATAAATTAATACTGGTATATAGGTATCACAGTGCATAGTTACTCATGGACAATGTTGATGTAATACTGTATCTCAATTAAGTCAGCGTCAACCATTAGGCTTGTTAGTCTTGTACATTGTTAAAGAGGGAACGTAATTTTTTGGTTTGTCATAGGTGTAGTATTACACATTAAATTATTACTGCTGTATTTTTTTTGGCGTCCCTAGTGCGCAATAACGCAGCCTAACCTCACATTTGATAGTCAGCTAATTGCCACACGCTACCCTACCCTACGCGTGACAGTAGGAAGGTAGTGTTGACGGATAAAGCTTTGCGCAAACAGACATTCTTTTACCCTCTTCAACACTCTACAAGCAAAAAATGCATGATTTCAGCCGCAGACTTTATTGACGTACAGTATAACATCGGCATTACCCATCAGAGGCTGTCCACTGTGTGATACAGACATAGAATATACCTTTGCTATCCGTAGCCTTTGTTTCACCTACACTTGCAGGCACACACTTAAATTGTGACAAACAATGCCTAATGTTTTTTTAAATGGTTATTTTTTATTGTACATTATTGTGTCATCAATCACATTGATGAGTCCATGCTGGACATGTCATACATGCTATAGAAAGTTACGATTTTATGAACTTAAATAATTAAATTGTCTGTGACTGTCACATAAAATTTGCGATGATGATGATGAGTGACTATTACAAAATCCATTGTCTTCACTATGTTATAGTTTAACATTGCGTTCCTTAAGCATTATTCATAAAAAAAAAAATGTACTTTTATTCTTAAATTTACAACACTATATTTTGTTACCAATTTTTTGGGTGTTGTGTTGTTCCATTTATTTTTGGCATGTGCATATATGCGTTTAGATTTGTATTTTCTTTATTTTTCCTTCTTGAAATTAGAAAACATGTGTATCTTTGTACCGTGTTAGCCAGTAGATAGAAAAATATTTAGACTTCAGAGTCAGCAGTGGTTCATACCTTTTTATGGATAACTGAAAAGATGGAAACAAATTGCAAGCTTTCAAGGCTACTCACGTCTCTTCATCAGGGAAAGACTAACTAAAAAAATTAAGCATCACATATTTCTATACACAACAGGACACAGGAATATTGCAATAGGTAAGACAAGTAAGTGACGTGTATCAGAACTGTCATTATCTCACAGGGATGAACATAAATATTCTAACAGTTCCTAGATAAGGATAGAAAGTTTGATTGCCCTCTCATTGGCGTATTTTTTGGGGTTTTCATGACCCTGGAAGGGCATAGACGCAGATTCCTTAATTGATATAGAATGACATAAATCCATGTGATCTATTCATTCCATCACTAACAGTGTCAAAGGTCATGATGAGCTTATATTCTGAAACCTTTGTACGTTTCTCATATTTGAAGTTATATTTTAATAACAGTAATTCCATATCCATGATGCTATGACCGGGCGGGCATACAAAAGTCTTTTGCCACAGCTAAATTCATTAATTTATCTGTGATTGTGTGGCGCTGATAATTCATCGTTGTTCTCCTTTTTGTTGCCGGTCTCCCCTCACTTGTCCCTCCCTCACTTGTCTTAGCTATTCCTGTGTCCTGTTGTGTGTAGAAATATGTGATTCTTCATTTTTGGCTTTACTCTTAGCCTGATGAAGACACCTGAGTAGTCTCGAAAGCTTTGAATTTGTTACCATATTTTCAGTTAGCCATTAAACGTTATCAACCACAGAGGACTGTCAAGTATAAATATTTTTCTATTCTTGTAATTGAAATTTATCATTTTATTGTTGTAGTAAAACTTCATTTATTCTTGTTTGAAGTACATACATTTGCAATGGCCACGTAACAAGGCAATAACTCAATATTTTATGCCTACACCCTCCTTGACCCTGGGTTACAACACCGCCAGTTGTTTCTCGGAAGTGCTGTTAGCACAGTCTACACTTGCTCCTGTGTTACTGGGGTTCAGTAATGTCAGCTGTTCCCCTGCTGTGTGAACGGCAAAAAGTCCTGCTGCCTCCACCCTGTTCTGTTCTCATCCCTGGGTTACAACACCGCCAGTTGTTTCTCGGAAGTGCTGTTAGCACAGTTAACACTTGCTCCCGTGTTACTGGGGTTCAGTAATGTCAGCTGTTCCCCTGCTGTGTGAACGGCAAAAAGTCCTGCTGCCTCCACCATGTTCTCTTCTCATCCCTGGGTTACAACACCGCCAGTTGTTTCTCGGAAGTGCTGTTAGCACAGTCTACACTTGCTCCTGTGTTACTGGGGTTCAGTAATGTCAGCTGTTCCCCTGCTGTGTGAACGGCAAAAAGTCCTGCTGCCTCCACCCTGTTCTGTTCTCATCCCTGGGTTACAACACCGCCAGTTGTTTCTCGGAAGTGCTGTTAGCACAGTTAACACTTGCTCCTGTGTTACTGGGGTTCAGTAATGTCAGCTGTTCCCCTGCTGTGTGAACGGCAAAAAGTCCTGCTGCCTCCACCCTGTTCTGTTCTCATCCCTGGGTTACAACACCGCCAGTTGTTTCTCGGAAGTGCTGTTAGCACAGTTAACACTTGCTCCCGTGTTACTGGGGTTCAGTAATGTCAGCTGTTCCCCTGCTGTGTGAACGGCAAAAAGTCCTGCTGCCTCCACCATGTTCTCTTCTCATCCCTGGGTTACAACACCGCCAGTTGTTTCTCGGAAGTGCTGTTAGCACAGTCTACACTTGCTCCTGTGTTACTGGGGTTCAGTAATGTCAGCTGTTCCCCTGCTGTGTGAACGGCAAAAAGTCCTGCTGCCTCCACCCTGTTCTGTTCTCATCCCTGGGTTACAACACCGCCAGTTGTTTCTCGGAAGTGCTGTTAGCACAGTTAACACTTGCTCCTGTGTTACTGGGGTTCAGTAATGTCAGCTGTTCCCCTGCTGTGTGAACGGCAAAAAGTCCTGCTGCCTCCACCCTGTTCTGTTCTCATCCCTGGGTTACAACACCGCCAGTTGTTTCTCGGAAGTGCTGTTAGCACAGTCTACACTTGCTCCTGTGTTACTGGGGTTCAGTAATGTCAGCTGTTCCCCTGCTGTGTGAACGGCAAAAAGTCCTGCTGCCTCCACCATGTTCTCTTCTCATCCCTGGGTTACAACACCGCCAGTTGTTTCTCGGAAGTGCTGTTAGCACAGTTAACACTTGCTCCCGTGTTACTGGGGTTCAGTAATGTCAGCTGTTCCCCTGCTGTGTGAACGGCAAAAAGTCCTGCTGCCTCCACCATGTTCTGTTCTCATCCCTGGGTTACAACACCGCCAGTTGTTTCTCGGAAGTGCTGTTAGCACAGTCTACACTTGCTCCTGTGTTACTGGGGTTCAGTAATGTCAGCTGTTCCCCTGCTGTGTGAACAGCAAACAGTCCTGCTGCCTCAACTTTAATTTCCATGGGTACCTTCTGCTACCCATCCGGGTTCCAGTACCGTCAGCTGGTTCTCCGCAGTGCCTTTGGCGTAGGTGCCTCCATGTCGGTATCCGAGTTCCAGCAACGTCTGCTGGTCCTTGGTAGTGCTTTGGAGCACAGGTACCTCCTGCTTAGTAACCGTGTCCCAGTAACGTCAGCTGGTCCTCGGTTGTGCCATTGGCTCTTTTCCTTCTGCTGACCCTCCGGGTTCCAGCACAGTCAGCTGGTCCTCGTTACTTTCATTGGCTCTTGTACCTTCTGCTACTCATCCGGGTTCCAGTACCGTCAGCTGGTTCTCCGCAGTGCCTTTGGCCTAGGTGCCTCCATGTCGGTATCCGAGTTCCAGCAACGTCTGCTGGTCCTTGGTAGTGCTTTGGAGCACAGGTACCTCCTGCTTAGTAACCGTGTCCCAGTAACGTCAGCTGGTCCTCGGTTGTGCCATTGGCTCTTTTCCTTCTGCTGACCCTCCGGGTTCCAGCACAGTCAGCTGGTCCTCGTTACTTCCATTGGCTTTTGTACCATCACCAACAGGACAAAGAAGGTTAAGACAAACTACAAGATACAGAACAAGAGACAGAAGAACAATAAGCAGAAGATCAAAAAGCAGAAGAACATTAAGTATAAGACCAAAATGAAGAGCAAAATATATGCTCTAAATTCTAAGCAGAAGAAGACTAAGCAGTGTATGGGGGTGAGTCCGTTCCTCCTCGTGGTGCCCCTGGAAAATGCCTGATGCT
Source organism: Oophaga sylvatica (assembly GCA_033576555.1). Lineage (NCBI taxonomy): Eukaryota > Metazoa > Chordata > Amphibia > Anura > Dendrobatidae > Oophaga > Oophaga sylvatica. The sequence continues at coordinate 259,307,497 of JARQOD010000002.1, forward strand.
GCTGCAGGCTAAACTGAACGCGGACAAATACTGTTGTAATTAAAATCTTTTGTGACAGCAAGAACGGAAGGATGAAAATTCAGAGTTTTACAGATTACAAGTACAGGAATGTCTGTCACAAATAAGAATATGATGAAAAGGATGAATAGGAAGAAGATGAAGAAGTAGAATATGAAGAATAATAACTGTTTAATAAGAACAATATAAGTAATGTTAACAAAAAGATGAATAGCAAGAAGTTTTAGAAGATTAAGAAGGTGAAGATGAAGAATAATTTGATGAGAAAGATGATGCTGCTGAAAATTATGAAGGAGAAAGTGTGTGAAAAGTTAAAAAGGTGAAGACCATGGAAGTTGTGAAACAGACATATTTGACAAAATAGAAAAAAGGTTAAGAACATTGTCAATTTGTTCGTCAATCCGAACGTATTTCCTAAAAAAAAATAAATAATGCTATTCCATTGGATTGGGTCAAACATCTATGCCTTTAATGTCTCCTCAACCTCCCCCAATACATTCTACATTACTCTTTCTTGTTTTCCTTCATGTACAATTAACCAACAAGACAAGAATGGTTTTTTTTTAATTTCGATATTTTGTTCCCATAGACTTACATGGGACTTCCGGTATCGGTATCGGGTATCGCCGATATTTTAGTGATATCGGCGATACCATTACGATTCCGATACTTTAGGATATCGGAAAGTATCGCTCAACTCTACTGAGCATGCAAAACGTCTTCCCCGCTTAGGGCAGACTGAAATAGCATGAGAGGCATCACCACAGTAGAAACATAACCCATTGCGCTTTCAAAACTCATGACGCTGTGCCCCAGACACCACTCTATCACACTGCATGGATTCAGAAGCAGGTTCACAAGACAACACTATTCCACGCATACTTCTCCGCTCACGCAAACGTCTGTCAATTTGAATCGCTAATGACATAGAATCATTGAGACCAGAGGGGACAGGAAATCCCACCATAACATCCTTTACATTATCTGACAGACCCTTCCGAAAAAGGGCCGCCAAAGCGTCGTCATTCCACTTGGTCAGGACTGCCCACCTACGGAATCTCTGACAGTATAACTCAGCGTCATCAAGCCCCTGATTTAATGCCAACAAGGCTTTTTCAGCTTGATCAGTGACATTAGGCTCATCGTACAATAACCCCAAAGCCTGAAAAAATGCATCAACATCACTCAAAACAGGATCCCCAGGTGTCAGGGAAAAAGCCCAATCCTGAGGATCGCCGCGCAGGAGAGAGATGACAATTTGAACCTGCTGCGCTGCGTTCCCTGAGGACTTAGATTTTAAGGCAAAAAACAATTTACAATTATTTTTGAAATTCTGAAAGTTAGCTCGATCCCCTAAAAACAAATCTGGCATGGGAATCCTAGGTTCCACAACAGGCAACCTAGCAAGATATGCAGCAATACTCTGAACCTCAGTGGCAAGCAGATCAACACGGCCAGACAACCGTGCAAACTCCATTGAGAGAAAAAATCCTCCCCAGCACCCAGAGATACAGAGGGAAAAAAAAATGCAACAAACAGAAAAATATCTCTGACAACTCTGACAACCGTTTTTTCTTTCACAAATTTTTTCCCTTCTGTGAGTACCATACAATTTTACATTTTAGGCCGGTGATACTGTTATGTTGAACTAAAAAGAAGAAAATGTCTTATCTGTTAGCAGGAGATGCAGACACGACACAGCAGGCTACAAAGGAAACAAGAATCAAGGATTCAGACCAGAACAATTGATCACCGGCAACCCTGATGGGAAGGTGACTCCCTTATATAAGACCAGTCAGTAACACCTGATTCCCAATCCTCACAATCTTCACAATCTTCACTGGACAGACCAGCACCGCTTGTAACCACCAGAGGGAGCCTCTGCTCAGAACTCATCCCAAGCCCACTCACAACACTCAGGTGTTTTTGCAATCAGAAGAGTTGGTATTTTTTAGGGTTTTTTTGGATTGCAGTGAGTATCCTTTCCTGTACTTTTCTGTCTAGACAGATTGAGCCCCAGCATTTGCTCATTCTATTTTCTGTCTGTGTCCGTGCTTCTTCTTGTCTAACCACCATTACATGTTTGGGGGCTTCCTATTTCTTTGGGGATCTGCTCCGGGGTAGATAGCTTTCCTCTTTCTGCCTTTAGGTGTAGTTATCTCTCAGGCTGTGACGGGCGTCTAGGATCAACGTAGGAACGCTCCACGGCTACCTCTAGTTGTGTGGTTAGTTCAGGTTACTGCAATTCAATAGGTTCCAGCCTCTCTGGTGTATTGCCATATTTGCTTTTTCTCCTCAGCTACCAAAACTAGTGTTGAGCGATACGATACCGCAAGTATCGGGTATCGGCCGATATTAGCTCTATCGGCCTTTCGATACTTCGTTTCGATATTTTCGTCTTATCGGATACCGGAATCGGAAGTTCCCATAATTCTTTGAGAGGCAATGTGATTTTAGTCAGCCAATGAGGAATCCTAAGAAGTGTTTGCACATCCTGTACTGCTGCGGTCATGTTAACTAATGGCATGGCTGTGATTGGATGCTGAAATGATGTCAGAATGCACTATAAAAGGCGCCGCCGCCATTTTAGCGTCACTGTGCTGTGAATTCAGTAAGGGACAGAACGCTGCTGTGCTGACTCTGAGGGACAGTTAGAGATTGCGATTTAGTGTACTGTGCTGTAGGCAGGCTAGCACCAACCGCTGTGTAAAGCTTCCTTTTGCCTGCAGTGTTGTTTTAACAGCTCTGCAAGGTGTGTGTGAGTGCAGGTGACGCTGCAGTTTGCTCTGCATGCAACGCTGTCTGTAGGCATCTGCACGTGTCACTCACAGACTCTTTTTTTTTTCGTCAGTGTAATTCTTACAGCTCCATGCAATTTAACTATTAGTGTGACGCGCTTCCATCCGTATCCAATACATTGGTTGCAAACACTATAGAAGTAGACAAAGGAGTAGCCTTTCACAGATTGTGAACAGTTGTGTTTCAGTGTTCACTTCAGTCTGTGTTTTTTATTTTTTGAGTGCACATCACGCTCCAGTTACTTGTTCAAGCACTGCTGCTTGTACTCTGCTGAGCGTGTCTCAGTGCCTCATCCTTTTCATTTATCTCCAATTGTTTTGCTCCATTCCATTTAAATATAATCTATTAGTGTGACGCGCTTCCATCCGTATACAATACATTGGTTGCAAACACTATAGAAGTAGACAAAGGAGTAGCCTTTCACAGATTGTGAACAGTTGTGTTTCAGTGTTCACTTCAGTCTGTGTTTTTTATTTTTTGAGTGCACATCACGCTCCAGTTACTTGTTCAAGCACTGCTGCTTGTACTCTGCTGAGCGTGTCTCAGTGCCTCATCCTTTTCATTTATCTCCAATTGGTTCTGCTCCATTCCATTTAAAATATAATCTATTAGTGTGACGCGCTTCCATCCGTATACAATACATTGGTTGCAAACACTATAGAAGTAGACAAAGGAGTAGCCTTTCACAGATTGTGAACAGTTGTGTTTCAGTGTTCACTTCAGTCTCTGCGTAATAACCACACTTAGGCCTTATAACTTTTCTGACTTTCTTTATCAATCTACCAAGATGAAGAAGTCAGTGAGTAAGGCACGTAGTCGTGGCCGTGGAGTTTCAGCAGGGAGAGGACGTGGGGATTCTGTGGCTGCTGCCGCCCTCAGTGACACAGCATCCACCAGTTTTCCCCGTGAGCGTTCCTTTATGCGCACTTTGGTAGGAGCTCGGCGTGCCCCCCTGCTGTGGGAAGAACAAATTGAAGCCGTTGTTGGTTGGATGGCAGCCAATGCATCGACTTCAATTCCTTTCACCTCCTCTCAGGAACACAACACGGTTGAGCAACCATCTGTCTGTTCACCGCCTGTCAAATTGCCCAGGCAGTCAGAGAGTTCTGTACAGGAGCCAGCTGAGTCTCTGCTTCTGTTCACCGAATCTGTTGGCTCGCAAACACGGGCACAGGCAAGCAGCATTCTGCAATTTGAAGAAGAGGGAGTATGCAGTGATGCGCAACAGCTGTGTCTCTCTCAATCTGAAGAGGCGGGTGAGCCAGTGCCGATGGACAGCACACCGCAGAACGCATCTTATGATGATGATGAGACTCAGGTGCCAGGTTTTGTGGAGCATGGTGCTGCCCAGATCATCCAACAGCAGCAGGTGTTGGAAGAGGGTAGTGGAGATGATGAAGTCCGAGACCCAACATGGCGTGAGCAACAGGAAGGTGGTGGGAGCAGCTCTGAGGAAGAGATTGTCCCAACGGTACAAAGAGGAGGGAGAGGTAGGCTGCAGACTCGCTTGCCTGTAGCCTCCAGTTTGGCACCTGTTGGGAGCAGTTCTCTTAGAAATGTCAAAATTGGCGCTCCCATGACTTGCACTGCGTGGTCCTTTTTTGACAGACTTGTAGATGATATTTGCTATGTTCAATGCAAGCTGTGTAAGCAAAAAGTTAAAAGAGGTAAAAATATCAGTAACCTGAATACCACAAATATGTGGAAACATGTACGGACAAAGCACGTAGCTGAGTTACAAAGACACACTGGAGATGTAGGCCAACCTACAGCAGCACCTACATCTTTAGGTCGTGTTCGAGCCTCTACCTCCAGCTCACACACACCTGGTTCGGCTTCCTCACAGGATCTCCATGGAAGAACCTCGGTCACTGTTGTCCATAGACAAACTGTTATTCCACCCACAGCAGCAAGTTCACAGTCATCGTCACACTCCCAGAACAAAAAACAGCCATCGGTAACACAGGCATGGGATAAAAAGACGGCCATACTCGGCAAACCATCCACGAGCACAGGCTCTGAATGCTGGCCTTGCAAAACTCCTGTCCCTTGAAATGCTGTCATTCAGGCTGGTGGAGACTGACAGTTTCAGGAACTTTATGGCATTGGCAGTCCCACAATATAATGTGCCAAGCCGACTTTATTTCAGCAGGCTAGCTGTCCCTGCTCTGCAAAAACATGTCGAGGGAAACATTAAACATGCGCTACTAAACGCCGTCAGTAGCAGGGTCCACCTGACCACCGATGCGTGGACCAGTACCCATGGCCAGGGACGATACCTTTCCCTCACTGCCCATTGGGTCAATGTTGTGGAGCCGGGTACAGATCTTGCCAGTGGCGCTGTACGTGTTCTGCCAACTCCAAGGATTGCAGGAATCCAGTCTGTACACATTGATTCCTCCTCCTACTCCAGTTCCTCAGAATCATCGCTGCACGAGCCGTCACGGTATACCTCCACATGGAGGCGTGAACGCTTACCTGTTGCGACCGATATGAGCACAGCCGTGGCCAAACGTCAACAGGCCGTCCTGAAATTAATTTCCATGGGGAATCGAAGCCACACAGCGCAGGAGCTCTGGGATGCCATCAAGCAGGAGAGCGACGTGTGGTTTTTGTCAGCTAATCTCCAGCCAGGCTTGGTAGTGTGTGACAATGGCCGAAATCTGGTGGCAGCTCTGGGCCTTGGCAACCTCACTCACATACCATGTCTGGCACTGTCCACCTAGAGTGCGCTCACTTGCGACGTTCCAGCATGACCAGATCGCGCATTGCAGCTCTGCAAGTCAGATTTCGCCTTCCTGAACATCGCATCATATGTGACGTACCCACCAGGTGGAATTCCACGTTACATATGTTGGAGCGGTTGTGTGAGCAGCAGCCAGCAGTAATGGAGTATCAGCTGCAACAGGCGCAATCAACTCGCAATTTGCGCCGTTCACACTTCACTACTACTGAGTGGGCCTCTATGAAGGATATCTGCGACGTTTTGCGTGCGTTTGATGTCTCAACGCGGATGGCGAGTGCAGATGATGCACTAGTCAGCATGACTGTCCCCCTTATCTGCCTGCTTCAGAAATCACTGAAAGCACTAAAGGAAGAGGTTTTGGAAGAGGTGGAGGATGAGGAGTCACAAATTCAATTACCTTCAGGACAGTCAGCGCAACGTGGTTCCTCACAAAGGGCTGGGCAGGGCTCACTTTGTGAGGAGGATGAGGAGGAGTCAATGGAGGAGGAAGAAATCCCTACAGAGGGAGGTACACAACGCTGTAGTCAGTATGTAGAGCGAGGGTGGGGTGATGCAGAGGAGACAGAGATGACGCCTCTTCCAGAGGACAGCCTTTGTTGGCCAGTTGGGAGTCTGCAGCACATGGTTGATTTCATGCTTCAGTGCCTGAGAAACGACCGCCGCATCGCCCACATTCTCAGCACGTCAGATTATTGGGTGTACACCCTCCTAGACCCTTGCTACCGGGACAACTTACAAACCCTCATCACACCGGTGAAACGGGACCGTAAAATGCAGGAGTACCAAGACACACTGGTGCAATCCATACTGTTGTACATTCCAGCCGAGAGAGCTGCTGCTGCTGCTACTGCTTTACAAAGCAGCTCTGTGCGTCGAGGCAGTGTAGACACCTCTACAACAAGAGGGAGCAGAAGCAGCGCCTCTGCACAGGGCAAGAACTGTATGTTACAAATGTGGCAAAGTTTTGTGACAGCGCCAGCAAGGTCTACACCATCCGAGACGGCTCCAGTCACCAGGAAGAAACGTTTCCGTAAGATGGTGACAGACTACTTGGCTTTCCCTCTAAGTGTACTCCCAGATGCCTCTTCCCCTTTCAAATTTTGGGTCTCTAAGTTGGATACATGGCCAGAGCTTAGCCAGTATGCATTGGAGGTGCTGGCTTGCCCTGCTGCCAGTGTATTATCTGAGCGTGTCTTTAGTGCTGCAGGTGGTGTAGTAACAGACCGTCGCATGCGACTATCCTCAGAGAATGTAGACCGGTTTACTTTTCTGAAAATGAACAAGGCATGGATCTCACCTGAATTTGCCTGTCCGTTTTCAGATTAAATAACTGTTTGGCAACGTTTTCCATGTCTCCTGTTATGTTCATCTTTCTACCACCTGAACTCTACTCCCTGGGCTACAACACCGCCATTTGTTGCTCGTAAGTAATTGGCAGGGGTACTGACTCATGGCCAGCCTGGTTACAGCACGACAGCTGTTTCCTGGCAGTGTGAACGTCAATTATCCTCCAATAAGTTGTGCTGTCGTGTTGCATTCGGGTTAGCCGACTCTATGGTGCCTGCAGTTTAGGTGATTCCTATGTGTGCTGTGGGATATGTAAATAAAGGCGGTTTCCATTGTGACAATAGGACAAGCACCCACTGTAGGACTGTGTGATTCGGTAACTGCGGACGGCTTGCGTCATGTCAACTTACATTTTCATGGGTGCGTTCTTCTACCCGTCCGGGGTCCAGTACCGTCAAGTGGTTCTCCCCAGTGCCTTTGGCCTAGGTGCCTCCATCTCCGTATCCGAGTTCCACCAACGTCTGCTGGTCCTTGGTAGTGCTTTGGAGCACAGGTACCTCCTGCTTAGTAACCGTGTCACAGTAACGTCAGCTGGTACTCGGTTGTGACATTGCCTCTTTTCCTTCTGCTACCCGTCCGGGGTCCAGTACCGTCAAGTGGTTCTCCCCAGTGCCTTTGGCCTAGGTGCCTCCATCTCCGTATCCGAGTTCCACCAACGTCTGCTGGTCCTTGGTAGTGCTTTGGAGCACAGGTACCTCCTGCTTAGTAACCGTGTCACAGTAACGTCAGCTGGTACTCGGTTGTGACATTGCCTCTTTTCCTTCTGCTACCCGTCCGGGGTCCAGTACCGTCAAGTGGTTCTCCCCAGTGCCTTTGGCCTAGGTGCCTCCATCTCCGTATCCGAGTTCCACCAACGTCTGCTGGTCCTTGGTAGTGCTTTGGAGCACAGGTACCTCCTGCTTAGTAACCGTGTCACAGTAACGTCAGCTGGTACTCGGTTGTGACATTGCCTCTTTTCCTTCTGCTACCCATCCGGGTTCCAGCACAGTCAGCTGGTCCTCGTTACTTCCATTGTCTCTTGCTCCATCTGATACCCGTCAGGGTTCCAGTAACGTCAGCTGTTTCTCGGAAATTAGACGACCTTAAAGACCACCCAGAAGAAGATGACGACAACAAGGACGACGAGCATGAAGCCAACCAGCCTCAACACTATCACAATGAAAAAATAAAAGATTACCCAGATACGATCACCAACAGGACAAAGAAGGTTAAGACAAACTACAAGATACAGAACAAGAGACAGAAGAACAATAAGCAGAAGATCAAAAAGCAGAAGAACATGAAGTATAAGACCAAAATGAAGAGCAAAATATATGCTCTAAATTCTAAGCAGAAGAAGACTAAGCAGTGTATGGGGGTGAGTCCGTTCCTCCTCGTGGTGCCCCTGGAAAATGCCTGCTGCTGCAGGCTAAACTGAACACGGACAAATACTGTTGTAATTTAAATCTTTTGTGACAGCAAGAACGGAAGGATGAACAATTCATACTTTTACAGATTACAAGTACAGGAATCTCTGTCACAAATAAGAATATGATGAAGAAGATGAAGAGGAAGAAGATGAAGAATTTGAATATGAAGAAAATTAATAGTTTAATAATAACAATATGAGTAATGTAAACAAAAACATGAATAGCAAGAAGTTTAAGAAGAAGATTAAGAAGGTGAAGATGAAGAATAATTTGATGAGAAAGATGATGCTGCTGAAGATTATGAAGGAGAAAGTGTGGCACTGGCAAAAGTTAAAAAGGTGAAGAGCATGGAAGTTGTGAAACATACATATTTGCCAAAATAGAAAAAAGGTTAACAACATTGTCAATTTGTTCGTCAATCCAAACGTATTTCCAAAAAAAAATATATTAATGCTATTCCAATGCATTGGGTTAAACATGTATGCCTTTATTGTCTCCTCAACCTCCCCCAATACATTCTACATTAGTCTTTGTTGTTTTCCTTCATGTACAATTAACCAACAAGGCAAGAATGGTTTTTTTTTAATGTCGATATTTTGTTCCCATAGACTTACATTGGACTTCCGGTATCGGAATCGGATATCGACGATATTTAGTGATATCGGCGATACCATTCCGATCCGATATTTTTAGATATCGAGCAGTATCGCTCAACACTAACCAAAACACAACATTCCCCTGTTTCCCGGGGGAAGGAATAGGAGAACGGACAGGCCCCATTTCCCAGGAAGAGGGGGCGTGTTTAGACAGGGAACCTGTCCGTAAGCTGATGAAAAAAACCAGAAAAGCAGGAGTGAGTCCCCCGCTGTTAGCGTGTGAGCTGCAAGGGGGGCAGCGCACTACGCAACCGAAGCGCTGGCGCTGTGATGGACTGCAGCAAACAGACCCGGTGAACTAGAGGCAGGGGGGCCATCCTAAGAGAAAGCGGGCATGGCATCAGATTTTTTTGGGCGGGAACAAGCAGAGCGTAGAAGGCTGAGAAGCTTGCTCCGTCCTTACAGCACTGGCGCCGCAAAAGACTGTTCCCGTTGGCCTCTGACACTAAAAGCGGTACTGCCAGAGAGTGAGGTGCCGTGTGCCCAGTGACCGCCAGAGAGCAAGGCGCCATGTATTCCATGACCGTGAGAACTGCGCATGTGCGCAGTAGAGACAGCCAGAACATAGAATAGAATATAGAATTCTATGGAGTAGAAGATAAAGGTACCATATACAGTATGACTTTGTCTCTCCCTATTATTCTGTAGATGGTATCTACTTTCAATTTTACCTTTATCTTCTACTCCATAGAATTCTATATTGACATATCTTACAGCCAAATTTGGCTATGATGTATACATTAATCTGTGTAGTTCTACTATCCTTGTTTTGGTACGAGTTCATCAGTGAAGATTGGCTTCCATATCCCTTATAATGTGTCTCCAATATTCTGCTCATTTTAGACTTCCATTGTCATGGAACTTTGCTCTATTTATGTATGACTTTACAATACCTTATGTACTATATTGATATATATTCTTTATACTTGTTTATTTATCCATTAGAGTTCTGATGAAGGCCTAAGTATTGGCCGAAACATCAACAATTTTTGTCTACAGTGGATAATTAATAAAACTTTTAATTTTTCTTGCACCATACATTTGGGGGTGCTGAATTCTTCTTTATATTAGTTTTTTGGAGTGGTATCCTATTTGTGCACCCCACTACAACGGAGTGCTGCGCAAACTTTTTTTGACTTTCTAAGATGGGCACGCAGGGTGGCGTACTTTTACAAACAGCTGACTTTCTAAAATGGGCATGCAGGGCGGCATACTTTCACAATCTGATTCGGAAGCTCCGGGTCGCTTTTGAGAAGCCGTTGAACAATGAGGTTAAGCACATGGGCCAGGCATGGTACGTGTGTGAGCTCACCTCACCTCAAAGCCGCCAGCAGGTTTTAGCCATTGTCACACACGACCATGCCTGGTTGGAGGTTCAGCAGTATCAGCCACACATCTTCCTGCTCTTTCAGAGCTGTCCACAACTCTTCAGAATTGTCCGGTTTGTCCCTAAGCATATTAGCTTCAGCACAACCTGTTGCCGCTTGGCTGAGCAGTGCTGCAGTGCTTCCAGCTTGTGACAGATGTATTCATTTCTGAGATGGAGGCTGAATAGGAGGAGGAGGAGGTGCAGGATCTGTAGACTGAGGGCAAGCATGATTGATGTAGGGCACGCAATCCTTGGCGTCGGGAGGATGCGTTCCATCCCAGCGTCCGACTGGGTCCCGGCTTCCACTATGTTAACCCAGGATGCCGTCATTGAGATGTACCGTCTCTGGCCACAAGCATTTGTCCACATGTCCGTGGTTGGGGGGACTTTCCCAGTAACAGCATGGTTGTGGGCCCGGGTAATGTAGTAATGCCGTGATGCCACACCGGGAGAAATAGTGGCGGCTGGGGGCAGAGTACTTTGGGACAGACGCCGACATCACGTTGCAGAAAGCTTCCGTCTCCAGGAGGCTAAAAGCCAATTCTTAGAGCACAAGCAGATGAGAAATGGGTGAATTTAGCAGTGGGTTCTTTGTGGCTTTGACTGGATTTTTCCACTTGCGTTCCAAGGACTGGGGTATGGATAACTGGACGCTGCACTGGGACAAGGACGGCGACATGCTTGTTGATGGTGCCATTTGAGTTTGTGTGCAATGAGAGATGCAGGCCAGGAGGCATCTTCGCATGCACCATGGACTGGAGATTTGCTTGCACGCACAACAGTAGAAAAAACAGTGGTATCATCCACAGACACTATTCCTGGAGCCTGCTGTTTGGTCCACAAAGTTGGATGCTTTGCTGCCATGTGCCTGATCATGCTGGTGGACAGGCTGTTATTTTTGCTGATGCTAAAATGGCTGGTGGTACATTGACCTGTTTGAGGTTATCAGCAAAGTCTTTAAAAATCCACCAGACTTGGGAAGACCTAACAGTTGTACTGGCAACTTCCATCGTGTTGGTGTTACGGGAACATTCAGTGTCTCCCTCTCCCACACAATCTCCTCACCTCGCCCCCTGTGTTTCTGGGTTCAAGGCTCAGTTCTAGGACCCCTACTCTTCTTTATCTTCACCTTTGGCCTGGGACAGCTAATGAATCCCACGATTTGCAATAACATCTCTACGCCGATGACATGCAGATCTACCTATCTCGACCTGACATCACCTCCTTACTGACCAAAATCACAATGTCTGTCCACTATTTCATCCTTATTTTCTGCTTGCTTTCTAAAAGTGAACATTGACAAAACAGAATTCATCATCTTTCAACCATCTCACTGTACCCCTCCACTAGAACTATCCATCAATGTTAATGGCTGATCAATTTCCCCAGTCCTGCATGATCGGTGCTTCGGGGTGATCCTCGACTCTGCCCTCTATTTTAAGCCACATATCCAATCCCTTGCCTCCTACTGCTGACTCCAACTCAAAAACATTTCCCTAATCCTTACATTCCTTTACCAAGAAAATGCAAAAACGATTTTGCATGCCCCCATCATCTCCCGCCTTGTGTATGGCAACCTTCTACTCTCTGGGCTCTCCCATAGCACTTTTGCACCACTCCAATCTATCCTAAACGATGCTGCCCGACTAATCCACCTGTCTCCCCGTTATTCCCCAGCCTCTCCTCTCTAAACCCTAAAACTATGACATACCAAGCCATCCACAACCTGTCTCCTCCATAAATCTGTGACATGGTCTCCCTGGACTTACCTACACGCAAACTTCAATCCTCTCAACATCTTCTCTACTCCCCTCTTATCACTTCTTCCCCCAACCGCATACAAGACTTCTCCCGAGCTTCACCCATACTCTGTAATTCTCTACCCCAACACATTAGACTACCGCCTACCAAGGACACATTCAAAATGAACGTGTAGAACAACCTATTTTGACAAGCCTACAACCTGCAGTGATCCTCAGTCTACTGAACCGCACAACCAGTTCTACCCTCTCCTAGTGTATCCACACCCATCCCCAGTACACTGTGAGCCCTCGCGGGAAGGTCCTCTGTCCTTCTGTACTTGCGTGTGCCTTGTATTGCTCATGTTTAGTGCACTTGTCTATGTCAGCCCCTTTTTCACATGTAAAGCACCATGAAATAAATTGCGCTATAAAAATGACAAATAAGAATAATATCATCATCCATCACCTCCTCTTCCACTTCCGCACCGTGGTCCTCTTCCTGACTTTCTGGCAATTGTGTGTCATCATGTCCACCATTGTGTGTCATCATGTCCACCTCTTGTGAAACATTTCCACCCTCGCCTTCGTGTGACCCGGGCTGCTCAAATATTTGGGCAGCACTACATGTGATATCATCTTGCCCCGCTTCAAGTGTACCATGCGAGAAGCCTGAATCTAAAAATTGTTAAGTGAATAGCTCTTAGGAGTGTCCAAGTGTGGGATCAGTTGTCTACAGGCAATCGGCGTAGTGTGAGAAAGTAAGATCAGGGTGAGGAATATGCGGTCCAGACTCACGGCTACTCAGACTTGACCATGTGGAAGACAGGCTGCTGATGGTGGTGGCAAAGTGACTGGTGGTGACAAAGTGACTGGAAGCATTATCCGTTATCCATCCAACAACCTTTTGACACAGCTGTGGGTTCAATACGTGGTATGCTGATACGTTCCCCTAGTAATTGGCACAGGAAGGTCGAGAGAGAAAATGTGTTTGGTGTGGCCCAATTTCAGGTTGACAACAGCCTCAGTCTCTGCATGCACTATCACCATCAAGTCCACTTCCCCGTGCCTTGCCACACGCCTTGCCCCTTTTAAATGTACTACATCATTTTCCATTTTCACTCCAAATGGCTGAATTTGGAGTGAACTTATATGTTATCCGTGTGTGGAAAACCCACAGTTTAAAATATCTGACCTGTAGGTAAAAAAATTTTTTTGCAGCAACCTGGTGTCAATAACTTTTGTAAAAGACAGGAAAAACAGTTCAATGGAGGACTCAAATGTCACAATTTGCAGCCCACAGATAGATGAGGCGTCTGACGGAGACAAGCCCCTCTCAAATATTTTGCCTGTATTTTTTTTTGGGCCAGAAAAATTGTGTGAATAATTAGGCTATGACACAACCCAAAAAAACGATGGAGGCCTGATACCTTATACATATCAAAACTGAGCTGGGTCACCTGATCAAGTCTGAGAGGAGAAGATTAACCCTTTTTGTCCTGCCTGTCAACAGGTCTCACAATATATTAAAAGTCCACATAAAAATGGCGAGCATTTATAGAAATGGCTTCTTAGTGGGATACCACACATCCTCCATATCACTTCAGACACCACCGCTAGAACACCAGGGTGAACGTGCTCCGTGATGCAACATCCACGTTATTGTTTACAAAGGGATGTTTGTGGTCTCAGCAGAGTTCACCTATTGTTTCTTGTGTCTCCCCCCTCCCAATGAGGAGTACACATAAATATCAATTATTAAAAAATTATAGGTTTGTACAGGAAGAGCAAATAGATAGTGGTGATATGGCGCTGCGCCCTGTCAACACTGGAGTACCTTTTTTTTTTAATTACCAGCATTACATACAAATTTTAAAATGAAGATGAAGTTAATAGAAAACATCAATCTAGGTCCTCCCAGCATTCCTCTGTACACATCTAATGATTTAGATCACTATTAGCGTGATCTATTTCTCTTTAACATTTCTCTGTCTTCAGATCACAGATATCACAACATGCTTCAACCGCAGGGCAGCGATTATGGCCTACGATAGAACAGTTCGGGATGACATTTTTACAGTGTGAAACATTAATTAGTCATAAAAAAATTATTTCACTAGAACACAATCGGTGGACACTTAGTAATTACCCCCTCCCATTTAGTGGAATATGAATTCTGAAAATTCTGACATCCATTTGTAGGAATCCAGATATTAAAGGAACCAAACAAGAAATATTATCTTTAAAGTAGAAACAGATTATTGAAGACATTTAAACAAGTTATTCAACATTTATTTAGCCTCCCTTGACAGAACTGTAGAACCATAATTGTGCTGTATCACAATACTAGACCAAGGTTAAAACAGAAATTCTTGATGCAGTAACGCAACTGCCTCACAACAAAGGTGAACTGTACTACAATGCTGTGAACAGGATAAATTGGCCAATGTCTGATGCAAGACTCCCTTAGGCTACTTTCACACATCAGTTTTTTGTGTCAGGCATAATCCGTCCTATGCCTGACAGGACGGATCCGGCGCTGATTTTAACCCCTTAACCCCCAAGGGTGGTTTGCACGTTAATGACCGGGCCAATTTTTACCACTGTCTCTTTATGAGGTTATAACTCTGGAACGCTTCAACGGATCTTCGCGATTCTGAGATTGTTTTCTCGTGACTAGTGTTGAGCATTCCGATACCGCAAGTATCGGGTATCGGCCGATATTCGCTGTATCGGAATTCCGATACTTAGTTCCGATATTTTTCATATATCGTATACCGGAATCGGAAGTTCCCATAATTCTTTGAGAGGCAATGTGATTTTAGTCAGCCAATGAGGAATCTTATGAAGTGTGGGCACATCCTGTAATGCTGCAGTCATCTTAACTAATGGCATGGCTGTGATTGGCTGCTGAAATGATGTCAGAATGCACTATAAAAGGCGCCGCCACCATTTTAGCGTCACTGTGCTGTGAACTCAGTTAGGGACAGAACGCTGCTGTGCTGACTCTGAGGGACAGTTAGACATTGCGATTTTGTGTACTCTACTGTGCTTTAGGCAGGCTAGTTTACCAACCGCTGTGTAAAGCTTCCTTTTGCCAGTGTTGTTTTAACAGCTCTGTGCAAGGTGTGTGTGAGAGCGCAGGTGACGCTGCAGTTTGCTCTGCATCCACCGCTGTTTGTAGGCATCTGCAAGTGTCACTCACTGACTCTTTTTTTTATTTGATTTTGTGGAATTGGTGCAGCTCCATTATATTTGCAAAAAATCTAATCTATTAGTGTGACGCGCTTCCATCCGTATACAATACATTGGTTGCAAACACTATAGAAGTAGACAAAGGGGCCTTTCACAGCTACTGAACAGTTGTGTTTCAGTGTTCACTGTAGTCTGTGAGCTTTTCATTTTTTGAGTGCAGATCACGCTCCAGTTAGTTCTTCAACTACTGCTGGTTGTAGTCTGCTGAGCGTGTGTCACTGCCTCATCCTTCACATTTTTCTCTAATTGGTGCTGCTCCATTATATTTGCAAAAAATCTAATCTATTAGTGTGACGCGCTTCCATCCGTATACAATACATTGGTTGCAAACACTATAGAAGTAGACAAAGGGGCCTTTCACAGCTACTGAACAGTTGTGTTTCAGTGTTCACTGTAGTCTGTGAGCTTTTCATTTTTTGAGTGCAGATCACGCTCCAGTTAGTTCTTCAACTACTGCTGGTTGTAGTCTGCTGAGCGTGTGTCACTGCCTCATCCTTCACATTTTTCTCTAATTGGTGCTGCTCCATTATATTTGCAAAAAATCTAATCTATTAGTGTGACGCGCTTCCATCCGTATACAATACAGTGGTTGCAAACACTATAGAAGTAGACAAAGGGGCCTTTCACAGCTACTGAACAGTTGTGTTTCAGTGTTCACTGTAGTCTGTGAGCTTTTCATTTTTTGAGTGCAGATCACGCTCCAGTTAGTTCTTCAACTACTGCTGGTTGTAGTCTGCTGAGCGTGTGTCACTGCCTCATCCTTCACATTTTTCTCTAATTGGTGCTGCTCCATTATATTTGCAAAAAATCTAATCTATTAGTGTGACGCGCTTCCATCCGTATACAATACATTGGTTGCAAACACTATAGAAGTAGACAAAGGGGCCTTTCACAGCTACTGAACAGTTGTGTTTCAGTGTTCACTGTAGTCTGTGAGCTTTTCATTTTTTGAGTGCAGATCACGCTCCAGTTAGTTCTTCAACTACTGCTGGTTGTAGTCTGCTGAGCGTGTGTCACTGCCTCATCCTTCACATTTTTCTCTAATTGGTGCTGCTCCATTATATTTGCAAAAAATCTAATCTATTAGTGTGACGCGCTTCCATCCGTATACAATACAGTGGTTGCAAACACTATAGAAGTAGACAAAGGGGCCTTTCACAGCTACTGAACAGTTGTGTTTCAGTGTTCACTGTAGTCTGTGAGCTTTTCATTTTTTGAGTGCAGATCACGCTCCAGTTAGTTCTTCAACTACTGCTGGTTGTAGTCTGCTGAGCGTGTGTCACTGCCTCATCCTTCACATTTTTCTCTAATTGGTGCTGCTCCATTATATTTGCAAAAAATCTAATCTATTAGTGTGACGCGCTTCCATCCGTATACAATACAGTGGTTGCAAACACTATAGAAGTAGACAAAGGGGCCTTTCACAGCTACTGAACAGTTGTGTTTCAGTGTTCACTGTAGTCTGTGAGCTTTTCATTTTTTGAGTGCAGATCACGCTCCAGTTAGTTCTTCAACTACTGCTGGTTGTAGTCTGCTGAGCTTGTGTCACTGCCTCATCCTTCACATTTTTCTCTAATTGGTGCTGCTCCATTATATTTGAAAAAAATCTAATCTATTAGTGTGACGCCTTCCATCCGTATACAATACAGTGGTTGCAAACACTATAGAAGTACACAAAGGGGCCTTTCACAGCTACTGAACAGTTGTGTTTCAGTGTTCACTGTAGTCTGTGAGCTTTTCATTTTTTGAGTGCAGATCACGCTCCAGTTAGTTCTTCAACTACTGCTGGTTGTAGTCTGCTGAGCGTGTGTCACTGCCTCATCCTTGACATTTTTCTCTAATTGGTGCTGCTCCATTATATTTGAAAAAAATCTAATCTATTAGTGTGACGCGCTTCCATCCGTATACAATACAGTGGTTGCAAACACTATAGAAATACACAAAGGGGCCTTTCACAGCTACTGAACAGTTGTGTTTCAGTGTTCACTGTAGTCTGTGAGCTTTTCATTTTTTGAGTGCAGATCACGCTCCAGTTAGTTCTTCAACTACTGCTGGTTGTAGTCTGCTGAGCGTGTGTCACTGCCTCATCCTTCACATTTTTCTCTAATTGGTGCTGCTCCATTATATTTGAAAAAAATCTAATCTATTAGTGTGACGCGCTTCCATCCGTATACAATACAGTGGTTGCAAACACTATAGAAGTAGACAAAGGGGCCTTTCACAGCTACTGAACAGTTGTGTTTCAGTGTTCACTGTAGTCTGTGAGCTTTTCATTTTTTGAGTGCAGATCACGCTCCAGTTAGTTCTTCAACTACTGCTGGTTGTAGTCTGCTGAGCGTGTGTCACTGCCTCATCCTTCACATTTTTCTCTAATTGGTGCTGCTCCATTATATTTGAAAAAAATCTAATCTATTAGTGTGACGCGCTTCCATCCGTATACAATACATTGGTTGCAAACACTATAGAAGTACACAAAGGGGCCTTTCACAGCTACTGAACAGTTGTCTGCAGTGTTCACTGCAGTCTCTGAGGAATAACCACACTTAGGCCTTAAACTTTTCTGACTTTCTTTATCAATCTACCAAGATGAAGAAGGCAGGGAGTAAGGCACGTGGTCGTGGCCGGGGAGTTTCAGCAGGGAGAGGACGTGGGGATTCTGTGGCTGCTGCCGCACCCAGTGACACAGCATCCACCAGTTTTCCCCGTGAGCGTTCCTTTATGCGCACTTTTGTAGGAGCTCAGCGTACCCTCTGCTGCGGGAAGAACAAATTGAAGCCGTTGTTGGTTGGATGGCAGCCAATGCATCGACTTCAATTGCTTCCACCTCCTCTCAGGACCACAGCACTGTTGAACAACCATCTGTCTCTTCACCGCCTGCCAAATTGCCCAGGCAGTCAGAGAGTTCTGAACTGGAGCCAGCTGAGTCTCTGCTTCTGTTCTCAGAATCTGTTGGCTTGGAAACAGGGGCCCAGCCAAGCAGCATTCTGGAATGTGAAGAAGAGGCAGTATGCAGTGATGCGCAACAGCTGTGTCTCTCTGAATGTGAAGAGGCGGGTGAGCCAGTGCCGATGGTCAGCACACCGCAGAACGCATCTGATGATGATGAGACTCAGGTGCCATTTTCTGTTGAGCAAGGTGCTGGCCAGACCACCCAACAGCAGCAGGTGTTGGAAGAGGGTAGTGGAGATGATGAGGTCCAAGACCCAACATGGCGTGAGGAACAGGAAGGTGGTGGTAGCAGCTCTGAGGAAGAGATTGCCCCAACGGTCCAAACAGTAAGGAGAGGTAGGCTGCAGACTCGGTTGCCTGTACCCTCCAGTTTGGCACCCGTTCGTAGCAGTTCTCTTCCAACAGCCAAACCGGGCGCTCCCAGGACTTGCACTGCGTGGTCCTTTTTGACACACTTGCAGATGATATTTGCTATGTCAAATGCAAGCTGTGTAATCAAAAAGTTAAAAGAGGTAAAAATATCAGTAACCTCAATACCACAAATATGTGGAAACATGTACGGACAAAGCACGTAGCTGAGTTACAAAGACACACTGGAGATGTAGGCCAACCTACAGCAGCACCTACATCTTCAGCTCGTGTTGGAGCCTCTTCCTCCAGCTCACACACAGCTGGTTCGGCTTCCTCACAGGATCGCCATGGAAGAACCTCTGTAACTGTTGTCCAGAGACCCAGTGTTATTCCACCCACAGCTGCAAGTTCCCTGTCATCCTCACACTCCCAGGCCACAAAACAGCCATCGGTAGCACAGGCATGGGATAAAAGACGGCCATACTCGGCAAACCATCCACGAGCACAGGCTCTGAATGCTGGCATTGCAAAACTCCTGTCCCTTGAAATGCTGTCATTCAGGCTGGTGGAGACTGACAGTTTCCGTGACTTAATGTCATTGGCAGTCCCACAATACAATGTGCCCAGCCGATTTTATTTCAGCAGGCAAGCCGTCCCTGGTCTGCAAAAGCATGTTGAGGGAAAAATTAAACATGCGCTACTAAACGCCGTCAGTAGCAAGGTCCACCTGACCACCGATGCGTGGACCAGTACCCATGGCCAGGGACGATACCTTTCCCTCACTGCCCATTGGGTCAATGTTGTGGAGCCGGGTACAGATCTTGCGAGTGGCGCTGTACGTGTTCTGCCAACTCCAAGGATTGCAGGAATCAAGTCTGTCCACATTGACTCCTCCTCCTACTCCAGTTCCTCAGAATCATCGCTGCAGGAGCCGTCACGGTCTACCTCCACATGGACCCGTGAACGTTTACCTGATGCGACCGATATGAGCACAGCCGTGGCCAAACGTCAACAGGCCGTCCTGAAATTAATTTACATGGGGAATCGAAGCCACACAGCGCAGGAGCTCTGGAATGCCATCAAGCAGGAGAGCGACGTGTGGTTTTTGCCAGCGAATCTCCAGCCAGGCTTGGTAGTGTGTGACAATGGCCGAAATCTGGTGGCAGCTCTGGGCCTTGGCAACCTCACTCACATACCATGTCTGGCACATGTGCTCAACTTGGTCGTGCAGAGTTTTTTGAGGGACTATCCGGATCTTGATGCACTGCTGCACAAGGTCCGCCTAGAGTGCGCTCACTTGCGACGTTCCAGCATGGCCAGATCGCGCATTGCAGCTCTGCAACGCAGATTTCGCCTTCCTGAACATCGCATCATATGTGACGTACCCACCAGGTGGAATTCCACGTTACATATGTTGGAGCGGTTGTGTGAGCAGCAGCCAGCAGTAATGGAGTATCAGCTGCATCAGGCGCAATCAACTCGCAATTTGCGTCGTTCACACTTCACCACTACTGAGTGGGCCTCTATGAAGGACATCTGCCACGTTTTGCGTGCGTTTGATGAGTCAACGCGGATGGCGAGTGCAGATGATGCACTAGTCAGCCTGACTGTCCCCCTTATCTGCCTGCTTCAAAAAACACTGCAAGCAATAAGGGATGAGGTTTTGGAAGAGGTGGAGGATGAGGAGTCACAAATTCCATCACCTTCTGGACAGTCAGCGCAACGTGGTTCCTCACAAAGGGCTGGGCAGTGTTCACTTTGTGAGGAGGATGAGGAGGAGTCAATGGAGGAGGAAGACATCGCTCCAGAGGGAGGTACACAACGCTCTAGTCAGTATGTAGAGCGAGGGTGGGGTGATGCAGAGCAGTCAGAGATGACGCCTCTTGCAGGGGACAGCGTTTCTTGGCCAGTTGGGAGTCTGCAGCACATGGTTGATTTCATGCTGCAGTGCCTGAGAAACGACCGCCGCATCGCCCACATTCTCACCACGTCGATTATTGGGTGTACACCCTCCTAGACCCTCGCTACCGGGACAACTTACAAAGCCTCATCACACCGTTGAACCGGGAGCGTAAAATGCGGGAGTACCAAGACATACTGGTGCAATCCATAATGTTCTCCATTCCAGCCGAGAGCACTGCTGCTGCTACTGCTTTACAAAGCAGCTCTGTGCGTCGAGGCAGTGGAGACAGCTCTGCAACAAGAGGGAGCACAAGCAGCGCCTCTGCACAGGGCAAGACCAGTATGTTCCAAATGTGGCGAAGTTTTGTGGCAGCGCCACCAATGTCTACACCATCCGAGACGGCTCCAGTGAGCAGGAGGCAACGTTTCCGTAAGATGGTGACAGACTACATGTCTTTCCCTCTCAGTGTACTCCCAGATGGCTCTTCCCCATTCAAGTTTTGGGTCTCTAAGCTGTATACATGGCCAGAGCTTAGCCAGTATGCATTGGAGGTGCTGGCTTGCCCTGCTGCCAGTGTATTATCGGAGCGCGTCTTTAGTGCCGCAGGTGGTGTACTAACAGACCGTCGCATGCGACTATCCTCCGATAATGTAGACCGGCTTACTTTTCTGAAAATGAACAAGGCATGGATCTCGCCAGAATTTGTCTGTCCGTTTTCAGATTAAATAACTGGTTCGCAACGTTATCCATGTCTCCTGTTCCCTACACATGCACAGAAAAACCCATGTCGAACATGCTCCAAATAGGGAAGAGCCGTCACCCTGATTGTTATGCTTAAAACAGGAAATTGTGAAGTTTTCCAGGCCTAGAATGATAATTTTTATGACAAATATGGACAAATAATAATTTGTCATCACAGCGCATATCTGCACATGTCTATTATAAATGGTAACAAAAACTAAAACATAGTCTTCACTTTTTGAAATTAATGCATAAAAGTACATTTCATACTTATCAATTAATGCTTTTTAAGGAACTTTATCTGTACCTGTAAGATAATGCAGTCAATGGATGTACAAATCATAAAATCCTCATCATCATCATCACGATTTTTATTTATGACAGACATTATAAAATACACATACTGATGCCAACTGTAACTTCACACACCATATATGAAATGGCCAGCATCTAAACCTGGTAATAATGTGCAATAATAAATTATTACATCTATAAAGTGCATCATGCATACTGACAATAGGTAGTACTAGTTATACCTGCAAGTGCTGTTGAAACAACCACAACAGATATAAATTAATAATGGTATATAGGTATCACAGTGCATAGTTACTCATGGACAATGTCGATGTAATACTGTACCTCAATAAAGTCAGCGTGAACCATTATGCTTGTTAGTCTTGTAGATTGTTAAAGAGGGAACGGTCTTTTTTTGTTGGTCATAGGTGGAGTATTAGACAGTAAATGATTACTGCTGTTGTATTTTTGGCGTCCCTAGGGCGCAATAACGCTGCGTAACGTCACATTTTATAGAGTCATCTAATTGACACACGCTACCCTACCCTACGCGTGACAGTAGGAAGGTAGTGTTGACGGATAAAGCCTTGCGCAACCAGACATGCTTTTACCCTCTTCAACACTGTCCAAGCAAAAAATGCATGATTGCAGCAGCAGACTTTATTGACGTACAGTATAACATCGCCATTACCCATCAGAGGCTGTCCACTGTCTGATACAGACATAGAATATACCTTTGCTATCCGTAGCCTTTCTTTCACCTACACTTGCAGGCACACACTTAAATTGTGACAATGCATTATGTTTTTTTAAATGGTTATTTTTTATCGTACATTATTGTGTCATCACATTGATGAGTCCATGCTGGACATGTCATACATGCTGTACAAAGTAACGATTTTATTAACTTAAATAATTTGAAATGTCTGTGACTGTCACATCTAAATTGCAATGATGATGATGATGAGTGACGATTACAAAATCCATTGTCTTCACTATGTTATGGTTTAACATAGCGTTCCTTAAGCATTATTCATAAATACAAAAATGGACTTTTATTCTTAAATTTACAACACTATATTTTGTAACCAATTTTTTGGTGGTGTGTTGTTCCATTTCTTGTTGGCATGTGCATA
Organism: Oophaga sylvatica; assembly: GCA_033576555.1. Lineage (NCBI taxonomy): Eukaryota > Metazoa > Chordata > Amphibia > Anura > Dendrobatidae > Oophaga > Oophaga sylvatica. The sequence goes on from JARQOD010000002.1 coordinate 259,330,209, forward strand.
TATGCGTTTATATTTGCAGTGTATTTATTTTTATTATTGAAGTTAGGAAACATGTGTATCTTCGTACCGTGTTAGCCATTAGATAGAAAAATATTTACACTTGAGAGTCCACAGTGGTTGATACCTTTGAATGGATAACTGAAAAGATGGTAACAAATTGCAAGCTTTCGAGGCTACTCACGTCTCTTCATCAGGCAAAGACTAAAACAAAAAATGAAGCATCACATATTTCTATACACAACAGGACACAGGAATAGTGCAATAGGTAAGACAAGTAAGTGACGTGTAGCAGAACTGTCATTATCACAGAGGGATGAACATAAATATTGGAACAGTTCCTAGATAAGGATAGAAAGTTTTATTGCCCTCTGATTGGGGTCTGGTTTGGTGTTTTAATGCCCCTGAAAGGGCAGAGACGCAGATTCCTTAATTGATATAGAATGACATAAATCCGTGTGATCTATTCATTCCATCACTAACAGTGTCAAAGGTCATGATGAGCTTATATTCTGAAACCTTTGTATCTTTGTCATATTTGAAGTTATATTTTAATACCAGTAATTCCATATCCATCATGCTATGACCGGGCATACAAAAGTGTTTTGCCACAGGTAAATCCATTATTTTTTGTCTTATCGTGTGGCGCTGATAATTCATCCTTGTTCTCATTTTTTGGCCGGTCTACCCTCACTTGTCCCTCCCTCACTTGTCTTACCTATTCCTGTGTCCTGTTGTGTGTACAAATATGTGATTCTTCCATTTTTTTTAGTCTTAGCCTGATGAAGAGACCTGAGTAGTCTCGAAAGATTTGAATTTGTTACCATATTTTCAGTTAGCCATTAAACGGTATCAACCACAGAGGACTCTCAAGTATAAATATTTTTCTATTCTTGGAATTGAAATTCATCATTTTATTGTCCTAGTAAAACTTCATTTATTCTTGTTTGAAGTACATACATTTGCAATGGCCACGTAACAAGGCAATAAGTCAATATTTTGTGCCTACACCCTCCTTGACCCTGGGCTTCAACAGCGCCAGTTGCTGCTCAGAAGTGTTAGATGCACAGATGAAAACAATCGCTGATGTGTTTGTGGGGTTCAGTAACGCCTGCTGTTCCCCTGCTGTGTGTCTGGCAAAAATTACTGCTGCTAACTACAACTTCAACTTCAAACGTCTCATACTAGGCCTCTGCCTACACCCTCCTTGACCCTGGGCTTCAACAGCGCCAGTTGCTGCTCAGAAGTGTTAGATGCACAGATGAAAACAATCGCTGATGTGTTTGTGGGGTTCAGTAACGCCTGCTGTTCCCCTGCTGTGTGTCTGGCAAAAATTACTGCTGCTAACTACAACTTCAACTTCAAACGTCTCATACTAGGCCTCTGCCTACACCCTTCTTGACCCTGGGCTTCAACAGCGCCAGTTGCTGCTCAGAAGTGTTAGATGCACAGATGAAAACAATCGCTGATGTGTTTGTGGGGTTCAGTAACGCCTGCTGTTCCCCTGCTGTGTGTCTGGCAAAAATTACTGCTGCTAACTACAACTTCAACTTCAAACGTCTCATACTAGGCCTCTGCCTACACCCTCCTTGACCCTGGGCTTCAACAGCGCCAGTTGCTGCTCAGAAGTGTTAGATGCACAGATGAAAACAATCGCTGATGTGTTTGTGGGGTTCAGTAACCCCTGCTGTTCCCTGCTGTGTGTCCGGCAAAAATTACTGCTAGCTACCTAATCATGGTGAAAAAAATCTGACATCTCAAAGTGTCTAGTGCTACACATAGATATGAGGCTACACCCTGATTTCTAAGCTGTAAACATTTGAAACGTCAACTTTCAAACCATAAAATGATTAGTCTTTGTCACAAATCTGTAACAAAATAAATGTGACATATTATTACAGATATGCACATGTCGAAAACAAATGCAAACACAAAATCCTACTTATGCTATAGGATACTGATGGTCAACCTTGTCACTCCATAGCTTAGACAAATCCAACTCACATCATGATGACTCCAATGCTGCAATGTTGGAAGTGCATAATGTGGGTTGAACTTTGACAACTGCTGCAGTGCGAAGGTTATACTTCAGTGTTCTTGCCTTTGAAATAAAAGCATACAAGTTAATATAATAATCCAATGTTGATTAAGGGACGTGATGTACACGTGTAATATTGTGCAAACAATGCATGGAGGAATAGTCCTCTTCAACATTACTTATATTTGTGTCATTTTAAAAAATACATATTTGATTAGAAAGTTAACAGCCCATATCATAAAGGTCCTTCATGTAAACATGATAATCGCTTACAAAAATCATGCATTACCTTGGTAAAGTCAATAGTGCATAGTCACAATAGCAAAATATATACCTGTAAGTGGTGCTGAAAGAACGACAACTGATAGAATACGTGAATGATATATATTTATCAGACTGAATAGCGACATCTGTACAATGTCGATATAATACTGTACCTTAACCCCTTCACCCCCAAGGGTGGTTTGCACGTTAATGACCGGGCCAATTTTTACAATTCTGACCACTGTCTCTTTATGAGGTTATAACTCTGGAACGCTTCAACGGATCTTCGCGATTCTGAGACTGTTTTCTCGTGACATATTGTACTTCACGTCAGTGGTAAAATTTCTTCGATATACCTTGCGTTTATTTTTGAAAAAAACGCAAATATGGCGAAAATTTTGAAAATTTTGCAATTTTCAAACTTTGAATTTTTTTTCCCTTAAAACAGGGAGATATGTCACACAAAATAGTTAAGAAATAACATTTACCACATGTCTACTTTACATCAGCACAATTTTGGAACCAAAATTTTTTTTTGTTAGGAAATTATAAGGGTTAAAAGTTGACCAGTGATTTCTCATTTTTACAACAAAATTTACAAAGCCATTTTTTTAGGGACCACCTCACATTTGAAGTCACTTTGAGGGGTCTATATGGCAGAAAATACCCAAAAGTGACACCATTCTAAAAACTGCACCCCTCAAGGTACTCAAAACCACATTCAAGAAGTTTAATAACCCTTCAGGTGCTTCACAGGAGCTGAAGCAATGTGGAAGGAAAAAATTAATATTTAACTTTTTAGCCACAAAAATGATCTTTTACAAACGTTTTTTTATTTTCACAAGGGTAAAAGGAGAAAATGGGCAGATAAAGTTGTTGTGCAATTTCTCCTGAGTACGCCAATACCCATATGTGGGGGAAAACCACTGTTTGGGCACACGGCAGAGCTCGTAAGGGAAGGAGCGCCGTTTGACTTTTTCAAACTAAAATTGGCTGGAATTGAGATTAGACGCCATGTCGCGTTTGGAGAGCCCCTGATATGCCTAAACAGTGGAAACCCCCACAAGTGACACCATTTTGGAAACTAGACCCCCTAAGGAACTTATCTAGATCTGTTGTGAGCACTTTAAACCCAAAGTGTTTCACAAAAGTTTATAATGCCTGGGTGTGAAAAAAAAAAAAAAACTTTTTCCACAAAAATGATTTTTTAGTCCAAATTTTTGATTTTTCCCAAGGAAATTGGACCCAAAAGTTGTTTTCCAATTTGTCCTGAGTACGCTGATACCCCATATGTGGGGGGGGAAACTGTTTGGGCGACACGGCAGGGCTTGGAAAGGAAGCAGTAACGTTTTGGAATGCAAACATTGATGGGGGTCATGATTCCATTGTAGTGCCCCAGATGAGCCTAAACAGTGGAAACCCCCACAAGTGACACCATTTTGGAAGCTAGACCCCTAAGGAACTTATCTAGATCTTTGGTGAGCACTTTGAACCCCCAAGTGCTTCACACAAGTTTATAATGCCCGGAGCATGGAAAAAAAAAATCATATTTTTTTCCCACAAAAAATATCTCTTAGTCAAATTTTTTATTTTCCAAGGGTAAAGGAGAAATTGGACCAAAAATTTGTTGTCCAATTTGTCCTGAGTACGCTGATACCCCATATGTGGGGGGGAACCACTGTTTGGGCGATGACGCAGAGCTCGGAATGGAAGGACACCGTTTGACTTTTTCAACAAAATTGGCTGAAATTGAATTAGGACGCCATGTTGCATTTGGAGGCCCCTGTGATGCCTCTAACAGTGGAAACCCCCACAAGTGACCCATTTGGAAACTAGACCCCCTAAGGAACTTATCTAGATCTTTGGTGAGCAATTTGAACCCCAAGTGCTTCACAAAGTTTATAAGCATGTGAAGGAAAAAAAAAATTCATATTTTTTCCACAAAAATTGATTTTTTACCCAATTTTTATTTTCCCAAGGGTAAAGAATGGACCCAAAAGTTGTTGTGCAATTTGTCCTGAGTACGCTGATACCCCATATGTGGGGGAAACCACTGTTTGGGGCACGGCAGAGCTTGGAAGGGAAGGAGCGCCGTTTGACTTTTTCAAACAAATTGGCTGGATGGTTCCATGTCGTGTTTGGAGAGCCCCTGATATGCCTAAACAGTGGAAACCCCCCACAAGTGACACCATTTTGGAAACTAGACCCCCTAAGGAACTTATCTAGATCTGTTGGTGAGCACTTTGAACCCCAAAGTGCTTCACAAAGTTTATAACGTAGAGCGTGAAAATAAAAAAATCCTATTTTTTTTTCCACAAAAATGATTTTTTAGCCCTCAATATTTTTATTTTCCCAAGGGTAACAGGAGAATTGGACCCAAAAGTTGTTGTCCAATTTGTCCTGAGTACGCTGATACCCCATATGTGGGGGTAAAACTGTTTGGGCGGCAGTCGGGCTGGAAGGAACAGTATGACGTTTTGATGCAACTTTGATGAATGGTTGGAGTCATGTGCATTTGGAGAGCCCATGATGTGCCTAAACAGTGGAAACCCCCCACAAGTGACCCCATTTTGGAACTAGACCCCCTAAGGAACTTATCTAGATTTGGTGAGCACTTTGAACCCCAAGTGCTTCACACAAGTTTATAACGTACGAGCGTAAAATAAAAAATCCTATTTTTTTCCACAAAATGATTTTTTCCCCCAATTTTTATTTTCCAAGGGTAACAGGAGAAATTGGACCCAAAATTGTTGTCCAATTTGTCCTGAGTACGCTGATACCCATATGTGGGGTAAACACTGTTGGGCGCAGCAGAGCTCGGAAGGAAGAGGACGTTTGACTTTTCACGCAGATTGGTGGAATGGTCGGGCATGTCGCATTTGGAGAGCCCCTGATGCTCTAAACAGTGGAAACCCCCCACAAGTGACCCATTTGGAAATAGACCCCAAGGAACTTATCTAGATGTGTGGTGAGCACTTTGAACCCCAAAGTGCTTCACAGAAGTTTATAACGTACAGCCGTAAAATAAAAAATCCTTTTTTTTTTCAAAAATGATTTTTTCGCCCCAATATTTTATTTTCACAAGGGTAACAGAGAATTGGACCCCAAAAGTTGTTGTCCAATTTGTCCTGAGTCGCTGATACCCAATATGTGGGAGTAAACTACTTATGGGCACGTCGGGCTCGGAAGGGAAGTAGTGACGTTTGGATTGCAGACTTTGATGAATGGTCTGGGGAGTCATGTCGCATTTGGAGAGCCCCTGATGCTCTAAACAGTGGAAACCCCCCACAAGTGACCCATTTTGGAAATAGACCCCCAAGGAACTTATCTAGATGTGTGGTGAGCACTTTGAACCCCAAAGTGCTTCACAGAAGTTTATAACGTACAGCCGTAAAATAAAAATCCTTTTTTTTTTTTACAAAAATGATTTTTTTCGCCCTCAATATTTTATTTTCACAAGGGTAACAGGAGAAATTGGACCCCAAAAGTTGTTGTCCAATTTGTCCTGAGTACGCTGATACCCAATATGTGGGAGTAAACTACTATATGGGCGCACGTCGGGGCTCGGAAGGGAAGTAGTGACGTTTTGGATTGCAGACTTTGATGGAATGGTCTGGGGGAGTCATGTCGCATTTGGAGAGCCCCTGATGCGTCTAAACAGTGGAAACCCCCCACAAGTGACCCCATTTTGGAAAATAGACCCCACAAGGAACTTATCTAGATGTGTGGTGAGCACTTTGAACCCCGAAGTGCTTCACAGAAGTTTATAACGTACAGCCGTAAAAATAAAAAATCCTTTTTTTTTTTACAAAAATGATTTTTTTCGCCCCCAATATTTTATTTTCACAATGGTAACAGGAGAAATTGGACCCCAAAAGTTGTTGTCCAATTTGTCCTGAGTATGCTGATACCCAATATGTGAGGAGTAAAACTACTGTATGGGCGCACGTCGGGGCTCGGAAGGGAAGTAGTGACGTTTTGGATTGCAGACTTTGATGGAATGGTCTGGGGGAGTCATGTCGCATTTGGAGAGCCCCTGATGAATCTAAACAGTGGAAACCCCCCACAAGTGACCCCATTTTGGAAAATAGACCCCACAAGGAACTTATCTAGATGTGTGGGTGAGCACTTTGAACCCCAAGTGCTTCACAGAAGTTTATAACGTACAGCCGTAAAATAAAAAATCCTTTTTTTTTTTTACAAAAATGATTTTTTCGCCCCAATATTTTATTTTCACAAGGGTAACAGGAGAAATTGGACCCAAAAGTTGTTGTCCAATTTGTCCTGAGTACGCTGATACCCAATATGTGGGAGTAAACTACTGTATGGGCGCACGTCGGGGCTCGGAAGGGAAGTAGTGACGTTTTGGATTGCAGACTTTGATGGAATGGTCTGGGGGAGTCATGTCGCATTTGGAGAGCCCCTGATGCGTCTAAACAGTGGAAACCCCCCACAAGTGACCCCATTTTGGAAAATAGACCCCACAAGGAACTTATCTAGATGTGTGGTGAGCACTTTGAACCCGAAGTGCTTCACAGAAGTTTATAACGTACAGCCGTAAAAAATAAAAAATCCTTTTTTTTTTTACAAAAATGATTTTTTCGCCTCCAATATTTTATTTTCACAAGGGTAACAGGAGAAATTGGACCCCAAAAGTTGTTGTCCAATTTGTCCTGAGTATGCTGATACCCAATATGTGGGAGTAAACTACTGTATGGGCGCACGTCGGGGCTCGGAAGGGAAGTAGTGACGTTTTGGATTGCAGACTTTGATGGAATGGTCTGGGGGCGTCATGTCGCATTTGGAGAGCCCCTGATGTGCCTAAACAGTGGAAACCCCCACAAGTGACCCCATTTTGGAAAATAGACCCCACAAGGAACTTATCTAGAAGTGTGGTGAGCGCTATGAAGCTCCAAGTGCTTCACAGAAGTTTTATAACATACAGCCGTAAAAACAAAAAAATCATTTTTTTTTTACAAAAATGATTTTGTCGCCCCCAGTTTTTTATTTTCCCAAGGGTAACAGTAGAAATAGGACAAATTGCACAATAACTCTTGTGGTCCAGAGTACGCTGATACCCCATATGCGGGAGTAAACTACTGTTTGGGCGCATGGCAGAGCTCAGAAGTGAAGGAGCACCGTTTGACTTTTTCAACGCAAAATTGGCTGGAATTGAGATCAGACGCCATGTCACATTTGGAGAGCCCCTGATGTGCCTAAACAGCGGAAACCCCCCAATCCTAACTCCAACCCTAACCCTAGTCCCAACCCTAACCACAAACCTAACCCTAACACACCCCTAACCGTAATCCCAACCCTAATCCTAATCCTAACGTTAGCGCCAACCCTAACCCTAACTTTAGCCGCAACCCTAACCCTAACGGGAAAATGGAAATAAATACATATTTTTAATTTTATTATTTTTCCCTAACTAAGGGGGTGATAAAGGGGGGTTTGATTTACTATTTATAGCGGGTTTTTGTGATTGGCAGCTGTCACGCTAAAAGACGCTTTTTATTGCAAAAAATAGTTTTTTGCATCACCACATTTTGAGAGCTATAATTTTTGCATATTTTGGCCCACAGAGTCATGTGAGGTCTTATTTTTTGCGGGATGAGGTGACGTTTTTATTGGTACCATTTTTGAGCAGGTGACATTTTTTGATCGCTTTTTATTTCGATTTTTGGGAGGTTAGAATGAACAAAAATCAGCAATTCATGAATTTCTTTTGGGGGAGGCGTTTGTACCGTTCCGCGTGTGGTAAAATTGATAAAGCAGTTTTATTCTTCGGGTCAGTACGATTACGGCGATACCTCATTTATATCATTTTTTTTATGTTTTGGCGCTTTTATAGAATGAAAACAATTTTATATAAAAAATTATTATTTTTGCATCGCTTTATTCTGCGAGCTATAACTTTTTTATTTTTTTGCTGATGATGCTGTATAATGGCTCGTTTTTTGCGAGACAAGATGACGTTTTCAGCGGTACCAAGTTTTGTTTATATCCGTCTTTTTGATCGCGTGTTATTCCACTTTTTGTTCAGCGGTATGATGATAAAGCATTGATTTTTTGCTTCGTTTTCTTTTTTTTTTTTTAAGGGGTTCATTAAAGGGGTTAACTAGTGGGACAGTTTTTATAGGGGGGGTCGTTACGGACGCGGCGATACCAAATATGTGTACTTTTATTGTTTTGGTTTTTTTATTTACAGGAAAGAATGAATTTATTGGGGAATATTTTTTTTTTTTTTATGATTTTTTTTTACCACTTTTTATTTTATTTTTTTTACTTTTATACTTTGTCCCAGGGTGGGGACATCACTGTATTTTAGCAGATCGCTGGTGTGACAGTGTGCACAGCACTCTGTCACACCAGCGATCGCTCTGGCACTGCTGCAGGCTTCCCCAGCGCCTGCTCTCAGCAGGCACTGAGGAAGCCGCCTCCCTGCAGGACCCCGGCGCCATCTTGGATCCGGGGACCTGGAGGGAGGACGGACCCTCGGAACTGCGCGATCCTCCCCTGTGCCCCGGGTACACCGCGATCATGTTTGATCGCGGTGTGCCAGGGGTTAATGTGCCGGGAGCGGTCCGTGACCGCTCCTGACACACAGTCACGGGTGTCAGCTGTGATAATCAGCTGACACCCGGCGCGCAGCTGATCGCCCATGACGTACTATTCCGTCCATGGGAATAAGGTCCAGGGTCACATGGACGGAATAGTACGTCTGATGGCAGAGAGGGGTTAACAAAACAGCTGTGTCACACCTCACACTCGTTTTTCTTGTAGCTTGTTATGTAATAGGGCACATGCGTGTATGTTTCATCATAGGTGCATGTTTACTGAGTAAAGCAGTCATGACAACGCCTTTGTGTTGTCGGTACGCTTGCGATGATGAACGATGCGCACCGTGAATGTTAGTCTGCGTCATAAGACGTACAGACGCTCCAATACCCAACGCGTCACAGCAGGAAGCCAGTCTGTGCGTCCAAACAGAGGCGCAACCATACATGCACGTAACCTTTTATAAAGCTAGATAAAAAAAAGGATGTAGTAACGCACACTTTATTGAGGTACAGTATTACATCGCCATTCACCATCTGTGGCTATGCAGTCTCATCTATATATACCTTATCTATCCGTTGTCATGCTTGCAAGTCCACAGTCAGGCATAAATATCTGTTTTCACTCTGCACTATGCACTTTTTAAATTTTCGTTTTGTTAATATAAATGATTGGCACATATCATCAGTATTACATGATGGAAATTTTAGATATTTTTTAAAAAATTGTAGTTATATTATTCACCAAATGTAAAGTTTTATGAATGTCAAAGAAAACTTGTAATGCTGATTATGTTTTTAAGTCAGCCATTCATTGTCTACACAATAAAAATGGTGTACATACTGTTACTTACCCATCATTAATGGATTCTGATGTGTACTTGTATGCTTTTATTTTAAACCGTATAGCAGATTATTTAACCTATTTTAATTGTGGTTTGCATTGCTTTTCAACATGTTAATGTATGCGTTTATGTTTGTAAATTTTTAATTTACATATATTTTTTTAAGTTAAATCATCATCTTATGGTACTAAAGTTTATATTTCTCTTGTTTGGAGTATAGACATTTTTAATTGACACGTAACAAGGAAAATACTTGATATAGTATTTAAACATCCTCCTTGACCCTGGGCTACAACACCGCCAGTTGTAGCTCGGAAGTGCTGTTAGCACAGTCTACACTTGCTCCTGTGTTACTGGGGTTCAGTAATGTCAGCTGTTCCCCTGCTGTGTGTACAGCAAAAAGTCCTGCTGCCTCCACCATGTTCTCTTCTCATCCCTGGGCTACAACACCGCCAGTTGTTTCTCGGAAGTGCTGTTAGCACAGTGAACACTTGCTCCTGTGTTACTGGGGTTCAGTAATGTCAGCTGTTCCCCTGCTGTGTGTACGGCAAAAAGTCCTGCTGCCTCCACCATGTTCTCTTCTCATCCCTGGGCTACAACACCGCCAGTTGTTTCTCGGAAGTGCTGTTAGCACAGTGAACACTTGCTCCTGTGTTACTGGGGTTCAGTAATGTCAGCTGTTCCCCTGCTGTGTGTACGGCAAAAAGTCCTGCTGCCTCCACCATGTTCTCTTCTCATCCCTGGGCTACAACACCGCCAGTTGTTTCTCGGAAGTGCTGTTAGCACAGTGAACACTTGCTCCTGTGTTACTGGGGTTCAGTAATGTCAGCTGTTCCCCTGCTGTGTGTACGGCAAAAAGTCCTGCTGCCTCCACCATGTTCTCTTCTCATCCCTGGGCTACAACACCGCCAGTTGTTTCTCGGAAGTGCTGTTAGCACAGTGAACACTTGCTCCTGTGTTACTGGGGTTCAGTAATGTCAGCTGTTCCCCTGCTGTGTGAACGGCAAAAAGTCCTGCTGCCTCCACCCTGTTCTCTTCTCATCCCTGGGCTACAACACCGCCAGTTGTAGCTTGGAAGTGCTGTTAGCACAGTCTACACTTGCTCCTGTGTTACTGGCGTTCAGTAATGTCAGCTGTTCCCCTGCTGTGTGTACAGCAAAAAGTCCTGCTGCCTCCACCATGTTTCTTCTCATCCCTGGGCTACAACACCGCCAGTTGTTTCTCGGAAGTGCTGTTAGCACAGTGAACACTTGCTCCTGTGTTACTGGGGTTCAGTAATGTCAGCTGTTCCCCTGCTGTGTGTACGGCAAAAAGTCCTGCTGCCTCCACCATGTTCTCTTCTCATCCCTGGGCTACAACACCGCCAGTTGTTTCTCGGAAGTGCTGTTAGCACAGTGAACACTTGCTCCTGTGTTACTGGGGTTCAGTAATGTCAGCTGTTCCCCTGCTGTGTGTACGGCAAAAAGTCCTGCTGCCTCCACCATGTTCTCTTCTCATCCCTGGGCTACAACACCGCCAGTTGTTTCTCGGAAGTGCTGTTAGCACAGTGAACACTTGCTCCTGTGTTACTGGGGTTCAGTAATGTCAGCTGTTCCCCTGCTGTGTGTACGGCAAAAAGTCCTGCTGCCTCCACCATGTTCTCTTCTCATCCCTGGGCTACAACACCGCCAGTTGTTTCTCGGAAGTGCTGTTAGCACAGTGAACACTTGCTCCTGTGTTACTGGGGTTCAGTAATGTCAGCTGTTCCCCTGCTGTGTGTACGGCAAAAATCCTGCTGCCTCCACCATGTTCTCTTCTCATCCCTGGGCTACAACACCGCCAGTTGTTTCTCGGAAGTGCTGTTAGCACAGTGAACACTTGCTCCTGTGTTACTGGGGTTCAGTAATGTCAGCTGTTCCCCTGCTGTGTGTACGGCAAAAAGTCCTGCTGCCTCCACCATGTTCTCTTCTCATCCCTGGGTTACAACACCGCCAGTTGTTTCTCTCGGAAGTGCTGTTAGCACAGTGAACACTTGCTCCTGTGTTACTGGGGTTCAGTAATGTCAGCTGTTCCCCTGCTGTGTGTACGGCAAAAAGTCCTGCTGCCTCCACCATGTTCTCTTCTCATCCCTGGGCTACAACACCGCCAGTTGTAGCTCGGAAGTGCTGTTAGCACAGTGAACACTTGCTCCTGTGTTACTGGGGTTCAGTAATGTCAGCTGTTCCCCTGCTGTGTGAACGGCAAAAAGTCCTGCTGTCTCCACCCTGTTCTCTTCTCATCCCTGGGCTACAACACTGCCAGTTGTAGCTCGGAAGTGCTGTTAGCACAGTCTACACTTGCTCCTGTGTTACTGGGGTTCAGTAATGTCAGCTGTTTCCCTGCTGTGTGAACGGCAAAAAGTCCTGCTGCCTCCACCCTGTTCTCTTCTCATCCCTGGGCTACAACACCGCCAGTTGTAGCTTGGAAGTGCTGTTAGCACAGTCTACACTTGCTCCTGTGTTACTGGCGTTCAGTAATGTCAGCTGTTCCCCTGCTGTGTGTACAGCAAAAAGTCCTGCTGCCTCCACCATGTTCTCTTCTCATCCCTGGGCTACAACACCGCCAGTTGTTTCTCGGAAGTGCTGTTAGCACAGTGAACACTTGCTCCTGTGTTACTGGGGTTCAGTAATGTCAGCTGTTCCCCTGCTGTGTGTACGGCAAAAAGTCCTGCTGCCTCCACCATGTTCTCTTCTCATCCCTGGGCTACAACACCGCCAGTTGTTTCTCGGAAGTGCTGTTAGCACAGTGAACACTTGCTCCTGTGTTACTGGGGTTCAGTAATGTCAGCTGTTCCCCTGCTGTGTGTACGGCAAAAAGTCCTGCTGCCTCCACCATGTTCTCTTCTCATCCCTGGGCTACAACACCGCCAGTTGTTTCTCGGAAGTGCTGTTAGCACAGTGAACACTTGCTCCTGTGTTACTGGGGTTCAGTAATGTCTGTGGCGCTTCCCACGGCTGTGGGGCGTCGGGACATGGCATAGCTTGCCTAGCTAGCCAATGCTCCCACGCCGCCAGTCCACGACGACGTGAGGCATGGGTCCCAGATGGTAAGAGAATGTGGACCCACTGGACCACGGAGGGAGACCCGGGCCTGCCCGGACTAGGGAAGGGCAGCGACCGGGATCCGTGGCAGCTGAGCATGTGGGCAAGGTGGCGACCTGCAGGACTAGACAACACCGCACAACTTCAGGTAAGAAGAAACATAAAGTTTACTTAAAGAAACAAAGTACATAAACAGAACATAAGACCGGGCTCCCGATTCCGCACATCAGAGAAGGGTACACAACTCAGGATCACAGACGAGTGCTGGAGGACATCACGGGTAGATGCAGTCCAGGGTTATCTGGCACAGGCATACTTGGACGGCCTCTCTCTCAGGCCTTAGGCGTAGCACAGGCTCAGCAGGAGAACATCAGACACCGACCTCAGACAGACTTCAGACGATGGCGGGGTCATCACGGGTTGATGAAGTCCAGGATCATCTGGCACGGGCATACTAGTATGGCCTCACTCTCAGGCCTCGGGCGTAGCACAGGCTCAGCAGGAGAACATCAGACACCGGCCCAGGACGAACGTCAGACGATGGCGGGGTCATCACGGGTTGATGAAGTCCAGGGTCATCTGGCACGGGCATACTAGGATGGCCTCTCTCTCAGGCCTCAGACGTAGCACAGGCTCAGCAGGAGAACATCAGACACCGACCCAGGACAGACGTCATCACAGGGTAGACCAAGGAGGAACCGGCAGGACAGGCAGGTTGTCACGGCAAGTGACCAAGGCAGTCTCTGGGACAGGCAGGTTGTCACGGCTAGTGACCAGGGCAGTCTCTGGGACAGGCAGGTTGTCACGGCAAGTGACCAGGCAGTCTCTGGGACAGGCAGGTTGTCACGGCTAGTGACCAGGGCAGGCAGGTTGTCACGGCAAGTGACCAGGGCAGTCTCTGGGACAGGCAGGTTGTCACGGCAAGTGACCAGGCAGTCTCTGGGACAGGCAGGTTGTCACGGCTAGTGACCAGGGCAGGCAGGTTGTCACGGCAAGTGACCAGGCAGGCAGGTTGTCACGGCAAGTGACCAGGCAGTCTCTGGGACAGGCAGGTTGTCACGGCAAGTGACCAGGGCAGGCAGGTTGTCACGGCAAGTGACCAGGCAGGCAGGTTGTCACGGCAAGTGACCAGGCAGTCTCTGGGACAGGCAGGTTGTCACGGAAAGTGACCAGGGCAGTCTCTGGGACAGGCAGGTTGTCACGGCAAGTGACCAGGCAGTCTCTGGGACAGGCAGGTCGTCACGGTAAGTGACCAGGCAGTCTCTAGACAGGCAGGTATATACGACCTGATATGGTGGAGCCTCCAGGTAGGCTGCAGTCGGATGGCAGATGATCGCTCCCAGGTGAGCAGGCAAGAGCCGGGGATCTCTGCAGATGATGTCCGAACTTCCGGATGGAGCTGCAGTCGGATGGCAGATGATCGCTCCCAGGTGAGCAGGCAAGCCGACAGGCAACAGGCAGGCAACTGGAATCAGGAGCTGATGGCTGAAACAGAGCCAGACTGCACAGGAACAACAGGGACACGGACTGGATCCCAGGGAGTCAGGAACACAGACAGGAACACGGATTGGATCTCAGGGAGTCAGGAACACAGACAGGAACATGGACTGGATCTCAGGGAGTCAGGAACACAGACAGGAACATGGATTGGATCTCAGGGAGTCAGGAACACAGACAGGAACATGGATTGGATCTCAGGGAGTCAGGACCACGGACAGGAACACAGGCCTCGGACTCCGGACATCTGGCAATGATCGGCAGGATCCGGACATAAGGCAGGAAGGATAGGATCCGGACATCTGGAAGTGGTCGTCGGACATCGGACATCAGACCATGGTCATCAGGCATCAGATCCGGACATCTGGCAGCGACCTGAAAAGGAACCCCAGCGGTCTGGTGCAAGCCCCGCCAGGCTCAACGGGAGCTGGCCGGGGATTGCACAGAGGCTGAGCACAGAGTAACAGAAACTCAGCACACACCGGACTCCTACTTCCAAGATGAACTCAGGTTATATAGCAAGGATTCATAGTCACTGGCACAGGGTTCTGGACACAGCAGGATTTCAGGAACATAACACAGAGGACACAGTTCAGACAGTCAGGTACAGGAAGCGATCCAAGAACAGGGATTCAGGTAATTAGACACAGCAGGAACAGGCCTGGATATACAGCCTCCAGGAACGGCGATCTGGGTAATCAGCCCCCAGCATAGGCGGAAACACAAGACACAATTCAGACATTCAGGTACCGGGTTTGATCCAGGATCAGGGAACAAGACACAGCAGGAACAGGGAATCAGCTCTCCAGAGCTGATCAACTTCAGAGCAGGAGCTGAACACACAACCACATACGGCTAGGTTCAGGGATTCAGTGTGGATACAATGTGAAGCTCTGGCAACGCCCACTAGGGCTGGGGAACTTTATATATGAGCTGCTTCACAGCGATAGGCTGGAGCAGTAATTCTAGTAAACACCCAATCCACATAAAAGCAGGACAGGTGTGGGCCGCGCCCCCTATGCAGAGCCAGACAGCACAACACAGAGGGAACCCAACAATGGCTGCCGCCATACACGTAGTAAGTCATGCACCACTGCAGAGGACTTTGCAAGCTACGGACGGCTTTCACAGCAAGTCAGGAACCGCACATGCGGGCGGTCATGCAAAGCAGCGGAGCCACTCACGCAAGTACGGGTACGCAGCAGAGCCGGGAACTGAGCAGCATCCATATAGGTAACAGACAACAGTATCCCAGCTGGTTAGGGGGAAAGGAGCAAAAGGGTTAATGCAAAAAACATGCAGAGTAACGCTGGAAAACAAAGTACAGACAATACCAGCGTTACAATGTCAGCTGTTCCCCTGCTGTGTGTACGGCAAAAAGTCCTGCTGCCTCCACCATGTTCTCTTCTCATCCCTGGGCTACAACACCGCCAGTTGTTTCTCGGAAGTGCTGTTAGCACAGTGAACACTTGCTCCTGTGTTACTGGGGTTCAGTAATGTCAGCTGTTCCCCTGCTGTGTGTACGGCAAAAAGTCCTGCTGCCTCCACCATGTTCTCTTCTCATCCCTGGGCTACAACACCGCCAGTTGTTTCTCGGAAGTGCTGTTAGCACAGTGAACACTTGCTCCTGTGTTACTGGGGTTCAGTAATGTCAGCTGTTCCCCTGCTGTGTGTACGGCAAAAAGTCCTGCTGCCTCCACCATGTTCTCTTCTCATCCCTGGGCTACAACACCGCCAGTTGTTTCTCGGAAGTGCTGTTAGCACAGTGAACACTTGCTCCTGTGTTACTGGGGTTCAGTAATGTCAGCTGTTCCCCTGCTGTGTGTACGGCAAAAAGTCCTGCTGCCTCCACCATGTTCTCTTCTCATCCCTGGGCTACAACACCGCCAGTTGTAGCTCGGAAGTGCTGTTAGCACAGTGAACACTTGCTCCTGTGTTACTGGGGTTCAGTAATGTCAGCTGTTCCCCTGCTGTGTGAACGGCAAAAAGTCCTGCTGCCTCCACCCTGTTCTCTTCTCATCCCTGGGCTACAACACTGCCAGTTGTAGCTCGGAAGTGCTGTTAGCACAGTCTACACTTGCTCCTGTGTTACTGGGGTTCAGTAATGTCAGCTGTTCCCCTGCTGTGTGTACAGCAAAAAGTCCTGCTGCCTCCACCATGTTCTCTTCTCATCCCTGGGCTACAACACCGCCAGTTGTTTCTCGGAAGTGCTGTTAGCACAGTGAACACTTGCTCCTGTGTTACTGGGGTTCAGTAATGTCAGCTGTTCCCCTGCTGTGTGTACGGCAAAAAGTCCTGCTGCCTCCACCATGTTCTCTTCTCATCCCTGGGCTACAACACCGCCAGTTGTTTCTCGGAAGTGCTGTTAGCACAGTGAACACTTGCTCCTGTGTTACTGGGGTTCAGTAATGTCAGCTGTTCCCCTGCTGTGTGTACGGCAAAAAGTCCTGCTGCCTCCACCATGTTCTCTTCTCATCCCTGGGCTACAACACCGCCAGTTGTAGCTCGGAAGTGCTGTTAGCACAGTGAACACTTGCTCCTGTGTTACTGGGGTTCAGTAATGTCAGCTGTTCCCCTGCTGTGTGAACGGCAAAAAGTCCTGCTGCCTCCACCCTGTTCTCTTCTCATCCCTGGGCTACAACACCGCCAGTTGTAGCTCGGAAGTGCTGTTAGCACAGTGAACACTTGCTCCTGTGTTACTGGGGTTCAGTAATGTCAGCTGTTCCCCTGCTGTGTGAACGGCAAAAAGTCCTGCTGCCTCCACCCTGTTCTCTTCTCATCCCTGGGCTACAACACCGCCAGTTGTTGCTCGGAAGTGCTGTTAGCACAGTGAACACTTGCTCCTGTGTTACTGGGGTTCAGTAATGTCAGCTGTTCCCCTGCTGTGTGTACAGCAAAAAGTCCTGCTGCCTCCACCATGTTCTCTTCTCATCCCTGGGCTACAACACCGCCAGTTGTTTCTCGGAAGTGCTGTTAGCACAGTGAACACTTGCTCCTGTGTTACTGGGGTTCAGTAATGTCAGCTGTTCCCCTGCTGTGTGTACGGCAAAAAGTCCTGCTGCCTCCACCATGTTCTCTTCTCATCCCTGGGCTACAACACCGCCAGTTGTTTCTCGGAAGTGCTGTTAGCACAGTGAACACTTGCTCCTGTGTTACTGGGGTTCAGTAATGTCAGCTGTTCCCCTGCTGTGTGTACAGCAAAAAGTCCTGCTGCCTCCACCATGTTCTCTTCTCATCCCTGGGCTACAACACCGCCAGTTGTTTCTCGGAAGTGCTGTTAGCACAGTGAACACTTGCTCCTGTGTTACTGGGGTTCAGTAATGTCAGCTGTTCCCCTGCTGTGTGTACGGCAAAAAGTCCTGCTGCCTCCACCATGTACTCTTCTCATCCCTGGGCTACAACACCGCCAGTTGTTTCTCGGAAGTGCTGTTAGCACAGTGAACACTTGCTCCTGTGTTACTGGGGTTCAGTAATGTCAGCTGTTCCCCTGCTGTGTGTACAGCAAAAAGTCCTGCTGCCTCCACCATGTTCTCTTCTCATCCCTGGGCTACAACACCGCCAGTTGTTTCTCGGAAGTGCTGTTAGCACAGTGAACACTTGCTCCTGTGTTACTGGGGTTCAGTAATGTCAGCTGTTCCCCTGCTGTGTGTACGGCAAAAAGTCCTGCTGCCTCCACCATGTTCTCTTCTCATCCCTGGGCTACAACACCGCCAGTTGTTTTCTCGGAAGTGCTGTTAGCACAGTGAACACTTGCTCCTGTGTTACTGGGGTTCAGTAATGTCAGCTGTTCCCCTGCTGTGTGTACGGCAAAAAGTCCTGCTGCCTCCACCATGTTCTCTTCTCATCCCTGGGCTACAACACCGCCAGTTGTTTCTCGGAAGTGCTGTTAGCACAGTGAACACTTTCTCCTGTGTTACTGGGGTTCAGTAATGTCAGCTGTTCCCCTGCTGTGTGTACGGCAAAAAGTCCTGCTGCCTCCACCATGTTCTCTTCTCATCCCTGGGCTACAACACCGCCAGTTGTTTCTCGGAAGTGCTGTTAGCACAGTGAACACTTGCTCCTGTGTTACTGGGGTTCAGTAATGTCAGCTGTTCCCCTGCTGTGTGTACAGCAAAAAGTCCTGCTGCCTCCACCATGTTCTCTTCTCATCCCTGGGCTACAACACCGCCAGTTGTTTCTCGGAAGTGCTGTTAGCACAGTGAACACTTGCTCCTGTGTTACTGGGGTTCAGTAATGTCAGCTGTTCCCCTGCTGTGTGTACGGCAAAAAGTCCTGCTGCCTCCACCATGTTCTCTTCTCATCCCTGGGCTCCAACACCGCCAGTTGTTGCACGGATGTGTAATTGGCACGGGTACTCACTCCTGCCAAGACTGGTTACAGCACGCCATCTGTTTCCTGTCAGTGTAAACGTCACTTAGCCTCCAATAAGTTGTCCTGTCGTGTTGCGGTCGGGTTAGCCGACTCTATGGTGCTTGGAGTTTAGGTGCTTCCTATGTGTGCTGCGGGATATGCAAATAAAGGCTGTTTCCGTTGTGACAATAGGACAATCACCCACTGTAGTACTGTGGGATTCGGTAACTGCGGCCGGCTCGCGGCCTGTCAACATAAATTTCCATGGGTACCTTCTGCTACCCGTCCGGGTTCCAGTACCGTCAGCTGGTTCTCCGCAGTGCCTTTGGCCTAGGTGCCTCCATCTCGGTATCCGAGTTCCAGCAACGTCTGCTGGTCCTTGGTAGTGCTTTGGAGCACAGGTACCTCCTGCTTAGTAACCGTGTCCCAGTAACGTCAGCTGGTCCTCGGTTGTGCCATTGGCTCTTTTCTTTCTGCTGCCCCTCCAGGTTCCAGCACAGTCAGCTGGTCCTCGTTACTTGCATTGGCTCTTGTACCTTCTGCTACCCGTCCGGGTTCCAGTACCGTCAGCTGGTTCTCCGCAGTGCCTTTGGCCTAGGTGCCTCCATCTCGGTATCCGAGTTCCAGCAACGTCTGCTGGTCCTTGGTAGTGCTTTGGAGCACAGGTACCTCCTGCTTAGTAACCATGTCCCAGTAACGTCAGCTGGTCCTCGGTTGTGCCATTGGCTCTTTTCCTTCTGCTGCCCCTCCGGGTTCCAGCACAGTCAGCTGGTCCTCGTTACTTGCATTGGCTCTTGTACCTTCTGCTACCCGTCCGGGTTCCAGTACCGTCAGCTGGTTCTCCGCAGTGCCTTTGGCCTAGGTGCCTCCATCTCGGTATCCGAGTTCCAGCAACGTCTGCTGGTCCTTGGTAGTGCTTTGGAGCACAGGTACCTCCTGCTTAGTAACCGTGTCCCAGTAACGTCAGCTGGTCCTCGGTTGTGCCATTGGCTCTTTTCCTTCTGCTGCCCCTCCGGGTTCCAGCACAGTCAGCTGGTCCTCGTTACTTGCATTGACTCTTGTACCTTCTGCTACATTTACAAATTGAAGATTTTTTCAATGCTTTTTTTGGGTAATCACTCTGGATCTCCAACAATGAAGACGACGACCCTGATGACCACCCCGAAGAAGATGACGACCACAAGGACGACGAGCATCAAGCCAACCAGCCTAAACACCATCATAAAGAAGAAATAAAAGATTACCAAACAGGACTAAAAGGTTAAGACAAACTGCAAGATACAGAACAAGAGACTTAAGAACAATAAGCAGAAGATCAAAAAGCAGAAGAACATGAAGTATAAGACCAAAATGAAGAGCAAAATATATGCTCTAAATTCTAAGCAGAAGAAGACTAAGCAGTGTATGGGGGTGAGTCCGTTCCTCCTCGTGGTGCCCCTGGAAAATGCCTGCTGCTGCAGGCTAAACTGAACACGGACAAATACTGTTGTAATTTAAATCTTTTGTGACAGCAAGAACGGAAGGATGAAAAAGTCATACTTTGACAGATTACAAGTACAGGATTCTCTGTCACAAATAAGAATATGATGAAGAAGATGAAGTACAATATGAATAAGAATAATAGTTTAATAAGAAGAATATGAGTAATGTTAACAAAAAGATGAATAGCAAGAAGTTTAAGAAGAAGATAAAGAAGGTGAAGATGAAGAATAATTTGATGAAAAAGATGATGCTGCTGAAGATTATGAAGGAGAAAGTGTGTGAAAAGTTAAAAAGGTGAAGAGCATGGAAGTTGTGAAATATACATATTTGCCAAAATAGAAAAAACGTTAACAACATTGTCAATTTATTCGTCAATCCGAACATCTTTAAAAAAAATATATATATATTATGCTATTCCATTTGATTGGGTTAAACATCTATGCCTTTAATGTCTCCTCAACCTTCCCCAAAACATTCTACATTACTCTTTGTTGTTTTCCTTCATGTACAATTAACCAACAAGGCAAGAATAGGTTTTTTTTAATTCCGATATTTTGTTCCCATAGACTTACATGGGACTTCCGGTATCGGTATCGGGTATCGCCGATATTTTAATGGTATCGGCGATACCATTCCGATTCCGATACTTTTGGATATCGGAAAGTATCGCTCAACCCTACTCGTGACATATTGTACTTCACGTCAGTGGTAAAATTTCTTCGATATACCTTGCGTTTATTTTTGAAAAAAATGCAAATATGGCGAAAATTTTGAAAATTTTGCAATTTTCAAACTTTGAATTTTTTTTCCCTTAAAACAGAAAAATATGTCACACAAAATAGTTAAGAAATAACATTTCCCACATGTCTACTTTACATCAGCACAATTTTGGAACCAAATTTTTTTTTTCTTAGGAAATTATAAGGGTTAAAAGTTGACCAGCGATTTCTCATTTTTACAACAAAATTTACAAAGCCATTTTTTTTAGGGACCACCTCATATTTGAAGTCACTTTGAGGGGTCTATATAGCAGAAAATACCCAAAAGTGACACCATTCTAAAAACTGCACCCTCAAGGTACTCAAAACCACATTCAAGAAGTTTATTAACCCTTCAGGTGCTTCACAGGAGCTGAAGCAACGTGTAAGGAAAAAATGAATATTTAACTTTTTAGCCACAAAAATGGTCTTTTACAAACTTTTTTTTATTTTCACAAGGGTAAAAGAAGCAAATGGACAGATAAAGTTGCTGTGCAATTTCTCCTGAGTACGCCAATAGCCAATATGTGGAGGAAAACCACTGTTTGGGCACACGGCAGAGCTCGTAAGGGAAGGAGCGCCGTTTGACTTTTTCAAACTAAAATTGGCTGGAATTGAGATTGGACGCCATGTCGTGTTTGGAGTGCCCCTGATGTGCCTAAACAGTGGAAACCCCCACAAGTGACACCATTTTGGAAACTAGACCCCCTAAGGAACTTATCTAGATCTGTTGTGAGCACTTTGAACCCCCAAGTGTTTCACAAAAGTTTATAATGCCTGGGTCTGAAAAATAAAATAATAAATTTTCCACAAAAATGATTTTTTAGTCCCAAATTTTAGATTTTTCCCAAGGAAATTGGACCCCAAAAGTTGTTGTCCAATTTGTCCTGAGTACGCTGATACCCCATATGTTGGGGGGGGAACTGTTTGGGCGCACGACAGGGCTTGGAAAGGAAGTAGTAACGTTTTGGAATGCAGACGTTGATGGGGGTCATGTTCCGTTTGCAGTGCCCCAGATGTCCCTAAACAGTGGAAACCCCCCACAAGTGACCCCATTTTGGAAACTAGACCCCCTAAGGAGCTTATCTAGATCTTTGGTGAGAACTTTGATCCCCCAAGTGCTTCACACAAGTTTATAATGCCCGAGCATGAAAATAAAAAATCCTATTTTTTTCCCACAAAAATTATTTTTTAGTCACTAATTTTTTATTTTCCCAAGGGTAACAGGAGAAATTGGACCACAAAAGTTGATGTCCAATTTGTCCTGAGTACGCTTATACCCCATATGTGGGGGGGAACCACTGTTTGGGCGCACAGCAGAGCTCGGAATGGAAGGAGCACCATTTGACTTTTTCCAAACAAAATTGGCTGGAATTGAGATTGGACGCCATGTTGCATTTGGAGAGTCCCTGATGTGCCTAAACAGTGGAAACCCCCGACAAGTGACCCCATTTGGGAAACTAGACCCCCTAAGGAACTTATCTAGATCTTTGGTGAGAAATTTGAACCCCAAAGTGCTTCACACAAGTTTATAACGTAGAGCCGTAAAATTAAAAAATCATATTTTTTCCACAAAATGATCTTTTCACCCCAATTTTTATATTCCCAAGGGTAACAAGACTCCAAAAGTTATTGTGCAATTTGTCCTGAGTACGCTGATACCCCATATGTGGGGGTAAACCACTGTTTAGGTGTATGGCAGTGTTTGGAAGGGAAGGAGCGCCGTTTGACTTTTTCAACACAGAATTGGCTGGATGCCATGTTGTGTTTGGAGAGCTCCTGATCTGCCTAAACAGTGGAAACCCCCAACAAATGACACCATTTTGGAAACTAGACCCCTCAAGGAATTTATCTAGATGTGTGGTGAGCACTTTGAACCCCGAAATGCTTCACAGAAGTTTATAACGTACAGCTGTAAAATAAAAATCTTTTTTTTTTTTTACAAAAATGATTTTTTCGTCCCCAATATTTTATTTTCACAAGAGTAACAGGAGAAATTGGACCCAAAAGTTGTTGTCCAATTTGTCCTGAGTACGCTGATACCCAATATGTGGGAGTAAACTACTGTATGGGCGTACGTCGGGGCTCGGAAGGGAAGTAGTGACGTTTTGGATTGCAGACTTTGATGGAATGGTCTGGTGTCGTCATGTCGCATTTGGAGAGCCCCTGATGCGCCTAAACAGTGTAAACCCCCCACAAGTGACCCCATTTTGGAAAATAGACACCACAAGGAACTTATCTAGATGTGTGTGGTGAGCACTTTGAACCCCGAAGTGCTTCACAGAAGTTTATAACGTACAGCTGTAAAATAAATTTTTTTTTTTTTTTACAAAAATGATTTTTTTCGTCCCCAATATTTTATTTTCACAAGGGTAACAGGAGAAATTGGACCCCAAAAGTTGTTGTCCAATTTATCCTGAGTACGCTGATACTCAATATGTGGGAGTAAACTACTGTATGGGCGCACGTAGGGGCTCGGAAGGGAAGTAGTGACGTTTTGGATTGCAGACTTTGATGGAATGGTCTGGGGTCGTCATGTCGCATTTGGAGAGCCCCTGATGCGCCTAAACAGTGGAAACCCCCCACAAGTGACCCCATTTTGGAAAATAGACCCCACAAGGAACTTATCTAGATGTGTGGTGAGCACTTTGAACCCCGAAGTGCTTCACAGAAGTTTATAACGTACAGCCGTAAAAATAATAAATCTTTTTTTTTACAAAAATGATTTTTTTCGCCCCCAATATTTTATTTTCACAAGGGTAACAGGAGAAATTGGACCCAAAAAGTTGTTGTCCAATTTGTCCTGAGTACGCTGATACCCAATATGTGGGAGAAAACTACTGTATGGGCACACGTCGGGGCTCGGGAGGGAAGTAGTGACGTTTTGGATTGCAGACTTTGATGGAATGGTCTGGGGGCGTCATGTCGCATTTGGAGAGCCCCTGATGCACCTAAACAGTGGAAACCCCCCACAAGTGACCCCATTTTGGAAAATAGACCCCACAAGGAACTTATCTAGATATGTGGTGAGCACTTTGAACCCCGAAGTGCTTCACAGAAGTTTATAACGTACAGCCGTAAAAATAATTTTTTTTTTTTTTTACAAAAATGATTTTTTTTCGCCCCCAATATTTTATTTTCACAAGGGTAACAGGAGAAATTGGACCCCAAAAGTTGTTGTCCAATTTGTCATGAGTACGCTGATACCCAATATGTGGGAGAAAACTACTGTATGGGTACACGTTGGGGCTCGGAAGGGAAGTAGTGACGTTTTGGATTGCAGACTTTGATGGAATGGTCTGGGGGCGTCATGTCGCATTTGGAGAGCCCCTGATGTGGAACAGTGGAAACCCTCCACAAGTGACCCCATTTTGGAAAAAAAAATGATATTTTTATCCTCAGTTTTTTATTTTCCCAAGGGTAACAGAAGAAATAGGACAAATTGCACAATAACTCTTGGGGTCCAGAGTACGCTGATACCCCATATGCGGGGGTAAACTACTGTTTGGGCACATGGCAGAGCTCAGAAGTGAAGGAGCACCATTTGACTTTTTCAATGCAGAATTGGCTGGAATTGAGATCAGACGCCATGTCACATTTGGAGAGCCCCTGATGTGCCTAAACAGCGGAAACCCCCCAATTTTAACTCCAACCCTAACCCCAACACACCCCTAACCCTAGTCCCAACCCTAACCACAAACCTAACCCTAACACACCCATAACCCTAATCCCAACCCTAACCCTAATCCTAACTTTAGCGCCAACCCTAACCCTAACTTTAGCCGCAACCCTAACCCTAATGGGAAAATGGAAATAAATACTTTTTTTTTATTTTATTATTTTTCCCTAACTAAGGGGGTGATAAAGGGGGGTTTGATTTACTATTTATAGCGGGTTTTTATGATTGGCAGCTGTCACGCTAAAAGACGCTTTTTATTGCAAAAAATAGTTTTTGCATCACCACATTTTGAGAGCTATAATTTTTGTATATTTTGGCCCACAGAGTCATGTGAGGTCTTATTTTTTGCGGGACGAGGTGATGTTTTTATTGGAACCATTTTTGAGCATGTGACATTTTTTGATTGCTTTTTATTTCGATTTTTGGGAGGTTAGAATGAACAAAAATCAGCAATTCATGAATTTCTTTTGGGGGAGGCGTTTATACCGTTCCGCGTGTGGTAAAATTGATGAAGCAGTTTTATTCTTCGGGTCAGTACGATTACGGCAATATCTCATTTATGTCATTTTTTTATGTTTTGGCGCTTTTATACAATAAAAACAATTTTATATAAAAAAATTATTATTTTTGCATCGCTTTATTCTGTGAGCTATAACTTTTTTATTTTTTCGCTGATGATGCTGTATGGCAGCTCGTTTTTTTCGGGACAAGATGACGTTTTCAGCGGTACCATGCTTATTTATATGCGTCTTTTTTATCGCGTGTTATTCCACTTTTTGTTTGGCGGTATGATGATAAAGCATTGATTTTTTGCTTTGTTTTATTTATTTTTTTTAAGAGGTTTACTAAAGGGGTTAACTAGTGGGACAGTTTTATAGGGGGGGTTGTTACGGACGCGACGATACCAAATATGTGTACTTTTATTGTTTTGGTTTTTTTATTTACAGGAAAAAATGAATTTATTGGGGAATATTTTTTTTTTTTTATGATTTTTTTAAACAATTTTTATTTTCATTTTTTTTTAACTTTTTTACTTTGTCCCAGGGTGGGACATCACTGTATTTTAGCAGATCGCTGGTGTGACAGTGTGCACAGCACTCTGTCACACCAGCGATCGCTCTGGCATCGCTGCAGGCTTCTCAGTGCCTGCTCTCAGCAGGCACTGAGGAAGCCGCCTCCCTGCAGGACCCGGATGGACCCCGGCGACATCTTGGATCCGGGGTCCTGCAGGGAGGAAGGACCCTCGGAACAGCGCGACACATCGCGCTGCTCTAAGGGTCTCAGGGGAGCGCGCAGGGAGCCCTCTCCCTGCGCGATCCTCCCCTGTGCCCCCAGAACACCGCGATCATGTTTGATCGCGGTGTGCCAGGGGTTAATGTGCCGGGAGCGGTCCGTGACCACTCCTGACACATAGTACCGGGTGTCAGCTGTGATAATTAGCTGACACCCGGCCGCGATCGGCTGCGCTCCCCCAGGGAGCGCGTCCGATCGCACGAGACGTACTATCCCGTCCATGGTCATACGGGCCCAGGTACCATGGACGGGATAGTACATCTGATGGCAGTAAGGGGTTAAAAAAACTGATGCAACTGATCAGTTTTCTTGCCGGATCCATCCTGGCCTTTTCAACCCGGAAAGATAAAATTTCCTATGTGGAAAATGCAGGTACCAATGTCCGGACCGAGGAGAGAGAGAGAGAGAGAGAGAGACCTTGGATTCCGGATCAGTTTTCTGACGGATTTGTTAGAAGACTGGTCCGGTTCCATAGACTTGCATTGTTTCCGGCCGCCTGAAGTGCCGATTCAGGAAAAAAAAAAAAAAAAACGTTGCAGCCAGCGTCTTGTCCGGCCGCCGGAATGTACATTTCCGATGGATCCGGCCAAAAACGGATGCAACGCAGTGACATCAGGCACGATCCGGCGCTAATGTAAGTCAATGCTAAAAAAACGCATCCGGTACCGGATGCTTTTTTTTTAAAAACACGCCGGATCGCGCCTGACGTCAAAAGACTGATGTGTGAAAGCAGCCTTAAACATGAACTACCTGCTACATAGTAACATACATAGTAACATAGTTATTAAGGTTAAAGGAAGACTTTAAGTCCATCTAGTTCAACCCATATCCTATCCTAACATGCCCCAACATGTAGATCCAGAGGAAGGCAAAAAAACCCATGTGGCAACAGTAAGCTTCACATTGGGGAAAAAAATTCCTTCCTGACTCCACATACGGCAATCATACTAGCTCCCTGGATCAATGCAATATCAAGGAAACTAGTGTATATAACCTGTAATACTAAACTTTTCAAGAAAGGCATCCAGTCACTTCTTAAATTTTAGTAGTGAATCACTCATTACAACATTAGACGGCAGAGAGTCCCATAGTCTCACTGCTCGTTCAGTAAAAGAATCTGCGTCTGTGATTATGACTAAACCTTCTTTCCTCCAGACGTAGAGGATGCCCCCTTGTCCCCATCACAGGTCTAAGAGTAAAAAGATCATTAGAAAGGTCTTTGTACTGTCCCCTCATATATTTATACATTGTAATAAGATCACCCCTAAGCCTTCGTTTTTCCAAACTATATAACCCCAAGTGTAATAACCTGTCTTGGTATTGCAGACACACGAGTTCTCTAATAACCTTGGTCGCTCTTCTCTGCACCCGCTCTAGTTCAGCTATGTCTTTCTTATACACTGGAGACCAGAATGCACACAGTATTCTAAGTGTGGTCGCACTAGTGAGTTGTATAGAGGTAAAATTATGTTTTCCTCATGAGCATCTATGCCTCTTTTAATGCATCCCATTATTTTATTTGCCTTTGCAGCAGCTGCCTGACACTGGCCACTAAATGTGAGTTTGTCGTCCACCCATACACCCAGGTCTTTTTCAGTGACAGTTTTGCCCAGTGTTTTACAATTAAGCACATAATTGTACATCTTGTTTGTTCTACCCAAGTGCATGACCTTACATTTATCCCCATTAAAGCTCATTTGCCATTTATCAGCCCAAGCTTCTGGATTAAAGTAATCCTCCTGTAATATAAAATTGTCCTCCTCTGTATTGATTACTCTGCAGTTTAGTGTCATCTGCAAATATTGAAATACTACTCTGTATGCCCCCTACAAGGTCATTAATAAATATGTTAAAGAGAAGAGGCCCCAATACTGACCCCTGTGGTACCCCACTGCTAACCGTGACCCAATCCGAGTGTGCTCCATTAATAACCACCGTTTGTTTCTTATCCCTGAGCCAGTTCTTAACCCACTTACACATATTTTCCCCTATCCCCATTGCTCTCATTTTATGTATCAACCTTTTGTGTGGCACCGTATCAAAAGCTTTTGAAAAGTCCATATATACCATGTCCACTGCGTTCCCTTGGTCCAGTCCGGAACTTACCTCTTCATAGAAACTCGTCAGATTAGTCTGACAGGAACGGTCTCTCATAAACCCATGTTGATATTGGGTCATGAGGTTATTTTTCTTCAGATACTCCAATATAGTATCCCTTAGAAAACCCTCCAGGTGTTATGTTCTGCTACAAGCACTAAGGAAAGAAAGGGATATCTGTCCCTACAATAGAACTAAGCTCAATCCCTACGATGTAACGGGGAACCTGATCCTGCGATCAGACCCGCTAAAGTCCTCAGCTAGTCTGAATGAAGACCTATAGATGCGAGGGAGGGATCCCTACAAGCACTAGGGACTGGGAGAAAAGATGGACACCTCCTAACAGAAGTTGTAGCAGTAAAAAGAAAAGCAAAACAACATAGACATAGAGGTCTGAAGACCAAGCAAAACTATTGAGTAAGGTAACAAAGCACCCGGCTAGCTTAAGAGTAGAAATTACAATGAAGTCCAGCAAAGCCAGAAGGGCGGAGCAGGATTAAGTAGGCAAAAAAAGTCATGTGATCAGCAAGATAAAAAAAAACCTAACAGGAGAGTTCTAACAGTACCCCCCCCCCTTCTAAAAGGATCCTCCGGATCCCCTAGGCCCAGGTTTACCCGGAAACCTCTTGTGAAACGCTCTGACAAGTCTGGACGCAGAAACATCATCCGCCCTCACCCATGAGTTATCCTCGGGTCCAAAACCCTTCCAAACAACGAGATACTGCAAACTCCCTCTATAACGTCTAGAATTTAGGATGCAGGAAATTTCATATTCCCCGTCCTCCACCACCGGGGGAACAGAGGCAGAGGCGTCTCCATCTGACACATCAGCTCTTTTCAACAGAGAAACAAGAAACACCGGATTAATCTTCCAGGAGGTAGGAACCTCCAACCTAACAGCAGATTGGTTAACAACCTGAAGCACCTTGAAGGGCCCTACAAACTTGGGACCCAATTTTTTAGAAGGAATCCTCAACCGCAGATTCATAAAGGACAACCAAACCATGTCACCAATAGCAAACAAAACCTCTTGCCTTTTCCTATCAAAGTACCTTTTAGATTTTCTGTTAGCCTCCTGAAGATTACCGCGCACATCCGTCCAAATTCTCTCCAAATCACCGGAAAAATTCTCCTCTTCAGGCACAGCCGATACCAATTTGGAGAATGACCCAAACAACGGATGTCTCCCGGTACAACAAAAAACAGGCGAACAACCAGCAGAAGAGGATGTATGGTTGTTAAGAGCAAATTCAGCAAGTGGCAGAAACTCCGACCAGCCCTCTTGATTGTCTGCCACAAAACAATGCAAGAACTGCTCAACAACATCCTGGTTTTTCCTTTCTGTCTGGCCATTAGACTCAGGATTATATCCAGACGAAAACGACAAATGAACTCCCAACCTGTCACAAAAGGCGCGCCAAAAACGAGCCATGAACTGAGGTCCCCTATCAGAAACAATGTCAGTAGGAACGCCATGTAGTCTGACAATTTCTTTGACAAAGGCCTTAGCGACAGTCTTAGCGCAGGGCAGTTTGATGAAAGGAACCAAGTGACACATCTTGCTAAAACGGTCCACGACCACCCAGATGACAGTGAAACCCTCAGAGGGGGAAGGTCAGTAATAAAGTCCATAGAAAATGTGTCCAAGGTGCACTAGGGATCTCCAGAGGGCAAAGCAACCCCGCAGCAGGAGTATGTGAAGACTTAGATCTAGCACACACAGTGCACTGACGCACACACTTAATGACTTCCTTCTGCCATCCAGGCCACCAAAAACTGCGACCCAGAGATTCCAGGATGACCTGCCAACCGAGACTCATTACACTCAACAAACAAATCTCTCCTAAAGGTCCCAGGCGCAAACAACCTCCCATGGGGAGTGTTAGATGGGGCATTCTCCTGTGCTTTAAGAATCTCATCTTCCAACACAGAGTCCAAAGCAGCAATCACAACCCCTTCTTGTAAAATGTTCTCCTCCTCCTCAGCACCAACCATGGGAGAAAAGCTGCAGACTTTAACATTCTTAGTACCTGGGATGTACGTAATGGAAAAATTAAACCGCGAGAAAAACAGTGCCCACCTAGCCTGACGGGCATTCAAGCATTTGGCAGCATCAAGATAGATCAAATTTTTATGATCAGTGAAAACCTGAATGGGAAATTCAGCACCTTCCAAGAGATGCTGCCATTGTTCAAATGCGAGTTTAATGGCCAACAATTCCCGATTACCAATATCATAATTCAGTTCAGTCTCAGAAAATTTTTTGAAAAAAAGGCGCAGGGATGTATTCCATCCGTGTTTTCCTGAGACAACACCATGCCCACCCCCACAGAAGAAGCATCAACCTCAACCAAAAACGGTTTAGTCACATCAGGCTGCATAAGGATGGGAGCAGAGCTGAACCTCTCCTTTAAAAACACAAACGCTTCAATGGCCTCAGTAGTCCACTGAACCGCATTAGCACCTTTCCTGGTGAGATCGGTCAGTGGTTTGACAATAATAGAAAAATTTTTAATGAATTTTCTATGATAATTGGTGAAACCCAAAAACCTCTGCAACGATTTCAAACCAATAGGCCTAGGCTATTCCTGCACAGCTTGAACTTTCACCGGATCCATCTCAAAACCTTCGCTGGAGATAATGTAGCCCAAAAAACTAATTCTCTGTACAGCGAACTCACATTTCTCCAGCTTAGCAAAAGCGAATTGTCACTCAATAACTGTAATACCTCACGAACGCTCCGCCAATGAGACTCCAAATCCTGCGAATAAATCAAAATGTCATCCAAATACACAACCACATTTTTGCCGATCAAAGGTCTAAGGATGTCATTAATAAGATTCTGAAAAAATGCAGGAGCATTGGTAAGGCCAAAAGGCATAACCATATTCTCAAAATGACCCACAGGAGTGTTAAAAGCAGTCTTCCATTCGTCACCCTCCTTTATGCGCAACAAATTGTATGCCCCCTGAAGATCAATTTTAGAGAACCACTTGGCCCCCGCTAACTGGTTAAACAAATCAGGAATCAATGGCAGTGGGTAAGGATTGCGTACCGTAATTTTATTAATCTCACGAAAGTCCAGACAAGGACGTTAACCGCCGTCCTTTTTTTTAACAAAAAAAAATCCAACAGCCACAAGAGACTTGGAAGGCCTAATGTGACCGGCGGCCAAGCTTGTCTGTATGTATTCCTCCAAAGCCTTTCTCTCAGGTATAGTAAGATTAAATAACCGACTTTTAGGAAGAGTCGCTCCAGGGACAAATTCAATAGTACAATCATAGTCTCTATGGGGAGGTAACATCTGCGATTCCTTCTCAGAAAAAAATTTCCAAAAATCCTGAATAGGTACAGGTAATTCCCTTTATCCACAGCAGCAATACGCCCGTTACAACACTTGTCATAACACTGAGGGCTCCAGAACTTAATTTCATTGGTAGACCAATCCAGAACAGGATTGTGCAATTTTAACCAGGGTAACCCCAAAATCACCGGAGAAGGCAAATTATTCAATACTACCAAATCCAAATTTTCTTGGTGAACACCATTAATAGTGAGGGGAAATTCACAGACCTTGTGAGTAACATTCTTCAAGGGAGAGCCATCAACAGAAACCACAGCAATAGGGGAAGACAAAGGTTTGGGTTTTAATTTAAGTTTTTTCAAAAATCACCCATCAATCACATTCAGAGTAGAACCACAATCGACAAATACCCGAAATTCCATTAATTCTTCCTGAGCAGCAGTAGTGGCAGGAAGAAATACACCCTTAGTGTTTAAACAGGCTATACGGGCGACACTGACCTCCTTTTTTTTTTCTTTATTCATACGCAGCACACAGTTCTTGATGAAATGGTCAGATTTGCAGCAATAAAAGCACAAACCTTCCGAAAACCTGCGGTCTTTTTCCTGAGAGCGGGGTGCCATCGCTCCAATCTCCATCGGCTCTCCACTGTCAGTACAGACCCTCTCAAGACTAGGAGCTGACATGGCAGATTTACTCTCATTAACCCTTGCACGCAGTCTCCTATCCACCCGTATAGCTAATTGCATAGCCTCCTGCAAGTTACCAGGTATGGGATAAGCAATCAGCAAATCTTTAACCCTTTCACCTAGCCCTGCAAGAAACAAACTTTTCAAAGCTGAATCGTTCCACCCACCTGAGTAGACCACCGTTGGAAGTGAGTACAATATTTTTCCACATTACTTGATGCCTGCCTGAAAAAATGTCTCAATTCTGTCTCAGCTGATGAGACACGATCAGGATCATCATACAATAACCCCAAAGCAGAAAAAAAACTATCCACTGATCTAAAGCATGGATCACTAGGTTGCAGAGAAAAGGCCCATTCCTGAGGTTGTTTGCGCAAAAGTGACATTATGAATCCTATGCGCTGCGATTCATCACCAGAGGATCTGGGTCTCAAACGAAAATACAACAAGCAAGCATTTTTAAAAGAAAAAAAATCTTGTTGTTCACCAAAAAATAAATCAGGCAAACATACCTTTGGCTCCACGAAATGTGCTTCAGAACAGCTACTCACGTGTTGCTGGAGTTCAGACACCTCCAGAGAGAGTCCCTGCAGGCGTTGAGCCAATTCCTGAACCGACACCATAATGGAAACTGGTAATCTTTCCTTAGAGATATTTTTGGGCTAGACTTACTGTTATGTTCTGCTACAAGCACTAAGGAAAGAAAGGGATATCTGTCATTACAATAGAACTAAGCTCAATCCCTACGATGTAACGGGGAACCTGATCCTGCGATCAGACCCGCTAAAGTCCTCAGCTAGTCTGAACGAAGACCTATAGATGCGAGGGAGGGATCCCTACAAGCACTAGGGACTGGGAGAAAAGATGGACACCTCCTAACAGAAGTTGTAGCAGTAAAAAGAAAAAACAAAACAACATAGAACATAGAGGTCTGAAGACCAAGCAAAACTATTGAGTAAGGTAACAAAGCACCCGGCTAGCTTAAGAGTAGAAATTACAATGAAGTCCAGCAAAGTCAGAAGGGCGGAGCAGGATTAAGTAGGCAAAAAAGGTCATGTGACCAGCAAGATAAAAAAAAACCTAATAGGAGAGTTCTAACTCCAGGATTTTACCCACAGTAGATGTTAAGCTCACTGGCCTATAATTTCCAGGTTCAGTTTTTGTCCCCTTTTTGAATATTAGCACCACATTTGCTATACGCCAGTCCTGTGGTACAGACCCTGTTATTATGGAATCTTTAAAGATTAAAAATAATGGTCTGTCTACAGTATGACTGTACTTAATTCCTGCAGTACTCGGGGTGTATCCCATCCGGGCCTGGGGGTTTGTCATTTTTAGTGATTTTTAGACGCCGCATTACTCCCTTCTGGGTTAAGCTGGTGACATTTAATGGAGAATTTTTGTTATCACTGACCATGTCTGTCATGGGATTTTCTTGTGTAAATACTGCTGAAAAAAAGTCATTTAGCATATTGGCTTTTTCCTCATCCTCATCCACCATTTCACCCAGACTATTTTTAAGGGGACCAACACTATCATTTTTTAGTTTCTTACTATTTATGTAGTTAAAGAATATTTTGGGATTATTTTTACTTTCTCCGGCAATGAGTCTCTCTATCTCAATCTTTGCTGTCTTGATTTGCTTTTTATAGAATTTATATAATCTTCTGTATTTATTTAATGCCTCATCACTACCTACTTGCTTTAATTCCCTAAACGCTTTCTTTTTGTCACTTATTGCACCCCTTACAGCTTTATTTAGCGATAGTGGTTTCCTCCTATTTCTAGCATGTTTATTACCATAGGGTATATACTGTGCACAGGTTCTATTCAGGATGCTAATAAACGTCTCCCATTTTCTTTGTGTATTTTTATGTCTCTGGATATCATCTCAGTTAATTGCACCAAGATCATCTCTCATCCATGGGAAATTTGCCTTCCTGAAGTTTAGTGTCCTTGTAACCCATCTACTACACATCTTATTAAAGGATACATGAAAACTTATTATTTTGTGATCACTATTACCCAAGTGACCCCCAGCCCTTAGATTTGATATGCGGTCTGGCCTGTTGGTTAATATTAGGTCTAGCAGTGCCCCCCCCTTATTGGGTCCTGAACTAGTTGTGAAAGGTAATTGTCATAGTTGTCAAAAACCAATTACCTTTGCTGGAACTGCAGGTTTCTGTTCCCCAATGTATTTCAGGGTAGTTGAAGTCCCCCATAATAATGACTTCTCCTTGAGTCACTGCTTCATCTATTTGCTTTACGAGGATATTCTCCGTTGCTTCCATTATTCTTGGAGACTTATAACAAACCCCTATCAGTAATTTATTAATTTTTTTCCCCCTACCCTTATCTCCACCCACAGGGACTCTACATCTTCATTAGATTCACATATATTGTCACGCAGGATGGGTTTTAAGGATGATTTTACATATAAACACACACCCCCACCTCACTTATTTTTACGGTCATTTCTAAATAGACTATAGCCATGTAAATTAACAGCCCAGTCGTGGCTCTTGTCCAGCCATGTCTCAGATATCCCCACCATGTCATAATTATGTTCCAACAAAATTAATTCTAATTCCTCCATTTTGTTGGTGAGGCTTCTGGCATTAGTATACATGCACTTTATGTATCTCTCTGTACCTCTATTCTTTCTTAAATTTTTAACTGTTCTAACACCACCCCCAGGCCACCCCCACCCCCAATTTCACTATTTGTGCCCAGGTCTCTATCTGCACTGTCTTCACCTCTTATAAAATGAATACCCTCCCCCCCAGTCCCTAGTTTAAAGACTCCTCCCACCTTCCAGCCTCTTTCTCCCCCAGCACAGCTGCACCCTCCCCATTGAGGTGCAGCCCGTCCCTAGCATAGAACATGTAGCCAACTGTGAAGTCGGCCCAGTTCTCCAGGAACCCAAACCCCTCCTTCCTACACCAATTCTTGAGCCACTTATTACCCTCCCTAATCTCCCGTTGCCTCTCTGGTGTGGCACATGGTAGAGGCAGTATTTCAGAAAATACCACGTTGCTTTAAGCTTGCAGCCTAATTCCCTGAAATCATCTTTAAGGACCTTCCACCTACCTCTAACTTTGCCATTTGTGCCAATGTGCACCATGATCGCTGGTCCTCACCAGCCCCTCCCAGTAATCTTTCAACCCGATCAACGATGTGTCGGACTCGAGCGCAAGGGAGGCAGCACACTGTTCGACGATCCCTGTCTTTGTGACAGATTGCCCTATCTGTTCCCCTAATAATTGAGTCCCCCACTACCAGCACCTCTCTGGCCTGCCCTGCTCTCCTAATTCCCCCCTTACTGGAGTAGACACTCCTCTAGCTTTCAGAGGACGTGCCTTGCTGCGGCAGTACTGACACCCCCCTCATCTGCCAACTTTGCAAACTTATTGGGTGTGCCATATCAGGACTAACCTCCCTGGTGCTCTTCCCTCTACCCCTCCTTCTGTCACCCAGCTTGCTGCTTCACTGTCCTGCAGCTCCATCCTAGCATCCCCCCTCATCTATCCCATTGAGCATCTGCTCAGTGAGCAGAAGACTCCTTTCCATATTGTCTATGGATCTCAGTGTTGCCAGCTGCACATTTAGATCCAGTATCTGGGCTTCCAAATGCACAACATGCTCACATCTCGCACAGCAGTATGCACCCTCGACCTGCTGTTCAAGGACTGCATACATGTGGCAAGATGTACACTGGATGGCATTGGCAATAGCGGAGCACATGGGGATTTCACCAGACAGAAAAGATAAGTAAAAATAAATAAAAAGTATTAATAAAATATAACAGCAATTCAGTAATTCCTCCCTTGTCAACTCCCTGAATCCAAAGTCACTGAATCACAAGTCACACTTACCACCGTTTGCACTTGTGCACCGGTCACACTCAGCTCGCTCACACTCGCTGAAGCAGAAGATGTAAAGAGATTTTTTTTTCTCCTTCAGCAGCAAACCACCCTGCTGCTCAATTCACTTCCAAAAAAAAGTGTTCATCACCTCACAGCGTTAAACAAAAAACAAAAAGTAAAAAATTTTCTTTTTTTTAAAGAAGTCTCTGGAGTGGACCCATATGTGAAATGTGAATCTCTGTTATTGTAGGTGTTGTGTAGGTGTCATCAGAGCTTAATCTTAATTGGAAGTGGTTGGATGATTGCCTACGACCCTGAAGATTTAAAAAGTGTTTTAAGATAGTATCAGGATCAGCTTCAGCTGTAGGTTTTTAAGCAACACTGGAGGAAGAGTTTGTGTTTCTTTAACATTAACCTTCCTTCTTTGATGGGGTGTCACTTAATTTTAGAAGTATGGGATGGTCTGATGTTATCAGTGATCACACTTCCATTCAAAGGAAGATTGAATTTCATTGGTTGTCCATCTAGATATCTGTTGTATTTTTTGTAGGCACCAACTGCACCTTCCGTTCTTACAAACATAACCTCTGCAACTCCGGAACTCAACAAGCAGGTGCGCTTCAAGGCTCCGCATACACAGAAAAGCTCCACGATATCTTCCTCTGTGACTCTTGGAGGCAAATTACTAATGGTCATTTTTGTGCCTTATAAAGAACTAAAGACAGATTCTTTATGAGTGGGCAGTGGGCACTACTGATGAACTGCCCTCCTTTGTGACACATTGGTTAGAGCCTTTGTGTGCAATAAAGGTGGTGATTGGCAAAGTGTCGTTCTGAGTAGATGTGAGCAGGTTGCAGTGACAGACAGGAGGCAGATCAAGGATTAACAAGTTTTTACTTAACAGGGTGTTAGGCCGGAGTCACACTGGCGACAAAATCGGACGACTGCAATGCGATGAAATATCGCATTGCAGTCGGACCTATGTTAATCTATGGAGCAGCTCCCAGTATCAGATTTTTTGTGGTCCGTTTTAAACGTCCGTGTACAATCGCAGCATGCTGCGATTGTCACCGATTGTGGGTCGACTATTGCCAATGCAAGTCTATGGGAGCGATGAAAAATCTGATTACAAACGGACCACACTGTGTGACTTGCGATGAAATCGCATCGGTGTCCTTTAGAAAAGCCGGCAATTCATCCCAGGCTATACTGTAAAAGCACACTGACAGCTTTAATAAAGAATAGAAAGAATACATATACACACATAGAATACATATATATATATATATATATATATACATGTCATTGTGACATGTATATATACATATATTTATAGTTCCTAGACTTCTACATACTGTAATAGCCGCTAATTCAATTGCCGGGTTTTGTGAAATCACAGAAGCCGACATGAAATGATACATTGTTTCCAAAATATTTAGACTTGAGAGTCCTCAGTGGTTGATACCTTTTAATGGCTAACTGAAAAGATGGTAACAAATTGCAAGCTTTCGAGACTACTCAGGTCTCTTCATCAGGCATAGACTAATACAACATCTGAAGAATCACATATTTATACACAAAATAGCACAGAAAAAATGCAATAGGTAGGACAAGTGACATGAAGCAGAACTGTCATTATGGCAGAGGGATTAACATAAATATGACTAGTTCATAGATAAGGAGTGAAGGTTTTATTACCCTCTGATTGGGTCTGGTATTGTGTTGTGATGACCCTAAAAGGTCAGGGAGGCAGATTCCTTAATTGTTGTAGAACGACATAAAACTCTGGGATATATTCATCCCAGCACTAAGAGTGTCAAAGGTCATCATAAGTTTATATTCCCAGACTTTTCTATCCTTCTCAGATTTGAAGTTAGATTTTAATACAAGTAATTCCATATCTGTCATGCTATGACCGGGCATACAAAAGTGTTTGGCCACAGGTAAATCCATTCTTTTTTCTCTTATCGTGTGGCGATGAGAATTCATCCTTGTTCTCAGTTTTTGCCCGGTCTCCCCCACATACAGACCCCCAGTTGGACATTTAGTACATATAATTAGGTACACCACATTAGATGTGATGCAGCTGAAAGTACCTGGTATCTTGTAGTCCTGATGGGAGTTGGGGATCTTTATCCTGTCCGTGGTCATTATAGATGTACAGGTCTTGCATTTCTTTTGTCTGCAAGGAAAGGTTCCTGCAGCTGTTGGGGAGGACAGGGAGCTTCTGACAATGATGCTTCTTAGATTTGGGGCTGCCTAAAACATAGTAGTGGGGGGTCTGGAAATATGGATTGTAATCGGGCATCTTTGTTTCCACACATTTAACCATGTCATTTCATGTATTTTATATATGTTTGAAACATACAATTACATGAGTGTATTTGTGCAAAATTTCAGACATGTAGGGGTTAATTAAAGGTGTAATTTCGTTGAAAAAAAATGCGTGGGCTCCCGCTGTATTTTCTCCACCAGACAGACAAAGCAAAGCGAGTGGGGGCAGATAATAATAGCCCAGGGAGGGTGCATTTTTTTGTGCCCCCCCTGGCTACTAACATCTGCCCCCAGACACCCCAGAAAGGGCAAATCTATAATTAGATTCGCCCTTTCTGGCACTTTGCCCGTCTATTCCCATTGCCCTGTAGCGGTGGCGAATGGGTTAATCTCACCTTACTGTCACCTTGCAATTGAAAGGTGACTTTAAGGCAGGTTAATGATTGATAGCTGTCAATTAGACAACTATCAATTATTAATCCTATTGAAGTAAATAAAAAAACACACACACTTTAAGAATAAATAATTTTAATGAAATAAAAACACATTTTTTTGACCATATTTTATTTTACACTTAATCCGTGCGAAGCCATTGATCTCCTAAAATAAAGAAAAAGAAATAAAACAACATTATTCTTACCTATTCCGCCGATCTGTCACGTCCCACGCTGTAATCCTTCACAAAGGGTTAACTAGCTTTGAGCCAAGCAGTGCAAGTAATCCTGCATGCTCAGCTCAAAGCTCCTGAATGAATAAGTTCCTCTCCTGGCGACAGGAGAGGATGTGTTTCATGAATGAAGCTTAATTGATTGTGTCCACTTTCCCTTTAGGTCAGGTCACTACAGTTAAATTGGCAATAAATCAATTAAGCTCCATTCATGAATCTATTCCTCTACTTTCGCTGAGAGAGGAACTGATTCATTCAGGGGAATACAGGTCTGAGACAGCATTATTAGCTCTCTGCGACCTGTAACCTGTTAACCCTTTCTGATGGATTACACCGTGGGACCTGACTGTACATCGGATTGGTAAGTATAATTTTGCTTTTTTATTTTATTTTTATTACAGGAAATGGTTTTAGCAGGAAAATAAAATATGGTCAAAAAATGTGTGATTATTTAATTAAACTTATTTTTTATTAAACTGTGTGTGTTTGATTTTTCTTTCATACAATAGGATTAATAATTGATAGTTGTCTAATTGACAGCTATCAATTATTAACCTGGCTTAAAGTGACCTTTCAATTGCAAGGTCATTTTAACCCCTTATTAACCCATTCGCCACCGCTACAGGGCAATGGGAATAGACGGGCAAAGTGCCAGAAAGGGCGAATCTAATTATAGATTTGCCCTTTCTGGGGTGTCTGGGGGCAGATGTTAGTAGCCAGGGGGGCACAAAAAAATGTACCCTCCCTAGGCTATTATTATCTGCCCCCACTCGCTTGCTTTGTATGTCTGGTGGAGAAAATACAGCGGGAGCCCACGCATTTTTTTTCAACGAATTTACACCTTTAATTAACCCCTACATGTCTGAAATTTACCACACATATACTCATGTAATTGTATGTTTCAAACATATATAAAAATACATGAAATTACATGGTTAAATGTGTGGAAACAATGTATCATTTCATGTCGGCTTCTGTGATTTCACTGAAGCCGGCAATTGAATTAGCGGCTATAACAGTATGTAGAAGTGTAAGAACTATAAATATATGTATATATATATGTCACAATGACATATATATATATATATATATATATATATGTGCTCTATGTGTATATATCTATTCTTTCTTTTGGCATTTAAATACTATTCTTTTGGATCCATTATATGTCAGTTTTGCAAGCCTGCGAGAAAATCTCGCAAGTCGGATGAAAATCGGATGTTACAAGGTACACACACATGCGATTAAATCGCATCTTTGAAGGAAAATCGGATGCCAGAAGGATGTGTGATGTTTTATTTTGATCCGATTGTCGACCGTCTAAAACGGACCGATTTTTTGTGGTTGTGTGTGACTCCGGCCTTAGGGTTCGAGTTCCCACTGCTGCACAAGGGGAGTCTTGAACCAGTCCCGCTGCGGTCCCCCATTCATCTCCGTCCGCAGTGAAGCCTGCTCAGCTTAGACGTCGGTCCCAGCGTCTCGCCCAGTCTAACAGTGTGCAGAGGATTACTGATGCTCCTACAGGCTCTGCTATTGTGGCCAGTACTGGTTAGCGGCAAGCAGACATCTTTAGGACAAAGTCCTTGTTTTCCCCTTCTGAGCATGCCCAGAGTGAGATCTCTCATTGGAAATCAGGGGTCACATGCTCAGGTACTGCAGCAGCTCCTATTGGTCCGCCAGGAAGGTCCTGTGACTACTGGTGTTCTGGAACAAGTTTCATTGGTCCTTGTTTCTGGCAGGTCCTGTAGCTGTTACTATATAAGGGTAGCATGGCTGGCCCGCCATGCGCTAGTATCAATCGTCATATGCTTTGCGCCAGTGTGGTCATGCGTTTGTGTGGTTAGGGCCCGGCTGAAATAAGCCCCTAGAATACCGACTTAATCGGTGAGGAGTTTGGTATGCTAGCTGGTCAGGGTCGGTGTCCTAGATGCCCTAGATTACCGGCATAACCGGTGAGGAGTTTGATTGCCGTATTTAGGGCCTGGCGTTCAGACGCCATAGATTGCGGGTGTCTCCCGCGAGGACATTAGCGCATGAACACGTTCTATGTTCGCTTAGCAGTCAACTGTGTACCTGGGTGCCTGACAGGACACAGAAGTTTGTTTCAGTGACTCTGTGACGTAACAGGGATCGCTTTCAACGCTAGACAGCGCCCTAGCGTGTTTATTTTGTGACTCAGTGGTGTTAAGGGAGTTCGCACACATCGCCATATAGCGCTGCGGCACACCTTCTAGCGGTTCTGTGGAATAACAGAGATCGCACATATTGCCACAGCGCGTTATGGCGCTTATTTTGGCGACTCTGCGGGATAACAGAGTTCGCTTCTTGCGCCATTTTACTAGCAGCAGGCTCCGCCTGCACGGTGGACCCTGAGCTGCGAACGCACCTTTTTACATCATATATTTGGTGCGTTCCGCAGACCTTAACACAGGGTATTACTCCACACAGGGACAAAGGGAAAATATGAGGTTAAACACAGGCAGTACAGGGAATACAGGGGTTAGGTTGAGGGGAGATCAACATAGGAATAACGAGTGAAACTGTTCTCAAAAGAGTCACTTATCAAACAGACATTTTCCTGTCAGAATAGGTCCTGGAACGGATGATGGCGCCAACAGACACTGGCACAACGTAGATCCGGTGGGGTTCTGAAGAAGGTGACGATACGTGCCCGGCTGGCAGCGTTGAGTCTTTGAAACATCCCGTGGAGTCCTCAGTAAGGAGACTCCGGTGGCTGGAAAGGTATAGGCCACAGTCCTGTCAGAATTAGGCTAGGCTCGATGAATATGCACTGGGGATTCAGGAAGCAGCAGTACCCGGTCACAGTCTCTGTCAGGCCGCACACACGCAGCACTGACCGTTATGGATCGATTGGCACCTCATTGTCTGGGTGCCGACCTGCACACGACAGGTCTGCTCTGTCACAGGGCTCGAGGACAGAGCCCTCACTTCTCCCTTCAGCACACTGTCTGTTCCCGCCTAATCTCAGAGACTTAGCCATGCCCCTTGTTCCTGGACACACAGCTTCACTCAGTGCCACAGCCCCTCCCTCCCTGGATTGCTGCTGCACGCCTGGCTTTTCTCTTGGCAGTAGTCCCTCTGGAGACGTTGGGGCCCAGTCGCAGCTAAGATACTCTGAGGAGGGGAAGCGGAGCATGTCGCTTGGTTTGTCTGCGCGCTGCCCTCCGTTGACTCCAAACTGCTCTGCTGCACGCGCTTTTTCCATTCATCTCCCCACCCCCCTCGGTCAGCAAGAAGGTCCCCCTTGCTAGAGCTTCCACAGAGAACAGAGGATGTAGCCTTTTCAGTTCTGTACTCGGCATCCAGGTACCTGTGGTCTCCCCTTACATAGACATGAGAGTTGTGTATGCATCATTCTGTAACACTTTAGTAAGAGGTAAAGTTTGCCCAAGAGAAAATGAATTTCCAGACAATCACGGCCTTATTTGCACATTGTTTGCAGCTATGATCTTCATCTTCTTGCTGGTGTTGGGGTGTTGGGGTAAAGTTCAAAGTCGTCATAATTGTCCATATCTTGTAAAGAGGAAATCAGTTGTTTCCCAGGTTCGTGGTTAACTACATTTATTGGCATTTCTTTAACAGTGTTCGTTACACTGGAACACATATTTATCAGCTGTGAAATTTGGATATTATTGGTAATATCTGTATGGGTAAAGATTAGTGTTGAGCATTCCGATACTGCAAATATCGGGTATCGGCCGATATTGGCTGTATCGGAATTCCGATTCCGAGTTCCGATATTTTCGTCTTATCGGATACCGGAATCGGGATTGTCACTGTCACTGTCAGTGTCCGTCGGTCGGGTCTGTCAGGAGTCAGCGGCACTTACCTGGCAGAAGATCTCCGGCGGTCACGTCCTGCACTGCTTCATGGCCGCCATCTTCTTTCCCCGGCGGTCACATGCAGTTTCTCGCGATAACTGCAGTGACTGCTGGGTAATCCCGGCCGTAAAGCAGTCAGTCCGATGACGTCACCGCCGGGGAAGCAGGTAATCAGCTGTGCTGCGTTGCAATGACAGGCTCTGCCTGTCATTGCGATGTAGCAGAGCTGGATCGTCGTGGGACTATCGTTATGGACTGCGTCGGACAGGTGGTATACTGTTGGTTTGTTTTTTTTCTTTTTTTACAGGAGATCGATGGCGTCGCAGGAATGAGAGAGTAATAAAAGAAATGAAAACTGTGTTGTCTCTTTTATTTCATTAAAAGACTTTTTTCTTGCTGTGTCTTTTTTTTATACATTTAATAACTTTCGGATTAATAATGGATCGGTGTCTTATTGACGCCTCTCCATTATTAACCGGCTTATTGTCACCGTGCAATCAACGGTGACAATAACCCCTTATTACCCCGCTTGCCACCGCTACAGGGCAAGTGGGAAGAGCCGGGTAAAGTGCCACAATTGGCACATCTTTTGATGCGCCAAATGTGGGGCTGCTGTAGCCTGGTATTATCAGGCTGTTGAGGGCCAAAATCCATGGGCCTTGACAATCTTTTAATACCAGGCCGCAGCAGTCTGCATTTTACTTGGCTGGTTAACAAAAATAGGGGGATCCCCACGCCGTTTTTTTTTCGAGGGGATCCCCTATTTTTGTTAACCAGCCAAGCTAAGCAGACTGCTGTGGCCTGGTATTATCAGGCTTGCAAGGTCCATGGATATTGGATCCTTACCAGCCTGAAAAACCAGGCCTCAGCGGTCTGCTTCATCTGGCTGGTTAACAAAAATAGGGGGACCCCACGCCAATTTTTTTCAAGGGGATCCCCTATTTTTGTTAATCAGCCAAGATATGCAGACTGCTGTGGCCTGGTATTATCAGGCTGGCAAGGTCCATGGATCTTGGCTCCTTAACAGCCTGAAAATCCAGGCCTCAGCGGTCTGCTTCATCTGGCTGGTTAACAAAAATAGGGGGACCCCACGCCAATTTTTTTCGAGGGGATCCCCTATTTTTGTTAATCAGCCAAGATATGCAGACTGCTGTGGCCTGGTATTATCAGGCTGGCAAGGTCCATGGATCTTGACTCCTTAACAGCCTGAAAATCCAGGCCTCAGCGGTTTTCTTCATCTGGCTGGTTAACAAAAATAGGGGGGACCCCACGCCAATTTTTTTCGAGGGGATCCCCTATTTTTGTTAATCAGCCAAGATATACAGACTGCTGTGGCCTGGTATTATCAGGCTGGCAAGGTCCATGGATCTTGGCTCCTTAACAGCCTGAAAATCCAGGCCTCAGCGGTTTTCTTCATCTGGCTGGTTAACAAAAATAGGGGGGACCCCACGCCAATTTTTTTCGAGGGGATCCCCTATTTTTGTTAATCAGCCAAGATATACAGACTGCTGTGGCCTGGTATTATCAGGCTGGCAAGGTCCATGGATCTTGGCTCCTTAACAGCCTGAAAATCCAGGCCTCAGCGGTCTGCTTCATCTGGCTGGTTAACAAAAATAGGGGGACCCCACGCCATTTTTTTTTTCGAAGGGAACCCCTATTTTTGTTAATCAGTTCCCTCTGACGTCACTGATTGTGTCCCTGGCTGACCTGAAGTGAAAGTGGAAAGCAATCAATTAAGCTTTCCACTTAAGGGCCCGTCTCACATAGCGATATCGC
Organism: Oophaga sylvatica; assembly: GCA_033576555.1. Lineage (NCBI taxonomy): Eukaryota > Metazoa > Chordata > Amphibia > Anura > Dendrobatidae > Oophaga > Oophaga sylvatica. The sequence goes on from JARQOD010000002.1 coordinate 259,374,546, forward strand.
TACCGAGATCGCTGCTGAGTCACTAGTTTTGTGACGCAGCAGCAAGCTCACCAGCGATATCGCTGTGTGTGACATTCAGCGACGATCAGCCCCCCTGCCGGGTATCGCTGATCGTCGCTGAAATGTCAGGACCTTTGATCGCTGGTTTCCCGCTGACAGGCACACATCGCTGCGTGTGACAGGCGGGAGACCAGCGATCCGCTGGTAACCAAGGTACACAGCGGGTTTCCAGGCGCGGGCTGTGCCTAGAAACCCGCTGTGTACCTTGGATACCAGCGCCCTGATGCAGGGAGCTGGTATCCAAGGTACACAGCGGGTTTCCAAGCGCTGCGCGGTGCCTGGAAACCCGCTGTGTACCTTGGTTACCAGCGGATCGCTGGTCTCCCGCCTGTCACACGCAGCGATGCGTGCCTGTCAGAGGGAAACCAGCGATCAAAAAAAGGTCCTGACATTTCTGCGACGATCAGCGATACCCGGCAGGGGCTGATCGTCGCTGAATGTCACACACAGCGATATCGCTGGTGAGCTCGCTGCTGCGTCACAAAACTAGTGACTCAGCAGCGATCTCGGTAGCGATATCGCTATGTGAGACGGGCCCTTAAGCGATGTTACCCGCAGTGTCGCTGTCCCAGATCGCTGCCTGTTTGGCAGCTCAGCAGCGATCATGTAGCGATACACCAGCGATCCTGACAAGTGCATATCGTTGTCGGGATCGCTGGTGTATCGTTATGTGACACCCAGCCTTTACTCTCCTGTCAGGCAGGAGAGGAACTCATTCATTTGGGGTTTACTGTGAGGCTGCAGCATTAGCTGCGGTCCCTGCAGTAAACATTAACCCTTTCTGAAGGATTACACCGTGGGACCTGACTGTGCATGGGATAGGTAAGAATAATTTTGCTTTTTTATTTTATTTTTATTACAGGAAATGGTTTTTGCAGTAAAATAAAAGATGGTCAAAAACATGTGTCTTTATTTCATTAAAATGATTTTTAATTAAAGTGTGTGTGTTTTATTTTTATTTCATGCAATAGGATTAATAATTGATAGTTGTCTAATTGACAGCTCTCAATTATTAACCTGGCTTAAGGTCACCTTTCAATAGCAAGGTGGCTTTAACCCCATATTAACCCATTCGCCACCGCTACAGGGCAATGGGAATAGACGGGCAAAGTGCCAGAAAGGGCGAATCTAATTATAGATTTGTCTTTCCTGGGGTGTCTGGGGCAGATGTTAGTAGCCGGGGGGGCAAAAATAATGGTCCCTCTCTGGGCTATTATTATCTGCCCCCACTCACTGGCTTTGTCTGTCTGGTTGCGAAAATAGGGCGGGAGCCCACGCATTTTTTTTCAGCAATTTTACACCTCATATATATATATACATGTCATTGAATTTGTGACACATATATATATATATATTTATATTTGTAGTTCATACACTTCTACATAGTATAATAGCCGCTAATTCAATTGCCGGCTTTTGTGAAAATGCAGAACCCGACATGAAATGACACTTGGTGTACATAGGGTTAACCATGTCTTTTCATGTCCTTTGCTATCTAATTTGCACAAACAATTAAATCAGACTATGTGTGCAAAATTTCACACCTGTAGGGGTTAATTAAAGGTGTAAATTCGTAGCAAAAAAGTCCGTTTTTTTTACAACGAATTTACACCTTTAATTAACCCCTACAGGTGTGAAATTTTGCACACATAGTCTGATTTAATTGTTTGTGCAAATTAGATAGCAAAGGACATGAAAAGACATGGTTAACCCTATGTACACCAAGTGTCATTTCATGTCGGGTGACATGAAATGACACTTGGTGTACATAGGGTTAACCATGTCTTTTCATGTCCTTTGCTATCTAAGGCCGGAGTCACACTGGCGACAAAATCGGACGACTGCAATGCGATGAAATATCGCATTGCAGTCGGACCTATGTTAATCTATGGAGCAGCTCCCAGTATCAGATTTTTTGTGGTCCGTTTTAAACGTCCGTGTACAATCGCAGCATGCTGCGATTGTCACCGATTGTCGGTCGACAATCGCCAATGCAAGTCTATGGGAGCGATGAAAAATCTGATTACAAACGGACCACACTGTGTGACTTGCGATGAAATCGCATCGGTGTCCTTTAGAAAAGCCGGCAATTCATCCCCGCCTATACTGTAAAATCACACTGACAGCTTTAATAAAGACTAGAAAGAATAGATATATACACATAGAACACATACATATATATATACATGTCATTGTGACATGTATATATACATATATTTATAGTTCCTAGACTTCTACATACTGTAATAGCCGCTAATTCAATTGCCGGGTTTTGTGAAATCACAGAAGCCGACATGAAATGATACATTGTTTCCACACATTTAACCATGTAATTTCATGTATTTTTATATATGTTTGAAACATACAATTACATGATGTATTTGTGCAAAATTTCAGACATGTAGGGGTTAATTAAAGGTGTAATTTCGTTGAAAAAAAATGCGTGGGCTCCCGCTGTATTTTCTCCACCAGACAGACAAAGCAAAGCGAGTGGGGGCAGATAATAATAGCCCAGGGAGGGTGCATTTTTTTGTGCCCCCCCTGGCTACTAACATCTGCCCCCAGACACCCCAGAAAGGGCAAATCTATAATTAGATTCGCCCTTTCTGGCACTTTGCCCGTCTATTCCCATTGCCCTGTAGCGGTGGCGAATGGGTTAATCTCACCTTACTGTCACCTTGCAATTGAAAGGTGACCTTAAGGCAGGTTAATGATTGATAGCTGTCAATTAGACAACTATCAATTATTAATCCTATTGAAGTAAATAAAAAAACACACACACTTTAAGAATAAATAATTTTAATGAAATAAAAACACATTTTTTTGACCATATTTTATTTTACACTAAATCCGTGCGAAGCCATTGATCTCCTAAAATAAAGAAAAAGAAATAAAACAACATTATTCTTACCTATTCCGCCGATCTGTCACGTCCCACGCTGTAATCCTTCACAAAGGGTTAACTAGCTTTGAGCCAAGCAGTGCAAGTAATCCTGCATGCTCAGCTCAAAGCTCATGAATGAATAAGTTCCTCTCCTGGCGACAGGAGAGGATGTGTTTCATGAATGAAGCTTAATTGATTGTGTCCACTTTCCCTTTAGGTCAGGTCACTACAGTTAAATTGGCAAGAAATCAATTAAGCTCCATTCATGAATCTATTCCTCTACTTTCGCTGGGAGAGGAAGTTATTCATTCAGGGGAATACAGGTCTGAGACAGCATTATTAGCTCTCTGCGACCTGTAACCTGTTAACCCTTTCTGATGGATTACACCGTGGGACCTGACTGTACATCGGATTGGTAAGTATAATTTTGCTTTTTTATTTTATTTTTATTACAGGAAATGGTTTTAGCAGGAAAATAAAATATGGTCAAAAACTGTGTGATTATTTAATTAAACTTATTTTTTATTAAAGTGTGTGTGTTTGATTTTTCTTTCATACAATAGGATTAATAATTGATAGTTGCCTAATTGACAGCTATCAATTATTAACCTGGCTTAAAGTGACCTTTCAATTGCAAGGTCATTTTAACCCCTTATTAACCCATTCGCCACCGCTACAGGGCAATGGGAATAGACGGGCAAAGTGCCAGAAAGGGCGAATCTAATTATAGATTTGCCCTTTCTGGGGTGTCTGGGGCAGATGTTAGTAGCCAGGGGGGGGCACAAAAAAAATGTACCCTCCCTAGGCTATTATTATCTGCCCCCACTCGCTTGCTTTGTCTGTCTGGTGGAGAAAATACAGCGGGAGCCCACGCATTTTTTTTTAACGAATTTACACCTTTAATTAACCCCTACATGTCTGAAATTTAGCACACATATACTCATGTAATTGTATGTTTCAAACATATATAAAAATACATGAAATTACATGGTTAAATGTGTGGAAACAATGTATCATTTCATGTCGGCTTCTGTGATTTCACTGAAGCCGGCAATTGAATTAGCGGCTATAACAGTATGTAGAAGTGTAAGAACTATAAATATATGTATATATATATATGTCACAATGACATATATATATATATATATATATATATATATATTATGTGTATATATCTATTCTTTCTTTTGGCATTTAAATACTATTCTTTTGGATCCATTATATGTCAGTTTTGCAAGCCTGCGAGAAAATCTCGCAAGTCGGATGAAAATCGGATGTTACAAGGTACACACACATGCGATTAAATCGCATCTTTGAAGGAAAATCGGATGCCAGAAGGATGTGTGATGTTTTTATTTTGATCCGATTGTTGACCGTCTAAAACGGACCGATTTTTTGTGGTTGTGTGTGACTCCAGCCTAATTTGCACAAACAATTAAATCAGACTATGTGTGCAAAATTTCACACCTGTAGGGGTTAATTAAAGGTGTAAATTCGTAGCAAAAAAAGTCCGTTTTTTTTACAACGAATTTACACCTTTAATTAACCCCTACATGTCTGAAATTTAGCACACATATACTCATGTAATTGTATGTTTCAAACATATATAAAAATACATGAAATTACATGGTTAAATGTGTGGAAACAATGTATCATTTCATGTCGGCTTCTGTGATTTCACTGAAGCCGGCAATTGAATTAGCGGCTATAACAGTATGTAGAAGTGTAAGAACTATAAATATATGTATATATATATGTCACAATGACATATATATATATATATATATATATATATATATGTGTATATATCTATTCTTTCTTTTGGCATTTAAATACTATTCTTTTAGATCCATTATATGTCAGTTTTGCAAGCCTGCGAGAAAATCTCGCAAGTCGGATGAAAATCGGATGTTACAAGGTACACACACATGCGATTAAATCGCATCTTTGAAGGAAAATCGGATGCCAGAAGGATGTGTGATGTTTTTATTTTGATCCGATTGTCGACCGTCTAAAACGGACCGATTTTTTGTGGTTGTGTGTGACTCCAGCCTAATTTGCACAAACAATTAAATCAGACTATGTGTGCAAAATTTCACACCTGTAGGGGTTAATTAAAGGTGTAAATTCGTAGCAAAAAAAGTCCGTTTTTTTTACAACGAATTTACACCTTTAATTAACCCCTACAGGTGTGAAATTTTGCACACATAGTCTGATTTAATTGTTTGTGCAAATCAGATAGCAAACGACATGAAAAGACATGGTTAACCCTATGTACACCAAGTGTCATTTCATGTCGGGTGCTTCTGTCTTTTCACTGAAGCCGGCTTTACCCGGCAATTGAATGAGAGGATATTTACTATGTAGAAGTGTATAAACTATACATATATGTATATATATATGTCACAATGACATGTATATATATATATATGTATTCTATGTGTGTATATTTAGTGTTTACAAGGAAAGAATGAGTTTTTTTTAGTTGCGATATTTTGTTCCCATAGACTTACATGGGACTTCCGGTATCGGTATCGGGTATCGCCGATATTTTAGTGATATCGGCGATACCATTCCGATTCCGATACTTTAGGATATCGGAAAGTATCGCTCAACTCTAGTAAAGATTAGATGAAGATAGAAACTTGTGCCATGTGTGTGTTGATAGTTACTGCCGGTGCACTCCTCTTTAAACTTTGTTTTTCACAAGCATCCATCAGTTTGTTTGTTTTCCTCCAACAATGATCTGCTTTGTATTATTCAGAAACAGTATCTCACGAGCATGTTGCACTTTGCCCTTTATATGGACACATGCATCTTTGGTAACATATTTCTTACAGTCATCTTTTATGCAGAGCTTCAGATGCGCATGTTACACCAATCTTCAGACAGGCTTGAAACGAATTCTGGTAATTCGTGCTGGTGGGTGGATAAATGACTACCGTATATACTCGAGTATAAGCCGACCCGAGTTTAAGCCGATCCCCCAATTTTGCCACAAAAATTGGGAAAACTTATTGACTCAAGTATAAGCCTAGGGTGGAAAAAGAGGCAGCTACTGGTAAATTTCAAAAATAAAAATAGATACCAATAAAAGCAAAATTAATTGAGAGTACCGTATATACTCGTGTATAAGCCGAGATTTTCAGCCCATTTTTTAGGGCTGAAAGTCCCCCTCTCGGCTTATACGCGAGTCATATACGGGGGTCGACGGGGGAGGGGAGCGGGGGTGCCGGATCATACTCACCCCTCCGCCGGCGCGTCTCTGCAGCCCCCTGATTCTCCCATGATCTCCGGCTCCTTCCTGCAGCGGTCACATGGTACTGCTCATTAAAGTCATGAATATGCACATATTCACGTGACCGCTGTAGGACGGAAGCGCTGCGGAGACCGAAGGGAGAAGAGGAGATGCTGCAGAGAGTGACGCGCCTGCAGAGGGGTGAGTATAGTGATATTTACCTGTCCCGTTCCACCGCTGCGCGCTGCTCCGACCTCCTCATCCGACTCCTCTGGCTGTGAATGTTCAGGCAGAGGGCGCGATGACGTCGTTAGTGCCTGTCGCGCCCCCTGCCTGATCATTCACTGCCGAGGACCCGGAAGAGGGAGCAGTGTGCAGCGGTGGAGAGAGGACAGGTAAATATCTCAGGTGCCAGGGTCCTGAGCGAGCGGTGACACCGGCCCCTGTCCCCCATAGTGCACCGGTGTCACCGCCTGCTCAGGACACCGGCACCTGGCCCCCAGCGACGAGAGGTGAGTGTGTCATTTTTTTTTTTGCAGCAGCAGCATAAGGGACGTATACTATGGGGTATAATCTGTGGATCATACGGGGGCATAATCTGGAGCATATGGGGGCATAATCTGTGAAGCATATGGGGGCATAATCTGTGGAGCATATGGGGCTTAATCTGGAGCATATGGGGCATAATCTGGAGCATATGGGGCATAATCTGGAGCATATGGGGGCATAATCTGTGGAGCATATTGGGCATAATCTGTGGAGCATATTGGGCATAATCTGTGGAGCATATGGGGGCATAATCTGGAGCATATGGGGGCATAATATGGAGCATATGGGGGCATAATCTGTGGAGCATATTGGCATAATCTGTGGAGCATATTGGGCATAATCTGGAGCATATGGGGGCATAATCTGTGGAGCATATTGGGCATAATCTGTGGATCTTATGGGGGCATAATCTGGAGCATATGGGGGCATAATCTGTGGAGCATATTGGGCATAATCTGTGGAGCATATTGGGCATAATTTGTGGAGCATATGGGGGCATAATCTGTGGAGCATATTGGACATAATCTGTGGAGCATATGGGCATAATCTGGAGCATATGTTGGCATAATCTGTGGAGCATATGGGGGCATAATCTGTGGAGCATATGGGGGCATAATCTGTGGAGCATATTGGGCATAATCTGTGGAGCATATGGGGGCATAATCTGTGGAGCATATGGAACATAATCTGTGAAGCATATTGGGCATAATCTGTGCAGCATATGGGGGCATAATCTGGAGCATATGGGGGCATAATCTGTGGAGCATGTGGGGGCATAATCTGTGCAGCATATGGGGGCATAATCTGTGGATCATACGGGGCATAATCTGTGCAGTTTATGGGGGCCTAATCTGTGGAGCATCATATGGGGGCATAATTATTTTTCACCCTAGGCTTATATGCGAGTCAATAAGTTTTTCCAGTTTTTTGTGGCAAAATTAGGGGGGTCAGCTTATACATGAGTATATACGGTAGGTTAAATGTTTTTGAATATCCATATTGAATCAGGAGCCCCATATAATGCTCCATACAGTTCATGATGGCCCCATAAGATCCTCCATACAAAATAAGCCCCATATAATGCTGCACAAAGGTTAATAATGGCCCCATAAGATGCTACATAGAATAATATGCCCCATATGCTGCTCCATAAAGGTTATGGCCCCATGAGATGCCCCATAGAATAGGCCCCATATGCTGCTACATTATTGTTATAGCCCCATAAGATGCCCTATAGAATATGCACCATATGCTGCTCCATAAATGTTATGGCCCCATAAGATGCCCCATAGAATATGCCCCCATATGCTGCTCCATAAAGGTTATGGCCCCATAGAATATGCCCCCATATGCTTCTCCATAAAGGTTATCGCCCGATAGAATATGCCCCCATATGCTGCTCCATAACGGTTATGGCCCCATAAGATGCCCCATAGAATATGCCCCCATATGCTGCTCCATAAATGTTATGCCCCCATATGATGTTCCATAGATTATGACCCCATATGATGCTGCTGCGAATAAAATAAAAAAAATGACATACTCACCTCTCATCGCTGGGGGCCAGGTGCCGGTGTCCTGAGCAGGCGGGGACACCGGCGCTCTATGGGTGACAGGTGCTAGTGTCACCGCTGGCTCAGGCCCCCGGCACCTACGATATTCACCTATCCCCGTTCCACCGCCGCGTCACAGCCAGGGGATGCGAGGACAGAGCGGTGCGCAGTGGTGGAACGGGGACAGGTGAATATAGCATGGCTCCCGTCATACTCACCCCCTCCTGGCGCATCTCTGCAGCCCCTGCGTCTCCCATTGTCATCGGCGCCGCAGCTCTTCATTCCTTCAGCAGTCACGTGGTACCACTCATTAAAGTCATGAATATGTGCATATTCATGACTTTAATGAGCAGTACCACATTAACGCTGAACACAGGCACCAGAGACCGTGGGAGAAGAGCAGGGGCTGCAGAGACTGCGCCAGGAGGGGGTGAGTATATAGCACTGCTACGCTCCCCCTCCCCGCCAACCCCCTGTTATATGACTCGAGTATAAGCCAAGAGGGGCACTTTCAGCCCTAAGAAATGGGCTGAAAATCTCGGCTTATACTCGAGTATATACGGTAACCATTGTAGGCTGGATCCTGGATTTCTTACCTCCCATAGCCACTGCTGTTATTAATCCTGTACGTTCCCATTCCTGCCGTCACCATGCCCCTTTTCCTGATCACTTCATCCAACGACTCGTCCGCCATATTTTTGTTAAAAACCTGCACCTTCCCAGCAGCAACTGTAAGGCCCTGTGCACACTTTGCGTTTTTAGATGCGTTTCCGCTGCTTTTTCAACATGCAGAAACGCATCCAACCCGCAGCACAGTGCACATGCAATGTAATCCAATGAGAACCGCAGGTCTGTTGTGCACATGCTGCGGAAAAAAACGCGTGGTTTCACCGCGCTTTATTTTCCGCAGCATGTCAATTCTTTGTGCGGAACTGCAGCAGTTCGGCGCCCATTGACTTGCATTGAGTCGGGCACTTCCGCAGCAAAACCACAGGTCTAAAAAAGATCTGCGGATTTGCTGCGGATGAAACTGCTGCAGTTCGGGAGGAGGGAAGTGTGTGGGCGGTGCGTGGGCGTGTGTAGTGTGCGGCGCTATGTGTGTGGGCGGTGCATGAGCATGTATAGTGTGCGACGCTATGTGTGTGGGCGGTGATTGGGTGCCGGTGTCTGCGTGATTGGTGTGCGGGCCTGTATGCGTGATCTGTGTATGTGCGGCGGTGTGCGGGGCTGTGTTTGTGTCTCCGCATATGCAGGCATCGTCGGATGGGACTACAAGTCCCATCCGGCTATGCCTGCTACAGTGACAGTGACTGAAACATTAGCCAATGATGGGACAGTAGTAGTCCCATCATCCGGCTAATGTGCTGAATGTAAAAAAAACAAAAAACACATACATGACATACAGAACATACAATGACATACAGAACATACAATGACATACAACATACACATGACATACAACAGATAGAGCACATACTCACCTGTTCCCCGACGCCATTGATCTGTGTACCGCTCTGCCGCCGGGAAAGAATGACGTTACTACATTTTATTCTCTCACGGCAATGCTGGGTGAGAAAATTCCCACGCAGCATTGCCATAAAGTGAGAATATGAACTCAGGTAACCTCAGTGATGCACTGCAGGAGCCATTGTCTCCTGTCAGTGCATCACTGGGAGGCCCTACAGAGCAGTGGCATCACCTGATGTCACTTCTATAGGGGAGACCGTCGTGGGACATTCGTTATTAATTGGACTGCGTCGGACAGGGAGTATACGGTTGTTTTATTTTTTTATGTTTTATTGCAGGAGATCGAGGGCGTCGCTTGGATCTGAGCGTATAATAAAGATATGAAAACCGTGTTGTGTTTTATTTCATTAAAATAATTTATTCTTATGCGTGTGTTGTTTTTTTTTAACCCTTTATTAATATAAAATTAATAATGGATAGGCGTCTTATTGACGCCTCTCTATTATTAACCGGGCTTAATATCACCTTACAATAACTAGGTGATATTAACTCCTTATTACCCCATATCCCACCGCTACAGGGGAATGGGAAGAGAGGGGCTAAGTGCCGGAATTGGCGCATCGTACAGATGCGCCAATTCTGGGGCGGCTGGTTGCTGGTATTTTTAGCCTGGGGGGGCGCCAATATCCATAGCCCCTTCCTAGGCTATGAATATCAGCCCGCAGCTGTCTGCCTAGCCTTTCTTGCTATAAATTATAGGGGGACCGCACGTTTTAATTTTAATAGCCAGTGAAGGTTAGCTGCGGGCTGATATTCATAGCCTGGGAAGATCCATGGGTATTAACCCCTTCCCAGGCTAGAAATATTGGCCCCGGCTGTCGGCTTTCCCCCTCTGGTGCAGAAAATTGCGCGGGAGCCCATGCCATTTTTTTTCCTATTTTTCTTTTTTATTAACTATATTGCATTAAGATTTTGTGTGTGTGCGTGTGTCTTTAACTATTTATGTACCATTTTATCTATCATCTATCTACCTATATATCTTTCTGTCTATCTATGTATCTATCTTTCTATATATATTTCTAACTATCTATTATCCATCTATCTATGTATTTTCTATCTATCTATCTATCTATCTATCTATCTATCTATCTATCTATCTATCTATCTATCTATCGGTATCTATTATCTATTTATCTCTATCTGTGTGTGTGTAATGGAGTGTGGGTTGGACAAATGTAAAAGAGGAGGTTGGACAAGAAATGACATCACAAATCTTTTTTTAGTTAAACAACATATCTTTATTTAGCTGTCAAAAATGCATACAAAAACGCATGAGAAAAAGCATGAAAAACCGCGTCGAAACCGCGTCAAAAAAGGACATACGTTTTCTGCCAAGAGGTGCGGATTCGGCGCGGAAAAATCCGCAGGCAAATCCGCAACGTGTGCACAAGCCCTAAGAAACCACGTTACTATTTTCCAGGGTGTTTATGATGCCTATAAAAAAAAGGTTACACACTATGTTGATGTGTACCCCCCCCCCCAGGGGGAAATGTTTGTCAGCCCATACACTTTGTGTATGGCCATTCCAAGTATAGGAGACCCGCTTCTTTTGTAATGGGAAATTTTTTTATGAGGCCCTCCTCCACATTTCTTCCAAGGGGCATTGGGGGGGGCCTGCAAATTTGGGCCAGGCCTTGCATTCACATCATGGTCAAACTTTGTGGTAGTAAAAAAAAAAATAATTATCGGAACTTTTGTTTCAGGTGGCCATCCAGTATGTGGGTTCAAAGGCTTATTGGGGTGCGTGTTACTTTGTTGCAGGGCAGGCCTTGCATTTAATGCATAGGCTAGCACTATGGGAGACCTCTTTTCTTATAATTGGAACACTTTTTCATGAGGCCCTCCTGTACGTCTCGTCAAAGGGGTGCTGGGGTGCGTCCTACTTTTTGGCAGCCCAGCCACTCAAGGCATAGGCAATAACAGTATAGGAGACCCACTGTTTAAAATGGGCCCTTGTATTCAATGCATAGCCTAACAGTATGGCAGTACCAAAAGAATAATGTGAACTTGGTTTTCCTGTGTCCATCCAGTACCTGGGTTCAAAGGCTTATCGGAGTGTGTTTGAATTTGGTGCAGGGCAGGCCTTGCATTCAATGCATAATCGAGCAGTATGGCAGTACCAAATGAATAATGTGAACTTGATTTTCCTGTGGCCATCCAATACGTCAGTTTAAGGCTAAGTGCACACCTTCAGGAATGTTTGCTGAATATTCCTGAGCAAAAACGGACTTTTTTTGCGGTAAAAATGCGGATTTTGCACGTTTTTTTGCGCGTTTTTGGTGCGTTTTTTGCGCAGATTTGACACGTTTTTACCGCGATTTTTCCCTGAACTTTCTAGGTCAATAATATAGCGGGAAAAACGATAGAATTCCGCAAAATTAATGAACATGTTCCTAGATTTTCCGCGATGCGTTTTTTTTTCGCGGAAAAAAACGCACCATTTGCACAAAAATTGCGGAATTCATTCTAAATGATAGGATGCTTAATTCATGCGTTTTTGACGTGTTTTTCCCGCGAAAAAACGCAAAAAAACGCAAATAATCCTGAACAAGTGCACTTAGCCTAAAGGCTTATTGGGGTGCGTTTGAATTTGCTGCAGGGCAGTCATTGCATCCAATGCATAATCAAGCAGTATGGCAGAACAACATGAATAATTTGAACTTGGTTTTCCTGTGGCCATCCAGTACATGGGTTCAAAGGCTTATTGGGGTGCATGTGACTTTGTGGCAGGGCGGCCCTTGTATTCAATGCAAAGGCTAACAGTATGGCAGAACCAATAGAATAATGTGAACTTGGTTTTTGTGTGTCCATCCAGTACCTGAGTTCAAAGGCTTATTGGGGTGCGTGTTACATTGGTGCAGGGCAGGCCTTGCATTTAATGCATAGGCTAACACTATGTGAGACCTATTTCTTATAATTGGAACACTTTTTCATGAGGCCCTTCTGTACGTCTCTTCAAAGGGGTATTGGGGTGCGTCCTAATTTTTGGCAGCCCAGCCACTCAATGCATAGGCTATAACAGTATAGGAGACCCACTGTTTCATAATGGGCCTTTAAGAATAGTAATGCCGACTAATGCCCCTATACAAATAGGCTTTGTGACTTGCTCAACCCGAATAACAAGCACCCGAGCATTTTAGTGCTTGCTCATCACTAATCCTTATATGTTTCTGATATTTTGTATCTTTCGTATATCTAAACTAATTTTGAAATATTTGCGTTACTTTATTTTTGGACCAATAGGATTACAGAGATATAAATTGTCTCCATTTTCTTGAAATCATTTATTACTTTGCATCGGTATCCACATTTCTGACTAAGTTTTTATTGTTGCAGTATTCCAGTGTGAACCATGTCTGGGAGGACCGGAATGTTTCCAGTTTTCAATTTTTGGCTACCCGTATCGGTAGTAATCTATATTGTATTCACATAGATTGCTAAATGTTGTTTTTTTTTTGTTTTTTTTAAAAAGGAGTACATATTGTAATGGATATTATGCCAACCATTTATCTTATGGAAACACACCTGTAATGTGACGGCAGGTTACCAGGTGGAAACACAGTTTGCATGTCATGGCAGCTTTCCCGACTCAAGCCCATTTTCAATATCAGCAACAACAGAGTGCTACTATGCATGAAAAGATTATGGGCTGCTTAATTTATCATTTATAAGGTGATGATGAGGTACTAGTAATAAAACATGAGTCTTGAGAAAATCCCAATCAACCAGTAAGTGTAAGATATGCGTAGGATGGGCCATAGCTATTTATATGTGTCCTAAAAGACAGTAGGGGACAGTGACATTGTTAAAGGGGCTGTCTGGTCAAAACCGATCTTATTGATTTTGACCGGATAACCCCTTTAAGGTAGCAATGTCTACAGGTCATGAAATATGTCTATCTATGGACCCTTATGTACTTACATTTGGAAAAAAAAATTAATCTATTTTCGTAGTTTGCATGTGCCTTCTCCTTTTACATCGAGAGCACATCAACATCAAAGGTTAAATCTGGCAACGCAGTCTAAGATGGTATTATCTCCTCTGTAAAAGGAAACGCTAATCTACTTGCATTTAAAAATGAAGAGTCACAAGCTGTTTGGAGAAAACGCTGCAGGAACTGTGCACTGGTCACTTGTTGCAAAAATAACATCCAAATACAATGGTGAAACCCACATTTCTTTCCAAATGACTTATCAAAAAGATGTTTCACTGGACCATGACTATTCCAGTTATTTTGTGATGAGAAGCTCTTAAAGCATTGCTGATCTACCATTTAGTTCTGAAAGGCAGCATTGTTTGTGCGTGTTGGTAACTGTCCCTCTCTCAGATACGGTAATAGGTTTACCTGAAGCCCTATATTAGATAACACATTGTGTCATCATCACAACATTTAGGCCTCATTTAGACATTTGTTTTTAACGTATGGGTTCTATGTGTTTGTCACAGATGGAACACATACATATAATAATGTTTTTTATCTGGACTTATTCATCCACAAAAAATGAAAAAGACATTTTCCATTTTTGATCTGAATCAGTGATCAAAATTACTCATACAAGTCTGTGGGTCCATAAAAATCACAGACAGCACAAAGATGGTATCAGTTTGCATTCCATGTTCTCTCCATAATTAACATTATGTAGAAGAAGCTGTATTTTTTTCATTTATTTTTTCATTAGTGAAAATTGTTGATGAAACACTGATGGTAAAACTGACATACTGACCAAACACTTATGGTAAAACTGAAATACTGACCAAACACTGATGGTAAAACTGACATACTGACCAAACACTTATGGTAAAACTGACATATTGACCAAACACTGATGGTAAAACTGAAATACTGACCAAACACTTATGGTAAAACTGACATACTGACCAAACACTGATGGTAAAACTGAAATACTGACCAAACACTGATGGTAAAACTGAAATACTGACCAAACACTGATGGTAAAACTGAAATACTGACCAAACACTGATGGTAAAACTGAAATACTGACCAAACACTGATGGTAAAACTGAAAAACTGTCCAAACACTGATGGTAAAACTGACATACTGACCAAACACTTATGGTAAAACTGAAATACTGACCTAACACTGATGGTAAAACTGACATAATAACCAAAAACTGATGACCACACTGATCTGAACCAAAACACTGGTGAACAACGTACAATCTTTTTATGTTCTAGAAAAATCACAAACTTCTGAATGGAATGAGGCCTTAAAGGTGAAAATCATCAAAGTGCGATGGTTTATATAGGTTCCATGTAAATCATAGCTCTGATAAATGACAAACTCAGATGTGGTCTCATTATTGCTCCTACATCGTCTGCGAGTCCAAGACTGACAGTGGGTTTTATGAACAAAGTAACCCAAACTATCAGTTCTGGTCAAACTAACCTCGATTCAAGGAAAATATCACAGCATGCTCGAGTTTGATTCGATATTCGGATCGCAGTTGGCCATGCAAGTCAATGAGTCGATGGAAAACATCGGGCTGCACTCGGATGACATCTCAATCCGATTGCCATGGACTGACATAGTGGAGAAAATGGAGACGTTTCTTTCTCCACATCCTCCTCATCCGAGAAAATTGATCACACTCTGACCAAACTCTGACCAATGTGATCAGAGTGCGATATGCCTAATCGACCCGATACTCTCACATAAGAGAATCTGCACCTATACAAAAAGTTCTTTACATTGATCTTCAGGGCTCATGAGTCATGAACACTTGGCCTTACTTAAATTATCATGTGTGGTATATTCATCAAGCTATTTTAAATGGACTGAGGACTTTTCAAATAAAATTGTGTTCCTCGATACTTTTCTTTTATAATGTCATTTCCTTTCAAAGATTGCATCCCACACACCAATTACTGTACACATACGGCATGGTTCAGTTGCTTATCTTCTTTGTTAAAATTGAAATAATGAATTCGTTTTTTTTATTTTTTGACACTCATGCAGGTAATCTTTAAAATCAGTAGGAAAAAACACATAATTGTGAACTGAAGTCTTTTGTAGGGGACATGCAGTACATGATAGCAGAGGCTTATGAAACACAGGTTCTTTACCACAACAATCAATGATAAGTTTAATTCAACTATTTTTTTAAAATATTACAGTTTGAAGACTTTGAACACCTTCACGATCTTTGACTTAGGCCAGTCTCACATGTCCAGATTTTTCCGGTACGTGAAGAAACGGTCCCGGAGCTATCTGTGTCCGTGTGTCCGGGTGTGCATAGAGGCCATCTGTGTGTCATCCATGTGCTGTCCGTGTGTCCGTGTTTCTCGTCCGTGTGCTGTCCGTGTGAATACGTATCTCAAACAAAGGTTTTAAGATCCATATGAGTGGTTAAGGCATTAATTAAAGGCTTGGAACTTGCAAAGGTGTGATCCATTAGCGATTATGTGTTAAAACAGTTCCTAAAAAGTTTTGGACAATGATATATCATCTTAGGGGTGTGTATTAGGACTCCTTTGGTGTCACAAATATGTCTAGTGACAATGAGGCGTTGTTGTGGTTGGCATGGCTTGTGTCGCGTTGCGTTGGGGTTCGCCACCATATGCTTCATGACTCTGAGGAACCACTGCTGCAAAAGAGGCTTCACCCCCTACTCTTGCTATGTGGGGCATATGGTCATTTTACAAAATTGTATAATGAACTTCGTAGCTACCCGGTGAAGTTTGTTGCTTTTTGTCGTCTTTCCATTCCCGGCTTTGACAACATACTTCATTTTTTGCGTCCTTACCTACTCAGACAAGACACCTGAATGCAACTAAGCATTTCTCCAGAGGAGCGTTTGCTAGTAACCTTGAGGTATTTTTTGTGCAAAACATGATACTGTGAACAAAAATGTGCAAACCATCGTTGTGGGTTAAGTGTTTACATTTCTAGCGAGTAATGTTCCAGTTCACTAGGTTATACAATGACCATAATCGTAACTGCCAAACATGCCTTTGTTAACCATTGGCACAGAAATAAAGCCAAACATACACTTTGGATATATATTCTTACAAACAATCAAATAGTAGGCCCCACAAACAAACTCTTAATATGGCCATTTTGTGAAATGTACATTATAAGTGACACCTGTGTGTTGCATTAATATGTGTGGGTTATATTGGACAAAACATATATTTTATGTAGATGTGTGCTGTATTACCTTCACTATGTAAAAATTGTTTGATTTATCAACATAATCCACAATTGATGGTGAATGTTACACATCCAAACTATGGTTTTGTTAACAGATTCCTGGCTACTGGCCACTCATATTCTTCACTTCATTTTGAGTTCCTCCTTGGCATGTCAACCATATCCGGGATTTTGCGCTCAACCTGTGATCTGATTTGGGACAAGCTAATGGGCCGCCTCATGCCTCAGCCAACCACACAAGACTGGTTGAGGATTATTACCCACCCAGGGATTCATGGATGCCACTGAGTTCCCAAACTGCATTGGTGCCCTGGATGGTAAACACATTTGTGTCAAGAAGCCGCCAAACTCTGGCTCTCGTTATTTTAATTACAAAAAATATTTTTCCGATGTGCTGCTGGCTGTAGCTGACAGCAACTACTGTTTTCTTCTTGCTGATATTGGGGCATATGGGAGTGCCTCTGTTGCTCGCATCTTTAGAGCTTCCAGATTAGCTCGGCGACTTGCTGACACTAATTTAAATCTGCCACAACCATGTGTGCTTCCTGGTGTGTCAGGCCCACCTGCACCATTTATCATGGTTGCTGTTGAGGGTTTTGCGCTCTCAAGGCATGTTCTTCGACCATTTCCACGTCGAGGTTTGGACAAGCGGAGGAGAATTTTTAACACTTGACTGATGAAAGCCCGTCGATTGGTTGAGTTTGCTTTTGGAATCTTGACTTCAAGATGGCGTATTTTTGAAACTCAAATCCGGATGCATCCAGAAAATGTCCAGGCAGTCATAAAGGCTACCGTTATTTTGGATAATTTCTGCCGAAAAATAAGAACCATCCTTGGATGTTGATGATAGGAGAGTGGTTAATGTGGCATTACCAGAGGCGGGGCTGTCTCCAGGTTTTCGTGTGCCCCGGGCGAAAGAGTCTCAGTGGGCCCCTTTAACACATACCACAATTCATGATGCTCAGATACGGCAGAGAAAAATAGGTATAGTACAATGCCAAATACTTCACTTCTTACATTACATAAGTGATATCTATTGTAAATTCTACAATAGCTCAGAAACCAGACAGTATAGTCCTCCAAACAGTATTATGGGCACCACATAGCGCTCCATACAGAATAATGAGCCCCATATATTACTCCATACAGTATTATGGGCAGCACATAGTGCCCCATACAGAATAATGAGCCCCCTTGTATTGCTCCATACAGTATTATGGGCACTACATAGTGCTCCATACAGAATAATTAACCCCATAAATTGCTCCATACAGTATTATGGGCACCACAAAGTGCGCCATACAGAATAATGAGCCCCATATATTGCTCTATACAGAATAATGATCCCCATATATTGCTCCACACAGAATAATGAGTCACATATATGATGCTCCATACACAATAATGGGCCCAATATAATGCTTCATACAGTATAATGAGCCACATATATTGCTCCATACAGAATAATGAGCCCCTTGTATTGCTTCATACATAATTTGTCCCATATAATGTTCCATACAGTATATGATGAACTCCACATAATGCTCCAGTATATGATGGTCCCCATATAATGCTCCATACAGTATAGGACGGGCCCCATAGAGTATAATGAGCCCCACATATTGCTCCATACAGTATAATGAGTCACATATAATGCTCCATACAGTATATGATGGGCCCCATATATTGCTCCATACAGAATGGGCTCCATATAATGCTCTATACAGAATAGGCCCCATATGTGCTGCATATAATGCTCCATATATAATGGGACCTATATGATGCTCCATTATATGATGGGCCCCATATGATGCCCCATATATAATGAACCCCATATGATGCTCTTGTATATGATGGGCCCCATATATGATGCTCCAGTGTATGATGAGCCCCATATAATGCTCCATTTATAATGGGCCCCATATATAATGCTCCATATATAATGGGCTCCATGTGATGCTCCATATATAATGGGCCCCATATGATGCACCATATATAATGGGCCCCATATGATGCTCCAGTATATGATGGGCCCCATGGATGCTGCACCAGTGTATGATGGGCCTATATAAAGCTCCATATATAATGGGCCCCATATATGATGCTCCAGTATATAATGGGCCCCATATATGATGTTCCAGTGTATAATGAGCCCCATATATGATGCTACAGTGTATAATGGGTCCCGTATATGATGCTCCAGTGTATGATGGGCCCCATTTATAATGCTCCAGTGTATGATGGGTCCCATATATAATGCTCCAGTGCCCCCCAACCTGCTCGGGGCCCCGGCACTTGCCTGGGTGCGCCAGGTGCTGACGCCGGCCCTGACCAGAGGAAAGACGGCATGCTCCCCGAGTAGCTCACTCTGCCCTTCTAGTCAGGAATATTTTTGCTGATTATTTTTTGACACCACAGGGTAGTGTGCCATGGCAAATGGAGGAGCACAACTAATGTTACAATTAAATATTTATTCTGTCCAAAAGTGTAATGTTTTTTTTTATAACATTTTTTTGGCATTTTATAACAAATTGGTTAGGGACTCGCAAGGCAATGAGTACCCTTGACGTGGGTTGCGAGTTTACATTTGATGTGGGTAACTGATACATGGCCGTTTCAAAGCCTTATTGCTCCCCATAACAAATAACTAATACCTCATTATAATGTGTTTACTGTGGTTGTGATCAATATGCCATGTATTAAAGTATATATTTGGTCTGATAATTGTAGACTAACATCAAATACCTAAGACCCTCACTCATTGTGTTCTGGAAGGAGAGTGGGTCACCTTGCGATCATGTTGTTCAGACATACTGACCTTAAAGGGTCCAATTTCACTGCCATTTGACCACGGACAATAGTTCTACACAGATGAGGCTGTGAGGGGGCACAGATTCAGTGACCTCACTGCTAGTCAATGAAGCTGAGTGCGCCACCACCATCTCCTCCTTTCCCATTATTTTTCATCCGGGATGGATTAATATTACCACCATCCTGGTTGTAAAGTGTGTATGGGCCAGATATGGATTAATTTGTGGGACATAACGGTGGACAGGTATGGTATATTGCTTATTTGTTTTGCATTTTTTTCTTTCGGTCATATCAATTACTTTTTTAAAAAAATTACATAGACTTTGACAAATAAACATATTAACACTTTATCAATGTGTTTTATTTTTCTTAAGGCACATGTATTCATCCGAGGGTGTAGCAAAACAAAACCAAATGTTTTGACAACATAATGAAGGTAACCTACCTATTTAGGTTATTCATAAATCCACAAAGTCACCATGACTGAAGAAAGATTCGTCCGTGGTATTTTCTGCGCTTACACGTTCGGGGCTGGAGGACTGTGTGGCCATTTGTCCTGTAGGCATTGTGGGCTGGCGTGTGGTTGTTCGAGGAGATTGAATTAACAAAACTGATGGTGTAACAGATGTAGATGGGGATAAAGTTGTGTTTTGCAAGACTCATTCAAAAATGTTTGGGAAACACTTTGTGGTTGAGGTAAAGTAGGTTTCGAATCAAACATCTAGCTCAGATATGACTGCGAACTACTATAGGTATCACCTCTTGGCATATGGTTGTGTGGACCAAATTGGCTCACCAGAGGTGTCTGGTGCCTTGATGGCAGATTGTAGGGCTGTGGCATAGCAAAATTACTTCCACTACTATCCGCCACAGACATGCTGGAGGACATTGATTCTAAATGTTGGCTGTAGGTGGTGCCTGGATCAGACATTTGCCAATATTGCTGGCTACTGGCACGGGCATGAGGCACTGAGGCTGGATCTGACATTTGCCCATATTGCTGGCTACTGGCACGTGCATGAGGTAGTGAGGCTGGATCAGACATTTGCACATATTGCTGGCTACTGGCACGGGCATGAGGTAGTGAAGCTGGATCAGACATTTGCCCATATTGCTGGCTACTGGCACAGGCATGAGGTAGTGAGGCTGGATCAGACATTTGCCCATATTGCTGGCTACTGGCAAGGGCATGAGGTAGTGAGGCTGGATCAGACATTTGCCCATATTGCTGGCTACTGGCACGTGCATGAGGTAGTGAGGCTGGATCAGACATTTGCACATATTGCTGGCTACTGGCACGGGCATGAGTTAGTGAGGCTGGATCAGACATTTGCCCATATTGCTGGCTACTGGCACGGGCATGAGGTAGTGAGGCTGGATCAGACATTTGCTCATATTGCTGGCTACTGGCACGGGCATGAGGTAGTGAGGCTGGATCAGACATTTGCACATAATCATGGATGGAGCAACGGGCAGGAAGAAACCAAACAGGAGCATACATTTGTGGATAAGGATGTCTGGAGGCAGGAAGTGGAAGCATGGGTGCAGACATTTTCTGTCATTGTTGTGTTTCTGGGCCAGAGTTGGCCCTTGAAGGTAGTGTACCTACATTTTGTGCATGTGTTATGTTGGTAGCAGATGGCATCTGCATTTGATGCTGGGCAGCGCGCCATTGTTCAATGGGCCTTAGCACCGGGTTTGGGTCCTGCTCTCCTTGGCTTGCAGCAATGAAAGTCAATATTGCAGCCCGTGCCCGTTCCTGCCATTTATCAGGAACTTTGGCTAGACAAGGAGAGGGGGAGCGACAAAACCGATCTGCTGAATTTTCAGGTGTCATGGAATTTAGTATGGATAAAACTCGAGCATCAATGAGCTCGGGCAGCATACGTGGCTCTACATGTCGCCTGGTTCGTCTATCTCGGAGAGTGTGTGAAAGATACCGAGGTAGATTGGATGTTGATGCTGCCCGTGGAGCTGGGCTGCAGCTTGTGATGTTGTTGGGGCCGTTGTTTGGGTGCTTCCATGACCAGCATCAGTGGAGGGTTCAGGAGCATCAGACACCTGTTCATCAGGCTGTGTTGCTGGAGTCGGGTCTGCTGGGGCTTCGGTCTCTGATGCAGAGGTACATGGCACTGATCTTGCTGTTGTTGGCAATTCATCAGAGTCTTCAAGGTTGTCCTCAGTCCTAGGCTAAATAACATTGTGACATAAACTGTTAATTTTATCATAAGTAATCCAAAAGCCAAAAAAAACCCTAAACTTGTTTTTGAGAACAAATAAAGCTATGTCTCAAACTTGTTGCTTTTTGGTAATTGAACATATAAACGTGAGTATGATTTAAATTTTAAAACACAAATGTACTTATGAAAGATAACTATTGATCACAGATTTACATGAATGTTTCCAAATGTTTAATATTTGGAAATATGATAAAATACAGTGTAGTTAGATTAATATGTTGGCAAAATCATACAGAGTGACACTTACGGATTTAGCTCCAGGATTGGGCGAAGAAAGGCTAAGTTTCTGTAAAAGACATATTGACGCTTTTTGGAAGCACCTGACGTGGAGGGGAGTGCATTAAATTCCCACATAAACTGGTCCCTCCGCTGAGCGGCATCGCCGTTTAACCAAATCAACTGCTGGGAAAGTTTAAAAACAAGTCACATTCCCGCAAAGAAAAAAATATTCATTAAACAGCAACACAATGTGTTCAGCTATGTTAGATTATAAAAAGTAATTTGATTATGATCATCATGCCTTATCCAATGACCAAAAAAAACTAAAAATTTGTTCTCCCTTGCCATTGAGACTAAGAAGTGAGTGACCACTTAGCGCCATGGTGTAATTACAAAAATTAAGGATTGTCCACCATGAGGACTGTTCTAAACCGTTTGAACAAACATAGTCTGCAGGACTTTGGCTGGGTCTAACAACACAAACATTACCACAATTACCAATGAGCATTAGCCATATGTAAGGGCTTGCCTTGTGTCAATAAATTTGTATGATGTTATGAATGAAGTCTAAACATTGGATTTAACAGTCACACACAAACTGTGGTGTGGGCAGCAAGAAATGTTAAAAGCAAACACTCCAAGGGGCTACTATGTTTGAATTTTTGTGTATATTGGATTAAGAATAGCAGGCAGCACATGATGATCCTAAAGCCCCTGTCTCACATAGCGATATCGCTAGCGAGATCGGTGCTGAGTCACTAGTTTTGTGACGCAGCAGCGATCTCCCCAGCGATATCACTGTGTGTGACATTCAGCGACGATCAACCCCCCCTGCCGGGTATCGCTGATCGTCGCTGAAATGTCAGGATATTTTTTTGATCGCTGGTCTCCCGCTGACAGGCACGCATCGCTGCGTGTGACAGGCGGGAGACCAGCGATCCGCTGGTAACCAAGGTACACAGCGGGTTTCCAGGCGCGGGGCTGTGCCTAGAAACCCGATGTGTACCTTGGTTACCAGCTTCCTGCATCAGGGCGCTGGTATCCAAGGTACACTGCGGGTAACTAAGTGATGTTACCCGCAGTGTCGCTGTGCTGATCGCTGCCCTGAGCTGCCTGTTTGGCAGCTCAGCAGCGATAATGTAGCGATACACCAGCGATCCAGACAAGTGAATATCGTTGTCGGGATCGCTGGTGTATTGCTATGTGAGACCCAGCCTTTACATGTTTTAAATTTTATTCTTCACAAACTTTGTTTTTAACAATGTCTGAGAGACTTTAAGTGCAAACCTTTTTGCATATATTACATCAGTCAATTAACACATATAAAAATATTCAAACATAGTTAAGCCTAAGCCCAACTAATGTGAGACATCTGTAGAGATATGCTTGAATACAGTACACAGTGTAAAATATGATGTAACACATTTGGTATGCCAGGGAAGTGTGGGCAAAAAATTCAGTTAGTGCACATGCCAGACAAGTAGCCCTTGAGTTACCTAGGTATTATTTTGTGTGTAAAAATACAAAAATTTTTTTTCATAAATAAAGATACACACCAGAACTAAAATGCTGCCACAGCCACACACTGCATTTTTTGCCATTTCTAACAAGCATGGTTCATGAGTAATTATGATATTAAACTCAGGCAACATAGTGTAAACTACTAAGAATATTGAAAAGTGTATATGATAAGGTGCTTGTAAATACAAAGCTTAATAACACATCAGCCTAATAGAATAAAGAAGAACCTTGAGGCACAAAAATCATGCATCAATTGATAAATTTATTAAATTTTTATAAAGTGGACTTCATGTGTCAAAAAATACACACTGGGCTCATATAACAAAATAACCAACGTTTCGACCATAGAGGCCTTGTTCACGGTTTATCTTAGTGTGAAAAATTGAAAAGGTGAAGACTAGGTCACCAGCGTGCATCAGCCTAATGCTTACCATGACATATATAAAGCACAATGTGAAGTAGTTTCATATGTTAATTTTAATTCCATGTTAAATTTAAAAAGGAACATCTATGGGGTAACTTACCTGCTTTGCTGGTGAATATGTGGAACAACCAGGTCAGGGGTAGAGCTGCTCAGCTACAGCGAACCAACCACGTTTTATCGCCAGCCTGTCATGGTATCCTTCGGATTGTGAGTCCCAAAGTTCTGGATGTTGCTCCACCAAACTTATTAGCCGCTCTGTGTCCACACGGGGGGCCATAATATTGTCCAAAGTCAACAGAGTTGAAAGATTCCAGCACTCTGATAACTTGCCAACTTCACCTCAGAGCCTAAAATACTGTCTAGACTTATGGTAAACTTTGGCCCAAACAATGTCTAGACACCTGTGTGGTATTGATACAATTGATTTGAATGTTAACCCTATAAATTTAAAAACGCACACGGATCGCACACGGATGTGATCCGTGTGCAGTACGTGTTTACACGCACCCATTGACTTTAATGGGTCCATGTGAAACCGGCCTTATGCTGAGCCTGCATTTTTCCCAGCAGATGATGGCTGATCTGAGCCATCATGTGCCTTTAGCAGCCATGGGTAGAGTGAAATCTGGTAAATGCCTCTGTCAATCTCTGATAGCAGCATTTAATATGCCCCAGCAGGAGGGTGCATCATTCCACGTACCCATCGGCATGCCAGTGATGTGATCGCAAGGCCGATGGATTGCCACAACAGCTGGAGGTCTGCTGAAGACCTCCTTGCCTATTGTGACAATCCTCCTGTGAAAGCCAGCATTTAGCTGGCATTCATAGGAGATAGTGATTTTCTTTATACATGCACTCTATAGCACAAATGATCAGATGATCACAGCTTCAAGTCCCGCTGAATACAGTAAAAAGTTTTAAAAAATATGAAAAAAAAGTTGAAATCACCCCCTTTAGCCCCATTAAAAATAAAATAATAATGAAAAATACACATATTTGGTATTGCTGCGTTCATTAAAGTCTAATCTATCAAAATATAAAATAAATTAATTTGGGAAATAGCATAACAAAAAAAAAAATCAAAACATCAGAATTATTTACTTTTTTTGAAGCCGCAACTTTGCAATAAAATGCAATAAGAGGTGATTAAAACATTATATCTATCCCAAGATGGTATCAGTAAAAACTTTAGCTCAGGAGACAAAAAATAAGTCCTCACCTAGCCCGGAATCCTGAAAAATGAAAACATTACAGGTCTTGAAAAATGAAGTATGACAACAAAGGCACATATATATTTTTTTTTAGAAATTTAAGATTTTTTTCACCATTTAAACAAAAAAAATCCTATATGTGTATCTGCATGCTCATACTGACCTGGAGAATCACATTGCCATTTCAGTTTTCCCATATAATGTACATAGCAAATAAAAAACCCAAGCAACAATTGTGGAATTTAACTTTTTTTGCAATTTTAACACACTTGAATTTTTTTACTGCTTTCCAGTGCATCACATGATAAAGTGAATGGTGTAATTCAAACATTCAACTCATCCTGCAAAAAACAAGCTCTCATACGGTTATGTGGGTGTAAAAATAAAAAAGTTATGGCTCTTGGAATAAGGTGGAGAAAAAATGAAGACGAAAAAAAAAATGGAAAATGGCCCTGGGGTGAAAGGATTAATACTGTGACTAAAGCACAAAGCGATGTATATAATAATTATTAATAGAGATGAGCGTATCGATTCTCAGAGAATAAAGTTTGTGTCAAACTTTCTGAAATTCACAGTTTCATGTGAATTCATACACTTTGAGTTTCTCTTCGCGGTTCAAAAATAAAAACCTTGCCCGACATCATTTTCCACACTGCTGAAGCATCATCACCTAATTTCTCTTTGCATGGCTGCGCGGCCGTTCCTATAATGCCCTACAGATATAACATCTTATGGATTATTATACTTTGTGCAGTGTTTGGCAGAACCTTGGCTTGGTCATCCAAGATCAGTGGTTCCCAGCGGAAGAGCAGAGGCCATCTCCAGAGTCACTGGGTAAATCTCTCTCCTGGAGTCTGTAAACTCTTATGGTCAGCAGGGTCCTCTGTCTTTCACTCTCTCCCCAGCAGAGCGTAAGCTCTGATGATAACCTGAGTCCACAGCATCTCTCTTTTCTGTAGAAATAAGCTCTTATAGTCAGCGGAGTTCAAGATTCTCTCTCTCCTCTCCCTCACATGCAATAACTGCGCAATTGCAAACTTTCCAGTCTTGAGATTGACGCAAATCAAATTTTGGGGGAAAATTTGGTGAAGTTTACACACTCAAATTGGAAAAGGTCCACTCATTTTTATTTCTTAAACTCGATTTAGGGAGAGATTTGCAAAACAGTGCTACCATGCAATTACACCAAAACCAAGTTCATTACTTGAAAATCCTAATATTGGTCAAAACTCTGAAACTATAATATCCAGGGTCTTCCATGACTAAAATAATAAATAATAATGTACTTAACTTTTATATTTGGCACCCTTCTTTGGTCATGTGATTTTTCAATGTCCAATATGGTAAGTCGCCAACTTTATGCAGTTCTGTAAATAGCTGTATGGGAACAGCAAAAAGTTTAGAAAGCCACTTTATATAAGATTTTTTTCATACTTGTTCTTTTGTTGTACATTGAAGCTTTCTTTTTTTAAAGTTAATTCTGTATTTTTTACAGTCATACATCTATGTGTCAGAGTCCATGATTCACAGACCACCCACAGATCTCCTGAACGAAACTCAACAGCCTCATTGGCAAACATGAGGCTATCAAGTTCGAGGCAGGAGAACCAAACCTAGATGGTGAATCGTGGTTTGTGCTGAGACTGCAGGACAAGTCTGCATCTGACCAAAAAAAGATTGTCTGCTTTAGACCTTAACTTTTTGATTTAAGAGTACTTCCAAAATATTTTAATTATAGAGTGTGCCTCATATGTAACCCACAGGGTTCATCTGTACATTGATGAATTCAGCAGAGAGAGTACAGTTTCTCTGCAACACTACCATAGCAGGATGTTAAATATTACATACCGTAGATCCTAAAATATAAAATATAAAAGTTCAAATCCCCCCCCATTCGCCCCATTCAAAATAAAACAATAAAAAACAAAAATACACATATTTGTTATCGCTGAGATCAGAAATGCCCAATCCATAAAAATATAAAAATAATTAATCCGATCGGTAAACTGCGTAACAAAAAAAAATTCAAAAACACCAGAATTAAGTTTTTTTGGTCAGTGCAACATTACAATAAAGTGCAATAATGTGTGATCATAACATTGTATCTTCCCCAAAATTATATCAATCAAAACGTCAGCTGGACGAGGAAAAAATAAGCCCTCACCCAGCTCCAGATCCTGAAACATGAAGAAGATGCTGCTGGTATTAGAAAATAGTGACACTTTTTTAACAAAATTTGGATTTTTTTTTCACAACTTAATAAAAAAGAACCTATACATGCTTGGTATCTGTGAATAGTTGGTCAGTTTTAGCATTTAGTGATCATGGTAAACAAAAACCCCAAAAAACAATTGTGGAATTGCATTTTATTTTGCAATTTCACCTCACTTGATATTTTTTTTCTGTTTTCCGGGACATTATATGGTAAAATCAATGGTGTCATTTAAAAAAACAACTTGTCCCGCAAAAAACAAGCCCTCACATTGCCATATTGACAGAAAAATAAAAAAGTTATAAAAAAATGGAAAATATTCCAGGATGAAGTGGTTAAACAGTAAACCTGTTTCTACTTCCCAAAAAGGGATAATTTCTTAACCAACACTTAAAAAGCCAAGATTTTTCTTTTCATATACAAGATTTGTATATAACCATTAATGTAACAGACATCAAATTTTTAGAACTTTTTTAATTTTGTAAAACATAAAAAGTCTGTAGTGTATTATTAAACAGGCTGTTGGGTTCCATGAGTTCCCATCCGATTACCCAAAGCCCTATACGTAGAGGTCTTCTGACATTACTAAAGGCTCCGTTACACATAGCGAGATCGCTAGCGAGATCGCTGAAACGTCACAAATTTTGTGACGTAGCAGCGACCTAGCGAGCGATCTCGCTTAGTGTGACACTCAGCGACGATCAGCCCCCTGCTGGGTGTCGCTGATCATCGCTGAATGTCCTGGACCATTTTTTGATCGCTGGTCTCCCGCTGGCCAGCGCACATCGCTGCGTGTGACAGGCGGGAGACCAGCAATCAGCCAGCCGGAGCTGGTAACCAAGGTAAACATCCGGTTTTCAGGCGCCGGGCGGCACCTGGAAAACCAATATGTACGTTAGATACCAGCGCGCTGGTGCAGGGGAATTGGTAACCAAGGTACACAGTGGGTTTCTAAGCTCCGAGCGGCTCCTGGAAACCCGATGTGTACCTTGGTTACCAGCTCCCCTGCACCAGGGCGCTGGTATCTAAGGTACACTACCGATAACTAAGCGTCGCTTGTTACCCTCATAGTGCTGTACCGATCGCTGCCTGAGCTGCCTGTTTGGCAGCTCAGCAGCGATCATGTAGCGACTCACCAGCGATCCTGACAAGTGCATATCGTTTTCGGGATCGCTGGTGAGTCCTTATGTGTAACGGGACCCTAAGGCTGCGTGTATGCTGAAGAAATCAAAAGAGGTTGGCAACAGTCAAAGGAAACCTCAGAGTGTGATTCATAGTGATTCATGGTGTTTCATGGCAATGTTAGGCTTAGGAGCATTTGCAATTCATGAAAAGTCAAATTTCCTGGTAATACTTGAAGAAACTGGTAAATCTAAACTTGAAATCATTCCCTCATTTACTCACTTATAAAGTCTGACATGTCCAGTAAGGTAACATTAATCTCAATCACCACAATTGTAGCCTTTTACAGTCCTCTGAACAGGAACAACTGAAAGACCTCCCAATGTCAGGCTAGGTCTAAATAGTTATACAACAGATTGTAATTGTAATAATTGAATCACAACTTGGATTTCTGTAGAACTCTAAACCAAGTGCAAATGTGCCAACAGCCACTGATACCCATAAATGAGCAGATCCATTACAAAAGCTGGCAGCAGAACAGGATGTTGGTAATAAGTATGCAGTGAGCAAGAACTTGATAATTATAGCCCTGTAAACATAATTAATTGGGATGAGAAAACAATCCTCTTCCTTGAGTGCTACTTAGGATAACGTTAGTTGCATGTGTAAA
>JARQOD010000002.1:259404058-259417602 GCA_033576555.1 Oophaga sylvatica
TTTTCAGGGATTTTGTGGACAAATTTCTGATTGTTTATTTGGATGATATCTTGATTTTTTCTAATGACTGGGACTCTCATGTGAAACATGTTCGAACTGTATTCCAGATTTTGAGAGAGAATGCTCTGTATGTGAAGGGATCAAAGTGTCTTTTTGGCGTACAGAGGATCTCATTTCTGGGATTCATTTTGTCCCCATCTGTTATTGAAATGGACCCGGTCAAGGTTCAGGCCATCTGTGATTGGGTCCAACCTACTTCATTAAAGGCTCTTCAGAGATTTTTGGGTTTTGCCAATTTTTATCGTAAATTTATTGGTAATTTCTCGGTTATTGTTAAACCATTAACTGATTTGACCAGAAAGGGTTCTGATGTGGTGAATTGGCCTCCTGAGGCAGTCTCTGCATTTCAGGAACTTAAGCAGAGATTCACTTCTGCTCCTGTTCTACGGCAGCCTGATGTTTCTCTGCCATTTCAGGTGGAGGTTGATGCCTCTGAAATTGGGGCAGGTGCCGTTTTGTCCCAAAAAGATCCAGAGACCTCTAAAAGTAACCCTTGTGCCTTTTTCTCTCGAAAATTTTCTCCTACTGAACGTAATTATGACGTAGGTAATCGGGAGTTATTGGCCATGAAGTGGGCTTTTGAAGAGTGGAGACATTGGCTGGAGGGAGCCAAACATCAGGTGGTGGTCCTTACGGACCATAAGAATCTGGTCTATCTGGAATCTGCCAAGCGACTCAATCCTAGACAGGCCAGGTGGGCCTTGTTTTTCACACGTTTTAATTTTGTGGTTTCCTTTCTTCCTGGCACTAAGAATGTTAAGGCGGATGCCCTCTCGAGGAGTTTCCTTGCGGACTCTCCTGAGTTATCTGATCCTTCTGTTATTTTGAAAGAGGGTGTAGTTCTTTCCGCCATCTCGCCCAATTTGAGACTTGCTCTGGAGGGGTGTCAGGAGGATAGGCCCGAGCACTGCCCTGTTGGAAAATTGTTTGTCCCGGACCAATGGAAAAAGAGTGTGATATCTGAGATTCATTGTTCCGCATTGGCTGGGCATCCCGGAATTTTTGGTACCAGAGACTTGGTTAGTCGGTCCTTTTGGTGGCCTACCTTGTCTCGTGATGTCAGGGAATTTGTGCAGTCCTGCGGGACTTGCTCTCGCTCCAAGCCTTGCTCTCGCTCTAGTGGTTTGTTGATGCCATTGTCTGTGCCCAAGAGACCATGGACCCATATCTCTATGGATTTCATTTCCGATCTTCCTGTTTCTCAGAGAATGACCACCATCTGGGTAATTTGTGATAGGTTTTCCAAAATGATACATCTTGTGCCATTACCTAAGTTGCCTTCCTCCTCTGAATTGGTGCCGTTGTTCCTTCAGCACGTGGTTCGTTTACACGGCATTCCTGAGAACATTGTGTCTGACAGAGGAGTCCAGTTTGTTTCCAGATTTTGGAGGACTTTTTGTTCTAAACTGGGTGTTCAATTGTCTTTCTCCTCGGCATTTCATCCTCAGACCAATGGTCAAACTGAGAGAACAAACCAGACATTGGAGACTTATCTAAGATGCTTTGTGTCTGCTGATCAGGATGACTGGGTCTCTTTTTTGCCTTTGGCTGAGTTTGCTCTTAATAATAGGGCTAGCTCTGCCACTTTGATGTCTCCGTTTTTCTGTAATTCTGGGTTTCACCCTCGATTTCCTTCAGGACAGACGGAGGCTTCTGTCTGTCCAGGTGTTGACTCTGTTGTGGAGCGTATGCAACAGATTTGGGACCAGGTAGTGGAGAGGTTGTCCCTCTCTCAGGAGAAGGCCCAGCGGTTTGCTAACCGGCATAGGACTGATGGTCCTCGGTTTAAAGTGGGGGACTTGGTCTGGTTGTCCTCAAAGAATATTCCTATGAGAGTAGCATCTCCTAAATTTAAGCCTAGGTTCATTGGACCTTATAAGATCATGGAGATTATTAATCCTGTTTCTTTTCGTTTGCTTCTTCCAGGGACATTTAAGATCCATAACATGTTCCACAAGTCCTTGTTGAAGAGGTTTGTTGAGCCAGTGGTTCCTGCTGCTGTGCCTCCTGACCCTGTTTTGGTTGAGGGCAATCTGGAGTATGTGGTTGAGAAAATATTGGATTCTCGTTTTTCTAGACGGAAACTCCAGTATTTGGTTAAATGGAGAGGTTATGGTCAGGAAGACAATTCTTGGGTGTTTGCTTCGGACATCCATGCTAGGAGACTTATTCGTGCGTATCATAGAACTCATCCTGACCGACCTGGTTGCTCAAATGAGGGTTCGGTGACCCCTCCTCAAGGGGGGGGGTACTGTTGTGAATGGGTTTGAGATGAGTTCTGAGCAGAGGCTCCCTCTGGTGGTTACAAGCGGTGCTAGTGAAGATTGTGAGGACTGGGAATCAGGTGTTACTGACTGGTCTTATATAAGGGAGTCATTTTCCCATCAGGGTTGCCGGTGATCAATTGTTCTGGTCTGAATCCTTCATTCCAGTTTCCCTTGTAGCCTGCTGTGTTGTGTCTGCATCTCCTGCTTACAGATAAGACTTTTGCTTCTTTTGTGTTTGTGCTATATTTTTGCATTTTGTCCTGCACTTCTTTGGGGGCCTTCAGGGTTCCCTCCGGGGGCTTCTGCCCTCTCAGTTTAGTTCAGCCACTGAGTTTTGTTCTTTTGCTTTTTCCAGTTTTTTCAGTGGCTGCTGTTTTTATTTTGTTACTCCAGAGAACTAATTTAGGTGGTAGAGGTCGTGTGATCTCAGGTGATTTTGAAATTAGTAGAGTTGGTGCTTTTCAGGGTTTTCTGGGATTGCAGTAAGTACCCTTCCTATCCTTTTCTATTTAGATAGTTTGGGCCCCAGCGTTTGCTCATACTATTTTCTTTCTGTGTCAGTATTTCCTCTTGTCTAACCGCCATTACATGTTTGGGGGCTTTCTGTTATCTTTGGGGTTCTGCTCCGGGGCAGATAGCTTTCCTATTTCTATCTTTAGGTGTAGTTAGTTTCTCAGGCTGTGACGAGGCGTCTAGGACCAACGTAGGAACGCTCCACGGCTGCCTCTAGTTGTGGTGGTTAGTCAGGGTACTGCAATCTCATAGATTCCAACTGCTCTGTTGTATTGCCTTTTTTACCTGCACTCCTCAGCTACCAAATCATAACAGGGATCCTGATGGCGTCTCCCTGGCTGAGTCTCATCTTCGTAAGATCAAGCAGGGGGGGCAACCGGATGAGGAGTACTGCTCAAAGTTCAGGAGATGGGTTACTGACATGCAGTGGAATGACCCTACTCTTAGGAGCCATTTTTGTCAGGGTCTGTCTCCTTGTTGCAGGATACTCTGTTCCAGTACGCTGCTCCCAAGTCTTTGGAAGCTGCCATGTCCCTTGCTATCTGGGTGGATAGATGCCTCAGGGAGAGACATACACCAAATCTGCCCTGTTGTCCTTTCTAGGGAGGAGGACACATCGGTGCCGATGGACGAAACCATTCAGGTGGGAGGAGTTTAATCTCAAACACGGTTGCCTGCGGTTCGCCGTGAAATGGGAGCACATTTTTACTGTGGGCAGACTGGTGATTTTATCAATGTCTGTCCAGCTTGGGCTAAAATACCTGCACCATCTAAAAAGCCACATACCCCTGTTCGTGTGGAGGGAGGCGACCAGGTTGTGTATATTTCCTCCATTTTTTCATCTCAGAGCACCATCCTTGCTGAAGTGGTGGTTGGCAGGGTGACTGAAACTATACCCGTGCTTGTAGACAGTGGAGCGGGAGTCAATTTGGTGGATGCTCACTTTGCCCAGACCCATGGTCTGATAAGTAGGATGCTTGCGAGACCCCTAAGCGTTCAGGCCATTGACTCTGTCCCAATCAGTCAGGGGAGGGTGACCCAAGTCGTCGATAATATACACCTGCGTATAGGGACTCGTCAAAAAGAGTCTCTCTCATGCTACATCTTGGGGGAATGCCAACTCCCATTGTTTTAGGCCTCCCTTGGTTGAAAAAACACAACCCTGTCATAGATTGGCGGTCCAGGGATGTAGTCAGCTGGGACCAGTCATGTGTGGACTGCTGCCCAGGAGCTGCGATCTCTGTCGTCCTTCTACAACCTACCCCTTCTTCTCTGGTGGGGGCAGCAGAGGAGCTGCCAGTGAGTGAGGGCAAGACTCAACCCTCACCACAAGTTAACCCTAAGTGTCAGAGTCCTCTTAGGAGGAGGGGTCAGGAGAGGGTGGTGATTCCCTCTGTGCATAGTGGGGGTGTGAGTGTGGTGAGACAGGGGGACACCTCTGTTGTCATTTTTTCAAAAAGTTCACCATCTTGTGGCAAACGCATGTGTGGCAATAAACGTTCAGAACCGGACCTGTGTGTGAAAGAGTACGTGTGGGTGTCCACCAAAAGCACCAGGAGGAGGTGTGCTACTCGGACCTGGAGTTCTAGGGTGATTGGGCCATATCGGGTGTCGGCCATTCTCGGCCCAAGGACTTTCCAGCTGGAGTTACCCCCAGTAATGCACGTACACAACACATTCCACAAGTCGGCGCTCTGGAGATTTGTGGCGCCTTTGGAGCCTACGTTATTATCACCTCCATTGGGCTGCATTTGCCATAAACCTGAGGGTCAGGTGACTGCAGAGGCGAACTCTGGTGGATTGAGGCCTCCTCACCGTATGTTGTTTTCTGGTGAGGTCTGGTGTTGAGGGTCCAGAGGCCCATCATTGAAAGGGGTATACTGTCACAATCCATTTTTGGATTTGTGGCAGATATGGTTACATTGAGTTAAACCTTTTTTGCTTTCAGGCCTGCGGGGGTTAAATTTCAGTTTTTCCCCGCTGGCAAGCTGGTGTAATTGCATTGCTGCTGGGTCAGCTGATGTGGGCAGTGACCACTCCCTCCATCCTTTAAAAGGTCACCTGATGCATCAGCTGGCTGTCGGTGTTAGAGCAATCTGCAGTGACCAAGCTGGCATAAGGGTACAGTGGTGCTTCTGCTGAGTTCACTTATCTGATGCCTTTATTCTGCTGTGCGGTGCTTTGCAGCAGAGAAAGCTAAGGGTGGTGTTTTTGTTATCTTGTCCCTTTGGTGTCTGTCACTTCCCCCTGTGTTTATTACCTGCAGAGATGAAGCTAGTGCTCTTTGTAGGCCAGTGCACTAGCCAGGGCAGTTATAGGTGACAACTAGGGATGAGGTATCCTGACGGCGGCGGGGGGAAGGACCCGCATAGGGCGTTAGGGGAGTGCAGGGACAGGCTCAGGTTGGAGCTCAGGTTGTGACCATCCCTCATTCCCTATTGGTAGGGCCTTCCTCCCTCCAATTCCATCACACTCGTGTGTTTTGCCGTTAGTTGACCGACCATCCGTTGCGTCGTGTCACACCATGATGATCACTCCTTGACACATATGCCATAAAGGTTTCAGAGATAGTACTCCCAACACCTATCACCTATCAGAAAAAGGAAGTCCATAACGAACAAAGCTCATTTCAGGGGCTGCGCTAAAACAATTAATGAATACACATACACTAATGTCACCAGTCAGACATTTGTTGATTTGAGTAAAGATGGTAATAATGTTTGGGATGGACATCCCCTAAGATAATATAGGATTTGCAGTAAGAATGTAGGACTTATTTGATTGCTTTTAATTAACTGCTCTTTATATCGCCGTTCATCTGATTTATTGTAAATCAATCTTTCTTTTATTAGTGTGAAGCTTCTGTTAATCTTTTAAGGCTTGATCACAACATTTCAAAACTAATAATATATTTTTTTTTTCTGCAGTTAATTTTGGCTAACCTTTTACACATGCAACTAACGTTATCCTAAGTAGCACTCAAGGAAGAGGATTGTTTTCTCATCCCAATTAATTATGTTTACAGGGCTATAATTATCAAGTTCTTGCTCACTGCATACTTATTACCAACATCCTGTTCTGCTGCCAGCTTTTGTAATGGATCTGCTCATTTATGGGTATCAGTGGCTGTTGGCACATTTGCACTTGGTTTAGAGTTCTACAGAAATCCAAGTTGTGATTCAATTATTACAATTACAATCTGTTGTATAACTATTTAGACCTAGCCTGACATTGGGAGGTCTTTCAGTTGTTCCTGTTCAGAGGACTGTAAAAGGCTACAATTGTGGTGATTGAGATTAATGTTACCTTACTGGACATGTCAGACTTTATAAGTGAGTAAATGAGGGAATGATTTCAAGTTTAGATTTACCAGTTTCTTCAAGTATTACCAGGAAATTTGACTTTTCATGAATTGCAAATGCTCCTAAGCCTAACATTGCCATGAAACACCATGAATCACTATGAATCACACTCTGAGGTTTCCTTTGACTGTTGCCAACCTCTTTTGATTTCTTCAGCATACACGCAGCCTTAGGGTCCCGTTACACATAAGGACTCACCAGCGATCCCGAAAACGATATGCACTTGTCAGGATCGCTGGTGAGTCGCTACATGATCGCTGCTGAGCTGCCAAACAGGCAGCTCAGGCAGCGATCGGTACAGCACTATGAGGGTAACAAGCGACGCTTAGTTATCGGTAGTGTACCTTAGATACCAGCGCCCTGGTGCAGGGGAGCTGGTAACCAAGGTACACATCGGGTTTCCAGGAGCCGCTCGGAGCTTAGAAACCCACTGTGTACCTTGGTTACCAATTCCCCTGCACCAGCGCGCTGGTATCTAACGTACATATTGGTTTTCCAGGTGCCGCCCGGCGCCTGAAAACCGGATGTTTACCTTGGTTACCAGCTCCGGCTGGCTGATTGCTGGTCTCCCGCCTGTCACACGCAGCGATGTGCGCTGGCCAGCGGGAGACCAGCGATCAAAAAATGGTCCAGGACATTCAGCGATGATCAGCGACACCCAGCAGGGGGCTGATCGTCGCTGAGTGTCACACTAAGCGAGATCGCTCGCTAGGTCGCTGCTACGTCACAAAATTTGTGACGTTTCAGCGATCTCGCTAGCGATCTCGCTATGTGTAACGGAGCCTTTAGTAATGTCAGAAGACCTCTACGTATAGGGCTTTGGGTAATCGGATGGGAACTCATGGAACCCAACAGCCTGTTTAATAATACACTACAGACTTTTTATGTTTTACAAAATTAAAAAAGTTCTAAAAATTTGATGTCTGTTACATTAATGGTTATATACAAATCTTGTATATGAAAAGAAAAATCTTGGCTTTTTAAGTGTTGGTTAAGAAATTATCCCTTTTTGGGAAGTAGAAACAGGTTTACTGTTTAACCACTTCATCCTGGAATATTTTCCATTTTTTTATAACTTTTTTATTTTTCTGTCAATATGGCAATGTGAGGGCTTGTTTTTTGCGGGACAAGTTGTTTTTTTAAATGACACCATTGATTTTACCATATAATGTCCCGGAAAACAGAAAAAAAATATCAAGTGAGGTGAAATTGCAAAATAAAATGCAATTCCACAATTGTTTTTTGGGGTTTTTGTTTACCATGATCACTAAATGCTAAAACTGACCAACTATTCACAGATACCAAGCATGTATAGGTTCTTTTTTATTAAGTTGTGAAAAAAAAATCCAAATTTTGTTAAAAAAGTGTCACTATTTTCTAATACCAGCAGCATCTTCTTCATGTTTCAGGATCTGGAGCTGGGTGAGGGCTTATTTTTTCCTCGTCCAGCTGACGTTTTGATTGATATAATTTTGGGGAAGATACAATGTTATGATCACACATTATTGCACTTTATTGTAATGTTGCACTGACCAAAAAAACTTAATTCTGGTGTTTTTGAATTTTTTTTTGTTACGCAGTTTACCGATCGGATTAATTATTTTTATATTTTTATGGATTGGGCATTTCTGATCTCAGCGATAACAAATATGTGTATTTTTGTTTTTTATTGTTTTATTTTGAATGGGGCGAATGGGGGGTGATTTGAACTTTTATATTTTATATTTTAGGATCTACGGTATGTAATATTTAACATCCTGCTATGGTAGTGTTGCAGAGAAACTGTACTCTCTCTGCTGAATTCATCAATGTACAGATGAACCCTGTGGGTTACATATGAGGCACACTCTATAATTAAAATATTTTGGAAGTACTCTTAAATCAAAAAGTTAAGGTCTAAAGCAGACAATCTTTTTTTGGTCAGATGCAGACTTGTCCTGCAGTCTCAGCACAAACCACGATTCACCATCTAGGTTTGGTTCTCCTGCCTCGAACTTGATAGCCTCATGTTTGCCAATGAGGCTGTTGAGTTTCGTTCAGGAGATCTGTGGGTGGTCTGTGAATCATGGACTCTGACACATAGATGTATGACTGTAAAAAATACAGAATTAACTTTAAAAAAAGAAAGCTTCAATGTACAACAAAAGAACAAGTATGAAAAAAATCTTATATAAAGTGGCTTTCTAAACTTTTTGCTGTTCCCATACAGCTATTTACAGAACTGCATAAAGTTGGCGACTTACCATATTGGACATTGAAAAATCACATGACCAAAGAAGGGTGCCAAATATAAAAGTTAAGTACATTATTATTTATTATTTTAGTCATGGAAGACCCTGGATATTATAGTTTCAGAGTTTTGACCAATATTAGGATTTTCAAGTAATGAACTTGGTTTTGGTGTAATTGCATGGTAGCACTGTTTTGCAAATCTCTCCCTAAATCGAGTTTAAGAAATAAAAATGAGTGGACCTTTTCCAATTTGAGTGTGTAAACTTCACCAAATTTTCCCCCAAAATTTGATTTGCGTCAATCTCAAGACTGGAAAGTTTGCAATTGCGCAGTTATTGCATGTGAGGGAGAGGAGAGAGAGAATCTTGAACTCCGCTGACTATAAGAGCTTATTTCTACAGAAAAGAGAGATGCTGTGGACTCAGGTTATCATCAGAGCTTACGCTCTGCTGGGGAGAGAGTGAAAGACAGAGGACCCTGCTGACCATAAGAGTTTACAGACTCCAGGAGAGAGATTTACCCAGTGACTCTGGAGATGGCCTCTGCTCTTCCGCTGGGAACCACTGATCTTGGATGACCAAGCCAAGGTTCTGCCAAACACTGCACAAAGTATAATAATCCATAAGATGTTATATCTGTAGGGCATTATAGGAACGGCCGCGCAGCCATGCAAAGAGAAATTAGGTGATGATGCTTCAGCAGTGTGGAAAATGATGTCGGGCAAGGTTTTTATTTTTGAACCGCGAAGAGAAACTCAAAGTGTATGAATTCACATGAAACTGTGAATTTCAGAAAGTTTGACACAAACTTTATTCTCTGAGAATCGATACGCTCATCTCTATTAATAATTATTATATACATCGCTTTGTGCTTTAGTCACAGTATTAATCCTTTCACCCCAGGGCCATTTTCCATTTTTTTTTTCGTCTTCATTTTTTCTCCACCTTATTCCAAGAGCCATAACTTTTTTATTTTTACACCCACATAACCGTATGAGAGCTTGTTTTTTGCAGGATGAGTTGAATGTTTGAATTACACCATTCACTTTATCATGTGATGCACTGGAAAGCAGTAAAAAAATTCAAGTGTGTTAAAATTGCAAAAAAAGTTAAATTCCACAATTGTTGCTTGGGTTTTTTATTTGCTATGTACATTATATGGGAAAACTGAAATGGCAATGTGATTCTCCAGGTCAGTATGAGCATGCAGATACACATATAGGATTTTTTTTGTTTAAATGGTGAAAAAAATCTTAAATTTCTAAAAAAAAATATATATGTGCCTTTGTTGTCATACTTCATTTTTCAAGACCTGTAATGTTTTCATTTTTCAGGATTCCGGGCTAGGTGAGGACTTATTTTTTGTCTCCTGAGCTAAAGTTTTTACTGATACCATCTTGGGATAGATATAATGTTTTAATCACCTCTTATTGCATTTTATTGCAAAGTTGCGGCTTCAAAAAAAGTAAATAATTCTGATGTTTTGATTTTTTTTTTTGTTATGCTATTTCCCAAATTAATTTATTTTATATTTTGATAGATTAGACTTTAATGAACGCAGCAATACCAAATATGTGTATTTTTCATTATTATTTTATTTTTAATGGGGCTAAAGGGGTGATTTCAACTTTTTTTTCATATTTTTTAAAACTTTTTACTGTATTCAGCGGGACTTGAAGCTGTGATCATCTGATCATTTGTGCTATAGAGTGCATGTATAAAGAAAATCACTATCTCCTATGAATGCCAGCTAAATGCTGGCTTTCACAGGAGGATTGTCACAATAGGCAAGGAGGTCTTCAGCAGACCTCCAGCTGTTGTGGCAATCCATCGGCCTTGCGATCACATCACTGGCATGCCGATGGGTACGTGGAATGATGCACCCTCCTGCTGGGGCATATTAAATGCTGCTATCAGAGATTGACAGAGGCATTTACCAGATTTCACTCTACCCATGGCTGCTAAAGGCACATGATGGCTCAGATCAGCCATCATCTGCTGGGAAAAATGCAGGCTCAGCATAAGGCCGGTTTCACATGGACCCATTAAAGTCAATGGGTGCGTGTAAACACGTACTGCACACGGATCACATCCGTGTGCGATCCGTGTGCGTTTTTAAATTTATAGGGTTAACATTCAAATCAATTGTATCAATACCACACAGGTGTCTAGACATTGTTTGGGCCAAAGTTTACCATAAGTCTAGACAGTATTTTAGGCTCTGAGGTGAAGTTGGCAAGTTATCAGAGTGCTGGAATCTTTCAACTCTGTTGACTTTGGACAATATTATGGCCCCCCGTGTGGACACAGAGCGGCTAATAAGTTTGGTGGAGCAACATCCAGAACTTTGGGACTCACAATCCGAAGGATACCATGACAGGCTGGCGATAAAACGTGGTTGGTTCGCTGTAGCTGAGCAGCTCTACCCCTGACCTGGTTGTTCCACATATTCACCAGCAAAGCAGGTAAGTTACCCCATAGATGTTCCTTTTTAAATTTAACATGGAATTAAAATTAACATATGAAACTACTTCACATTGTGCTTTATATATGTCATGGTAAGCATTAGGCTGATGCACGCTGGTGACCTAGTCTTCACCTTTTCAATTTTTCACACTAAGATAAACCGTGAACAAGGCCTCTATGGTCGAAACGTTGGTTATTTTGTTATATGAGCCCAGTGTGTATTTTTTGACACATGAAGTCCACTTTATAAAAATTTAATAAATTTATCAATTGATGCATGATTTTTGTGCCTCAAGGTTCTTCTTTATTCTATTAGGCTGATGTGTTATTAAGCTTTGTATTTACAAGCACCTTATCATATACACTTTTCAATATTCTTAGTAGTTTACACTATGTTGCCTGAGTTTAATATCATAATTACTCATGAACCATGCTTGTTAGAAATGGCAAAAAATGCAGTGTGTGGCTGTGGCAGCATTTTAGTTCTGGTGTGTATCTTTATTTATGAAAAAAAATTTTTGTATTTTTACACACAAAATAATACCTAGGTAACTCAAGGGCTACTTGTCTGGCATGTGCACTAACTGAATTTTTTGCCCACACTTCCCTGGCATACCAAATGTGTTACATCATATTTTACACTGTGTACTGTATTCAAGCATATCTCTACAGATGTCTCACATTAGTTGGGTTAGGCTTAACTATGTTTTGAATATTTTTATATGTGTTAATTGACTGATGTAATATATGCAAAAAGGTTTGCACTTAAAGTCTCTCAGACATTGTTAAAACAAAGTTTGTGAAGAATAAAATTTAAAAACATGTAAAGGCTGGGTCTCACATAGCAATACACCAGCGATCCCGACAACGATATTCACTTGTCTGGATCGTGGTTGTATCGCTACATTATCGCTGCTGAGCTGCCAAACAGGCAGCTCAGGGCAGCGATCAGCACAGCGACACTGCGGGTAACATCACTTAGTTACCCGCAGTGTACCTTGGATACCAGCGCCCTGATGCAGGAAGCTGGTAACCAAGTACACATCGGGTTTCTAGGCACAGCCCCCGCCTGGAAACCGCTGTGTACCTTGGTTACCAGCGGATCGCTGGTCTCCCGCCTGTCACACGCAGCGATGCGTGCCTGTCAGCGGGAGACCAGCGATCAAAAAAATATCCTGACATTTCAGCGACGATCAGCGATACCGGCAGGGGGGGTTGATCGTCGCTGAATGTCACACACAGTGATATCGCTGGGGAGATCGCTGCTGCGTCACAAAACTAGTGACTCAGCACCGATCTCGCTAGCGATATCGCTATGTGAGACAGGGGCTTTAGGATCATCATGTGCTCCCTGCTATTCTTAATCCAATATACACAAAAATTAAAACATAGTAGCCCCTTGGAGTGTTTGCTTTTAACATTTCTTGCTGCCCACACCACAGTTTGTGTGTGACTGTTAAATCCAATGTTTAGACTTCATTCATAACATCATACAAATTTAATGACACAAGGGAAGCCCTTACATATGGCTAATGCTCATTGGTAATTGTGGTAATGTTTGTGTTGTTAGACCCAGCCAAAGTCCTGCAGACTATGTTTGTTCAAACGGTTTAGAACAGTCCTCATGGTGGACAATCCTTAATTTTTGTAATTACACCATGGCGCTAAGTGGTCACTCACTTCTTAGTCTCAATGGCAAGGGAGAACAAATTTTAGTTTTTTTTGGTCATTGGATAAGGCTGATGATCATAATCAAATTACTTTTTATAATCTAACATAGCTGAACACATTGTGTTGCTGTTTAATGAATATTTTTTTCTTTGCGGAATGTGACTTGTTTTTAAACTTTCCCAGCAGTTGATTTGGTTAAACGCGATGCCGCTCAGCGAGGGACCAGTTTATGTGGGAATTTAATGCACTCCCTCCACGTCAGGTGCTTCCAAAAAGCGTCAATATGTCTTTTACAGAAACTTAGCCTTTCTTCGCCCAATCCTGGAGCTAAATCCGTAAGTGTCACTCTGTATGATTTTGCCAACATATTAATCTAACTACACTGTATTTTATCATATTTCCAAATATTAACATTTGGAAACATTCATGTAAATCTGTGATCAATAGTTATCTTTCATAAGTACATTTGTGTTTTAAAATTTAAATCATACTCACGTTTATATGTTCAATTACCAAAAAGCAACAAGTTTGAGACATAGCTTTATTTGTTCTCAAAAACAAGTTTAGGGTTTTTTTTGGCTTTTGGATTACTTATGATAAAATTAACAGTTTATGTCACAATGTTATTTAGCCTAGGACTGAGGACAACCTTGAAGACTCTGATGAATTGCCAACAACAGCAAGATCAGTGCCATGTACCTCTGCATCAGAGACCGAAGCCCCAGCAGAACCCGACTCCAGCAACACAGCCTGATGAACAGGTGTCTGATGCTCCTGAACCCTCCACTGATGCTGGTCATGGAAGCACCCAAACAACGGCCCCAACAACATCACAAGCTGCAGCCCCAGCTCCACGGGCAGCATCAACATCCAATCTACCTCGGTATCTTTCACACACTCTCCGAGATAGACGAACCAGGCGACATGTAGAGCCACGTATGCTGCCCGAGCTCATTGATGCTCGAGTTTTATCC
>JARQOD010000002.1:259417702-259492002 GCA_033576555.1 Oophaga sylvatica
GTCTGTCATTGTTAGTTTATTCAAGTAATCTACATTTGTATTCAACATGTAACCCCTCCTCATGTCAAGCACCATGGAATCAAATGGTGCTCTAAAAATAAGTAATATTGCAAACTATTTTATATATAAATGTATATTTACGGCACTGTGCAAACCTTTTAAGCAGGTATGTCAAAAAATGCTGCAGGGATATGTTTTCTAAAATAGAATCAATATCAATTTACAAAATCCAAAGTGAATTAACTACAGAGAGGGTTAAATCAGATCTATTTTTGGGGTGATCACATTTTGCCTTTGAAACAGCATAAATTCTTCTAGTTACACTTGCAGAGAGGTTTTGAAGGAACCCGGCAGGGAGCTTTTTCTAAATATTTTTGAGAACTAACCACAGATCTTCTCTGGAGGTAGGCTTGCATAGATTTTTGTAAGAACTTACCGTACCTTCTGAGTTTGCTCAAAAACTACGTAGAACACGTCCAAATGCAAATAAATATGAATATTTCCTTGTATTTTATAAAACAGGAATTGTTCAATCTTATTTGCATTTGTACATTTCCTACATCGTTTTGGATGATCGATTAGATATTGTAACATTATTATTTGCTTGTTTATATCAT
Source organism: Oophaga sylvatica (assembly GCA_033576555.1). Classification (NCBI taxonomy): domain Eukaryota; kingdom Metazoa; phylum Chordata; class Amphibia; order Anura; family Dendrobatidae; genus Oophaga; species Oophaga sylvatica. Next base: position 259,418,320 of record JARQOD010000002.1, read on the forward strand.
GTAATTACCCCTCTTGGGCCATTTGAAGTGTTGGATGTTATCACTGCTTTCCACTAGTAACATTATTTGACTATATGCTACTATTGGAGAGGGATTGATTGTGTTTTATGGTTAATTAGGCCCTGATGTATCTGATGTTCAATGTGTGTTTAACAAACAGGTCGCAGACACAGACTTGTCAGCCTCAATGGGGCAGAGAACAGCAGTGTTCCTGGTGCTATAATTATTGTTAGGATGTAGGAAGCAGATAAGCTTCAGAGCTTCTCTATATCCCTTCCAGGCAGCTGGTCCTGTGTTTTTCCTGTCATTGCAACCTTAACCCCCTCCCTTCTGCCTCCACGCCATGTGCTGTTGTATTAGCACAGGCGGAGAGCAGCAGTGTGACAGTGACACTAACCCTGCACAACCAGCTGACAGGATGCGATGTATGGGGCCTCATCTGCTCTTACATTAGACAGAAAGACAACTGGGAAGTGAGATTGGCTTACAAATAAAACAGATATCTGAAAGGAGGAAGAGGTTCCGGAACATCAGACTCAGCAGAGGACTATACTGGCAGCCATTAAATATGGCGTTAAGCAGATCAAAATGTGATCAACAACTAAACTAATTAGTAGTGGAATTTGGTGGTGGTAAGAAGGACATAAGAAACTAAAAGTCCGTCTTCATAGACCCACCGGCAGACGATACAACCCTTGTTCGGTAAACCTTTCGGTGGTCATTTCAGACACATGAAAGCTTAGGCTGGTTTCACACATCCGTTTTTCCCCTTGCGGCGCCCCCGGCATTTTCCCGCAGCGCCGCATCTGAAAATCTGATGCGGCGCATGCGGCTTTTTTCGCATTGACATGCATTAGCGCCGCATGGCGCCGCATGTCAATGCGTTGCATGCGGTTTTGTCCGGATGCGGCGCAAATGTACATTGCGGCGGCCGGACAAAACGCTGCATGCAACGTTTTTTTTTTTTGCCGGATGGTTTCTTATCTCTCCAAGCATCAGAAACCATCCGGCAAAAAACCGCATTTTGGGCGCCGGAAGTGTGAAAGCTTTTCACATGCGGCGCTGCGGTAAAATGCCGGGGGCGCCGTTTAGGCGCCCGCCGGATGTGTGAAAGAGGCCTTAGGCTGCCAGTTCTTGTCAGCGTGAGCACGATGCACCTAGAACCATGATTTTTAAGCTGCACAAAAGATCGCTTCATCCAACAAACGAGCGTTTTTAACAACACTCGTTCACGATTATCATTATCTTAAGGATAAGAACAAATGATTGCTTCATACTAAAAGCCCCAAATCTACACTCAATGTTATAAATATTCCAGGGCATCTATGTTTAAACAATTTATACAATACAGCTAATGAACATGACCCATGCAAATTTTGGCCTTTTTTGTAATAGGGATGTATTTAGAAAAGCACTGTAACAGAGTATTATGCTTGGTTATTTATGCAAGTTGTTAAGACATTGAATAAAGCAGAGGTCAAGCACGCCCGTCGTAGCTCCACTCAAGAAGGGAGCTCTGCAGAGTCTTGTCCTTGGGATCCAGAGCCTGGGGATCCATTGCTGCTGATGTGCAGCAGAGTGATTAGATCAACACGCTGCTGATGTCATCACTCTGCTGCCGGCGCAAGTTCCCGAGCACCGAGCATTGGTAGAGGAGCCAAAGATTAAATGTAATGTTATTTTAGATGAGGGGCCAGGGGTGGGTAGGGTTGTGTTACTATGAGAGCACATAATGTGACTATTTGAGACATCAGACGATTTGGAACATTATGGGCAATTTTGGACATTATGGGGGGCATTATGAGGCAATTTGGGACATTATGGGGGACATTATAGGGTAATTTGGGACCTAATAGATCAATTTGGAACATTATGGGACAATTTGGGAGGATTTTGAAAGGGGGCATATTTTAGCAAGGGACAGTAGGGTGGGGGACTTGGAAAGAGACAGTTTGGGGGCGATATGGTAAGGGGCACTATCTGGGGGACAGTATAGAGAGGGGTTATGAGGGGGATATTATGTGGATGAGATATTATATGCAGGGGCAGTGTGTGAGATATTTTGTAGAGGGGCAATGTGGAGGGATATGATACAGATGGTCAGAGTGGGGGATATTTTTCAGAAGGGCAGTATGTGGGGAGGTATTTTATAAAGGGGGAGTGTGGGGGAGCATGTATTGATGGTGGTTCTGACACTGCACTCATGTACTGATGGTGTTTCTGGTGCCCCATACATGTACTGATGGTATTTATGGCGCTGCATTCATGTACTGATGCTGGTTCTGGTACTGCATTCATGTACTGATGCTAGTTCTGGCGCTCCATTCAAGTATTGACAGTGATTCTGACCTTGTACACATGTACCAATCCATAACATGTTTCATGGCTATGTTAAAACTTAGAAAGTGTCAAAACTTAGAGATTTGAGATTATGAGCAGGATTTGGTGAGTTTCTGCTCCAAAAAATTCAGTTTAAGTTAACATGTGTCCATGCTGATTTTTTTTAGCAGGAACTGATCAGAAACTCTCCACATCCTTCTCAAATATTCAAAATGTGGTTTTGGAGATGTATTAATGCACTGATGGTGGTTTTGGTAATGTATTCATGTAACTACCACTTTACAAAAAATTTGCGGCTCTTTGGATTGGTTCATAATGGCATTGTGGCCATTGAATCATAAAAATGTTGTGCACCCCTGCTCTATCTTATGCTTAGAATTTTGGAATTAACTCTTTAAACTACATATACAAGAGGTGTAACACAGAACTGTGTTTAGAATCAATAACCCTATGGCTTTTTGCACAAAGCAGAGCCTGTCCTGCACTTCAGAAAGGACGCATGGATCACTAGTATGTCTCTCATGTGCTGCCTGCAATGCTGCTAGAAGAACAGCGTCTATTGGTTGTTCACACTGGTGAACACAGACAGATGCGGACCTCAAGTGCAAGAACAGTATATGGGTCCTTTGGACTCCAGTAGTTTATCATAATGCACAATTTTCATCTGTTTTAAAGGTAAAAGTGGCCCCCTTACCTCTTGGGCCCTGTGCAGCTGCACAGGTTGCACCAATGATATATTTGCTTCTGCATGTGCATGAGGCCTATTGAGACTGCCATAAATAAATTTACTTTAACACAACACTGTTGGTGCTATACATTATTAATGTTATATTATCATGTATTGAGTATGAATTAATTATATTATTATTATGTATAAAGTATTAATTATTGCAGCCGAGCATGTCCGCCTTATATGCAGTCAAAGAATGATCAGCTATAAAATTATGCATATCTGATAATCATTGCCATAAGACAAGGATTGCTACTGCTTTATCACCAGAAGGTGGCACCCGGTCCGTTGCAGCAGGATATATATTGTTTGTCACACCCACGCATACACGCACAGCATAAGTGCTGTTTTCAGAGGCTTTTATGCATCGTGGGTTGACTTACTTTTGCACACTGTAACAGCGACGTGAATTTTTTTTTTTGGGTATAAAATTAGTTCAAATTTCCATGACTTCATAATAAACATATCCGGTATGTTTTATATGTAAAATCTAAATATTTGTGCAAATATATTCCAGAAATGCAGCCATTTTTTACAGCTGATTCCCTAATACCATTTCATAGACTAAATAATTCAATTTTAAAGGGGTTTTCCCACAAGGGACATTTATCTCCTGTATAAATGTTGGTTGTCATTATCTGACTGCTTGAGGTCCCTAAGCTATTCTGACTCACAAGAAGAACATTAAATGGAACATCAACTAAGCATGCTAGATAGTGCACCATTTAAAAGGAGCCTATGAACACAAAATGGCTGTTTAGATCAAGCATAGAAAAATATTTAGACTTGAGAGTCCTCAGTGGTTGATACCTTTTAATGGCTAACTGAAAAGATGGTAACAAATTGCAAGCTTTCGAGACTACTCAGGTCTCTTCATCAGGCAAGGACTAAAACAAAAACTGAAGAATCACATATTTATACACAAGAGGACACAGGAATAATGCAATAGGTAAGACATGTGACGTGAAGCAGAACTGTCATTATGGCAGAGGGATGAACATAAATATTGGAACAGTTCATAGATAAGGAGTGAGAGTTTTATTGCCCTCTGATTGGGGTCTGGTATTGTGTTTTGATGCCCCCAGGTCAGAGAAGCAGATTCCTTAATTGATGTACACAGACATGAATCCATGTGACACGTTCATTCCAGCACTAAGAGTGTCAAAGGTCATCATAAGTTTGTATTCCCAAATCTTTCTATCTTTCTCAGATTTGAAGTTAGCTTTTAATACCAGTAATTCCATATCCATCATGCTGTGACCGGGCATACAAAAGTGTTTGGCCACAGGTAGATCCATTCTTTTTTCTCTTATTGTGTGGCGATGAGAATTCATCCTTGTTCTCAGTTTTTGCCCGGTCTCCCCCACATACAGACCCCCAGTTGGACATTTCGTACAAATAATTAGGTACACCACATTAGATGTGATGCAGCTGAAAGTACCTGGGATCTTGTAGTCCTGATGGGAGTTGGGGATCTTTATCTTGTCCGTGGTCATTATAGATGGACAGGTTTTGCACTTCTTCTGTTTGCAAGGAAAGGTTCCTGCAGCTGTTGGGGAGGACAGGGAGCTTCTGACAATGATGTTTCTTAGATTTGGGGGCTGCCTAAAACATAGTAGTGGGGGGTCTGGAAATATGGATTGTAATCGGGCATCTTTTTGTAGTAAAGGTTGTAGTTTCCGTGCAGCTCCCCTTAGCATCTCCAGATTTGGATTGTAGGTGACCACTAGAGGCACCCGGTTATTTTCTTCTTTAGCTTTGTAATGTAGCAGGTGATTCCTTGATATTCTGGTGGCTCTTGTAATTTGGTTCTCAATTGTTCTTGGATGGTAGCCCTGGTTCAAAAAGGTCTTTCTGAGGCGAATAAGGTGTTCATCTCTATCCATAGAGTTGGAACATATACGATTGTATCTGATGGCTTGGCTGTAGACAATAGAGTTTTTTATGTGTTTTGGATGGAAACTGTCCCATTTAAGGTATGTTGGACGGTCGATTGGCTTCTGATACAGGGATGTCTCTAGTGGTCACCTACAATCCAAATCTGGAGATGCTAAGGGGAGCTGCACGGAAACTACAACCTTTACTACAAAAAGATGCCCGATTACAATCCATATTTCCAGACCCCCCACTACTATGTTTTAGGCAGCCCCCAAATCTAAGAAACATCATTATCAGAGCTCCCTGTCCTCCCCAACAGCTGCAGGAACCTTTCCTTGCAAACAGAAGAAGTGCAAAACCTGTCCATCTATAATGACCACGGACAAGATAAAGATCCCCAACTCCCATCAGGACTACAAGATCCCAGGTACTTTCAGCTGCATCACATCTAATGTGGTGTACCTAATTATTTGTACGAAATGTCCAACTGGGGGTCTGTATGTGAGGGAGACCGGGCAAAAACTGAGAACAAGGATGAATTCTCATCGCCACACAATAAGAGAAAAAAGAATGGATCTACCTGTGGCCAAACACTTTTGTATGCCCGGTCACAGCATGATGGATATGGAATTACTGGTATTAAAAGCTAACTTCAAATCTGAGAAAGATAGAAAGATTTGGGAATATAAACTTATGATGACCTTTGACACTCTTAGTGCTGGAATGAACGTGTCACATGGATTCATGTCTGTGTACATCAATTAAGGAATCTGCTTCTCTGACCTGGGGGCATCAAAACACAATACCAGACCCCAATCAGAGGGCAATAAAACTCTCACTCCTTATCTATGAACTGTTCCAATATTTATGTTCATCCCTCTGCCATAATGACAGTTCTGCTTCACGTCACATGTCTTACCTATTGCATTATTCCTGTGTCCTCTTGTGCATAAATATGTGATTCTTCAGTTTTTGTTTTAGTCCTTGCCTGATGAAGAGACCTGAGTAGTCTCGAAAGCTTGCAATTTGTTACCATCTTTTCAGTTAGCCATTAAAAGGTATCAACCACTGAGGACTCTCAAGTCTAAATATTTTTCTATCTACTGGCTAACACGGTACGAAGATATACATCTTTCATAGATCAAGCATAGGCATTCTTGGGGTTGGCAAACAGTTTAGTGCTCCTGTAAAGTCAGAGCTGTCAATCAAGGAAGAGGAAGGTGTACCTAAATTCAAAACAAGTAGGAAGATGCACTGAACTGTTCGGCCATGACAAAGGTGTTTGGGTTAAACAGTCATTTTGTGCTCACATATATCTTTCAAACATTTTAGGACTGAAGAAGAAAGTCCAGTTCAGCAGTTTACTGTTTCCATCAACCCACTAGACGTTGAATGCAGCAGCAAGGAGAATGCCTGACCACTGATCTCATTCAATGCCTCCAGACTATGCTCATGCAGTGGGGAAACCATGGAGTTTGGAAGCCCTGTTCACTTATTCTGAGGATATGTGATACAGTTATATGAAAAAGTTTGGTCACCCCTATTAATCTTAACCCCTTACTGCCATCGGACGTACTATCCCGTCCATGGTACCTGGGCCCGTATGACCGGGGACGGGATAGTACGTCATAGGCGATCAGCTGCGCTCCTGAGGGGAGCGCAGCTAATCGCCACCGGTTGTCAGCTGATTATCACAGCTGACACCCATGACTGTGTGTCAGGAGCGGTCACGGACCGCTCCCGGCACATTAACCCCTTGCACACCGCGATCAAACATGATCGCGGTGTACTGGGGGCACAGGTGAGGATCGCGCAGGGTGGGGGCTCCCTGCGCGCCCCCCTGAGACCCTCAGAGCAGCGCGATGTGATCGCGCTGTTCTGAGGGCTTCCTCCCTCCCAGGACCCGGATCCAAGATGGCGCCGGGGTCCTGGAGGGAGGCGGCTACCTCAGTGCCTGCCGAGAGCAGGCACTGAGAAGCCTGCATCTATGCCTGTGCGATCGCTGGTGTGACAGAGTGCTGTGCACACTGTCACACCAGCGATCTGATAAAATACTGTGATGTCCCACCCTGGGACAAAGTAAAAAAGTTAAAAAAGTAAAAATAAACATGTGTAAAAAAAAAATCCAAAATAGATAAAAAAAAAAAAATATTCCCCAATAAATTCACTTCTTCCTGTAAATAAAAAAAAAAAAACAATAAAAGTACACATATTTGGTATCGCCGCTTCCGTAACGACCCCCCCTATAAAATTGTCCCACTAGTTAACCCATTTAGTGAACCCCTTAAAAAAAAAAAAAAAACGAAGCAAAAAATCAATGCTTTATCATCATACCGCCGAACAAAAAGTGGAATAACGCGCGATCAAAAAGACAGATATAAAAAAACATTGTACTGCTGAAAACGTCATCTTGTCCCGCAAAAAACGAGCCATCATAAAGCATCATCAGCGAAAAATTAAAAAAGTTATAGCTCGCAGAATAAAGCGATGCAAAAATAATTATTTTTTATATAAAATTGTTTTTATTCTATAAAAGCGCCAAAACATGAAAAAATGATATAAATGAGGTATCGCCATAATCGTACTGACCCGAAGAATAAAACTGCTTTATCAATTTTACCACACGCGGAACGGTTATAAACGCCTCCCCCAAAAGAAATTCATGAATTGCTGATTTTTGTTCATTCTAACCTCCCAAAAATCGAAATAAAAAGCGATCAAAAAACGTCACGTGCTCAAAAATGGTACCAATAAAAATGTCAACTCGTCCCGCAAAAAATAAGACCTCACATGACTCTGTGGGCCAAAATATGCAAAAATTATAGCTCTCAAAATGTGATGATGCAAAAACTATTTTTGCAATAAAAAGCGTCTTTTAGCGTGACAGCAGCCAATCATAAAAACCCGCTATAAATAGTAAATCAAACCCCCCTTTATCACCCCCTTAGTAAGGGAAAAATAATAAAATTAAAAAAAAGTATTTATTTCCATTTTCCCATTAGGGTTAGGGTTAGGGTTGCGGCTAAAGTTAGGGTTAGGGTTGGCGCTAAAGTTAGGGTTAGGGTTAGGGTTGGGATTAGGGGTGTGTTAGGGTTAGGTTTGTGGTTAGGGTTGGGACTAGGGTTAGGGGTGTGTTGGGGTTAGGGTTGGAGTTAGAATTGGGGGGTTTCCGCTGTTTAGGCACATCAGGGGCTCTCCAAATGTGACATGGCGTCTGATCTCAATTCCAGCCAATTCTGCGTTGAAAAAGTCAAACGGTGCTCCTTCACTTCTCAGCTCTGCCATGCGTCCAAACAGTAGTTTATCCCCACATATGGGGTATCAGCGTACTCTGGACCCCAAGAGTTATTGTGCAATTTGTCCTATTTCTTCTGCTACCCTTGGGAAAATAAAAAACTGGGGGCGAAAATATCATTTTTGTACAAAAAAAAATATTTTTTTGTTTTTACGGCTGTACATTATAAACTTCTATGAAGCACTTGGGGCTTCATAGCGCTCACCACACATCTAGATAAGTTCCTTGTGGGGTCTATTTTCCAAAATGGGGTCACTTGTTGGGGATTTCCACTGTTTAGGCGCATCAGGGGCTCTCCAAATGTGACATGACGCCCCCAGACCATTCCATCAAAGTCTGCAATCCAAAACGTCACTACTTCCCTTCCGAGCCCCGACGTGTACCCATACAGTAGTTTTCTCCCACATATTGGATATCAGCGTACTCAGGACAAATTGGACAACAACTTTTGGGGTCCAATTTCTCCTGTTACCCTTGTAAAAATAAAATATTGGGGCAAAAAAATCATTTTTGCAAAAAAAAAAGGATTTTTTATTTTTACGGCTGTGCGTTATAAACTTCTGTGAAGCACTTCGGGGTTCAAAGTGCTCACCACACATCTAGACAAGTTCCTTGTGGGGTCTATTTTCCAAAATGGGGTCACTTGTGGGGGGTTTCCACTGTTTAGGCGCATCAGGGGCTCTCCAAATGCGACATGACGCCCCCAGACCATTCCATCAAAGTCTGCAATCCAAAACGTCACTACTTCCCTTCCGAGCCCTGACGTGCGCCCATACAGTAGTTTTCTCCCACATATTGGGTATCAGCGTACTCAGGACAAATTGGACAACAACTTTTGGGTTCCAATTTCTTCTGTTACCCTTGTGAAAATAAAATATTGGGGGCGAAAAAATCATTTTTGTAAAAAAAAAAAAGATTTTTTATTTTTACGGCTGTACGTTATAAACTTCTGTGAAGCACTTCGGGGTTCAAAGTGCTCACCACACATCTAGATAAGTTCCTTGTGGGGTCTATTTGCCAAAATGGGGTCACTTGTGGGGGGTTTCCACTGTATAGGTGCATCAGGGGCTCTCCAAATGTGACATGACGCCCCCAGACCATTCCATCAAAGTCTGCAATCCAAAACGTCACTACTTCCCTTCCGAGCCCTGACGTGCGCCCATACAGTAGTTTTCTCCCACATATTGGGTATCAGCGTACTCAGGACAAATTGGACAACAACTTTTGGGTTCCAATTTCTTCTGTTACCCTTGTGAAAATAAAATATTGGGGACGAAAAAATCATTTTTGTAAAAAAAAAAAAAGATTTTTTATTTTACGGCTGTACGTTATAAACTTTAGTGAAACACCTGGGGGTTAAAAGTTCTCACCACACATCTAGATAAGTTCCTTGAGGGGTCTAGTTTCCAAAATGGCGTCATTTATGGGGGTTTCCACTGTTTAGGCAGATCAGGAGCTCTCCAAACACGACATGGCGTCCAGCCAATTCTGCGTTGAAAAAGTCAGACGGCGCTCCTTCCCTTCCAAACTCTGCCATGCACCCAAACAGTGGTTTACCCCCACATATGGGGTATCAGCGCACTCAGGACAAATTGCACAATAACTTTTGGAGTCTTGTTTCCCTTGGAAAAATAAAAATTGGGGTGAAAAGATCATTTTTGTGGAAAAAATATGATTTTTAAATTTTACGGCTCTACGTTATAAACTTGTGTGAAGCACTTGGGGGTTCAAATTGCTCACCAAAGATCTAGAAAAGTTCCTTAGGGGGTCTAGTTTCCAAAATGGGGTCATTTGTGGGGGTTTCCACTGTTTAGGCACATCAGGGGCTCTCCAAATGCAACATGGCATCCAATCTCAATTCCAGCCAATTTTGGTTGGAAAAAGTCAAATGGTGCTCCTTCCATTCCGAGCTCTGCCGTGCGCCCAAACAGTGGTTCCCACCCACATATGGGGTATCAGCGTACTCAGGACAAATTGGACAACAACTTATGTGGTCCAATTTCTCCTGTTACCCTTGAGAAAATAAAAAATTAGTGACTAAAATATAATTTTTGTGGGAAAAAAATAGGATTTTTTATTTTCTTGCCCGGGCATTATAAACTTGTGTGAAGCACTTGGGGTTCAAAGTGCTCACCAAAGATCTAGATAAGTTCCTTAGGGGGTATAGTTTCCAAAATGGGGTCACTTGTGGGGGTTTCCACTGTTTAGGCTCATCTGGGGCACTGCAAACGGAACATGACCCCCATCAACGTCTGCATTCCAAAACGTTACTACTTCCTTTCCAAGCCCTGCCGTGCACCCAAACAGTTCCCCCCCCCACATATGGGGTATCAGCGTACTCAGGACAAATTGGACAACAACTTTTGGGGTCCAATTTCCTTGGAAAATTCAAAAATTTGGGACTAAAAAATCATTTTTGTGGAAAATTGTTTTTTTTTTTTTCACACCCAGGCATTATAAGCTTTTGTGAAACACTTGGGAGTTCAAAGTGCTCACAACAGATCTAGATAAGTACCTTAGGGGGTCTAGTTTCCAAAATGGTGTCACTTGTGGGGGTTTCCACTGTTTAGGCGCATCAGGGGCTCTCCAAACACGACATGGCGTCCAATCTCAATTCCAGCCAATTTTAGTTTGAAAAAGTCAAACGGCGCTCCTTCCCTTACGAGCTCTGCCGTGTGCCCAAACAGTGGTTTTCCCCCACATATTGGGTATTGGCGTACTCAGGAGAAATTGCATAACAACCTTATCTGCCCATTTTCTCCTTTTACCCTTGTGAAAATAAAAAAAAAGTTTGTAAAAGATCATTTTTGTGGCTAAAAAGTTAAATATTCATTTTTTCCTTCCACGTTGCTTTAGTTCCTGTGAAGCACCTGAAGGGTTAATAATCTTCTTGAATGTGGTTTTGAGTACCTTGAGGGGTGCAGTTTTTAGAATGGTGTCACTTTTGGTATTTTCTGCCATATAGACCCCTCAAAGTGACTTCAAATGAGAGGTGGTCCCTAAAAAAAATGGCTTTGTAAATTTTGTTGTAAAAATGAGAAATCGCTGGTCAACTTTTAACCCTTATAACTTCCTAACAAAAAAAAATTTTGGTTCCAAAATTGTGCTGATGTAAAGTAGACATGTGGGAAATGTTATTTATTAACTATTTTGTGCGACATATTTCTCTGTTTTAAGGGAATAAAAATTCAAAGTTTGAAAATTGCAAAATTTTAAAAATTTTCGCCATATTTGCGTTTTTTTCAAAATAAACGCAAGTTATATCGAAGAAATTTTACTTCTAACGTGAAGTACAATATGTCACGAGAAAACAATCTCAGAATCGCGAAGATCCGTTGAAGCGTTCCAGAGTTATAACCTCATAAAGAGACAGTGGTCAGAATTGTAAAAATTGGCCCGGTCATTAACGTGCAAACCACCCTTGGGGTGAAGGGGTTAAGCTTAATGTTTTATAAAAATTGGGGTTTTTGCAACAGCTATTTCAGTTTGATATATCTAATAACTATTGGACACAGTAATGTTGCTGCCTTGAAATGAGGTTTATTGTACTAACAGAAAATGTGCAATCTGCATCCAAACAAAATTTGGCAGGTGCATAAGTATGGGCACCTCACCAGAAAAGTGACATTAATATTTAGTAGATCCTCCTTTTGCAAAAATAACAGCCTCTAGTCGCTTCCTGTAGCTTTTAATGAGTTCCTGGATCCTGGATGAAGGTATTTTTGACCATTCCTCTTTACAAAACAATTCCAGTTCAGTTAAGTTTGATGGTCGCCGAGCATGGACAGCCCTCTTCAAATGATCCCACAGATGTTCAATGATATTCAGGTCTGGGGACTGGGATGGCCATTCCAGAACATTGTAATTGTTCCTCTGCATGAATGCCTGAGTAGATTTGGAGCGATGTTTTGGATCATTGTCTTGCTGAAAGATCCATCCCCGGCGTAACTTCAACTTTGTCACTGATTCTTGAACATTATTGTCAAGAATCTGCTGATACAGAGTGGAATCCATGCGTCCCTCAACTTTAACAAGATTCCCGATGCCGGCATTGGCCACACAGCCCCAAAGCATGATGGAACCTCCACCAAATTTTACTGTGGGTAGCAAGTGTTTTTCTTGGAATGCTGTGTTTTTTTGACGCCATGCATAACGCCTTTTTGTATGACCAAACAACTCAATCTTGGTTTCATCTGTCCAGAGGACCTTCTTCCAAAAAGAAATTGGCTTCTCCAAATGTGCTTTTGCATACCTCAGCCGACTCTGTTTGTGGTGTGCTTGTAGAAACGGCTTCTTTCGCATCACTCTCCCATACAGCTTCTCCTTGTGCAAAGTGCGTATGTATAGTTGAGCGATGCACAGTGACACCATCTGCAGCAAGTTGATGCTGCAGCTCTCTGGAGGTGGTCTGAGAATTGTCCTTGACTGATCTCACCATTCTTCTTCTCTGCCTTTCTGATGTTTTTCTTGGCCTGCCACTTCTGGCCTTAACAAGAATTGTCCCTGTGTTCTTCCATTTCCTTACTATGTTCCTCACAGTGGAAACTGACAGGTTAAATCTCTGAGACAGCTTTTTGTATCCTTCCCCTGAACAACTATGTTGAATAATCTTTGTTTTCAGATCATTTGACAGATGTTTTGAGGAGCCCATGATGCCACTCTTCAGAGGAGATTCAAACAGGAGAACAACTTGCAAGTGGCCACTTTAAGTAGCTTTTCTCATGATTGCATACACCTGGCTATGAAGTTCAAAGCTCAATGAGGTTACAAAACCAAAAAAAGTGCTTTAGTAAGTCAGTAAAAAGTAGGTAGGAGTATTTAAAACAAGAAAATGATAAGGGTGCCCATACTTATGCACCTGTCAAATTTTGTTTGAATGCAGATTGCACATTTTCTGTTAGTACAATAAACCTCATTTCAAGGCAGAAACATTACTGTGTCCAATAGTTATTAGATATATCAAACTGAAATAGCTGTCGCAAAAACACCAATTTTTATAAAACATTAAGCTTAAGATTAATAGGGGTGCCCAAACTTTTTCATATAATTGTAAATGTGAATTATGGAGACATTTTTTATTTTTCTTATGAACTATAGACATATATATTTTCTAAGAGAAAACCTTTTTTGAAGTCCGACCTGAAACAGATTTGTTTTTTCTGAGGTAGATTTTCATCTCCTTTATATAGTCTGCTTATTTGCCCACCTTTGAGAAGATCTTCACTCTAAAATTCCACATTTTTGCAATTTTTGGTGAGATTTTATTTTGGTTTCACTTAGTATAACACTGTACTGAGCAGGGCATAGACCACGAGCTCTGTGCCAAACATATTTTTTAATTCTAAAGATATCTCATATCGTGTTTGAGGTTTAAGAATGATTGAAATTTTATTTAAGAAGAGATGTCAAAAGTTATTTTATGTGCACTGAATACACAGTACGTTAGGTCATTATTACACACCCCACGTGATGGGAGAGTTTGCGATAGGTTGACCCTATTGTCTTGCATCCTATATGCACCCATCTTTCCAAGACTGTTCTTCACTAGAGCAGCATATATAGCTGGATGCCATACTTTCCTATTTCATATGAGACCGAGGCACAGATAAAGGGGAGTCTTTCAGGCTGGGGTCCCATCTAAAAAATGATGTTGTAGATATGCTCATAAACTTTGATCAAATGAGGCAATATTCTATATATTTTGCAATTCTGCTGAGCATATGCCCCTGAGCAAAATACTTTTGCCATTACCGGGTTTGATTTTGTGGCATCCGGCTGTATTAATAATTGTTGAAAAAAAAAAAATTACTGTATTACTGTAGCTAATAAGTCTATTGTCTGTCAAGAGGTCGTTATTTCGGGTATGTCTAGTTGTATCTTCTATATAAGTTAATCTGTTCTCTTCAAAAGGAATCAGGTTTTTGCTATGTAATCTCAGCAGCATGATGTATGAACAGAGAGCCTGATTGCAGTGATGTATCACTTAGGCTGTGTTTCCACGGTCCGGAACCACAGCGTTTTAGACGGAGCCAAAATTCCGCTCCGTCTAAGCCCCGCCCCCTTTCTGACGCGCGCTCTTTCCGGAGGTGTTCAGGACACCTCCGGAACACCTCCGGAAAGAACGCAGGGCTACATAGCCCTGTGTTAAATTCTGTTGCGGCGACGCACCGTCGCCGCAACACGCGAGGACATGCTGCGGTCTGAAAAGACGCGCCGCATGTCCGTTTACGCAGGTCTGCCACCTGCGTGTTGTTACGAATAGTGGAGACGGGATTTCTTGAAATCCCCTCCACTATGCTGTAACATCTGGACGCTGCGTGTTTGGCGCTGCGCCAGCGCACAGCGCCAAACACGCAGTGTTTACTGATCGTGGAAACTCACCCTTACGGAGCTGCTTGGTGTAGTTTTGATAGAATCCCTGTTTTGTCTGACGTAGAAGCAGCAGAGCAAAGACTTCATGGCTGTGTATACCCTCACCCCTGACTGGCGGCTTCCTGTGTACAGTGTACATTGTTAGCAATCTGAAAATCAATGGTGGAAAATGGGATTCCACAGATGAGCCTGACTGGTCTGCACATGAGACGTAGTCCGGCAGTGATAATCTCCTACCGATAAAATACTGATTGTATTGAAAACTACAGCACACAGTCTAACATAAGCTTACTAATGGACACATCACATCAATCAGTGTCTCTGCCCCTACATCATGCTGCTCTCAGATTAAATAGCAAAAACCTGTTGAAGCGAATCGTGCTTTAGGGCAGTGGGGACTTCATATCGAAAGGTGATTCGTTCATGTAAGTGTTACTTTCTATACATTATCGCCTAAACCAGCTATTGTAAGGGAAAAGTACATCCCTTTGGAAGGGCAAATAATAGGCGTTACCTTTACTTAACACAATGTGAACTGTTCTCACTCTGTATAGTGTTTTATTGCACTCTCTGCTCTTTGGTTAGCAGCTACCCTGGACATTAATTCCCTTAAAAGACAAATTTTAATTATCATATTAAAAAACACCTTCCCAGTGAAAAAATTGGTAAAATGCCAGATTAGAAAGGCAAGGCAGGTGTCAGTTTAGGCCTCTTTCACACTTCAGTCGTTTGGCGTTAGTTAAAATCCGGCAAACGGTGAAAAAAGCGGATCCGCCAGAAAAGTGCAAAAACGGATGCAACTGATCCGATTTTAACCCCTTCCCGACCTTTGACACAGCGTATGCGTCATGAAAGTCGGTGCCAATCCGACCTATGACGCATACCCTGAGTCATGAAAGGATCGCGTTCCTGCGGGCCGGGAGACCGGGGTCACTCAAAGGTCACCCGACCCGCAGGCACAGGACCCTTTGTGCTTCACCACAGGGGGGTTGGCTTAACCCCCCCGTGGCCACGATCGCTCTGATTGGCTGTTAAAAGTGAAACAGCCAATCAGAGCAATCTGTAATATTTCACCAATTTAATTGGTGAAATATTACAATCCAGCCATGGCCGATGCTGCAATAGCATCTGCCATGGCTGGACACCGAGCCCTGACCCCCCCACACGGATTCACGGCGGCGATCGGCCGCCGCCACCGAAAGATGGCAGCGATCGGTCACCGCCATCACTAACAGCTCCCCTCCTCCTTTGCTCCGGTGCCCCCACCTTCCGATCCCCCCCCCCTAACCTTCCGACCACCCTACTCACCTCTCCCGATCCACCGATGTCCCTGGATCGGTCCCGGCGTCCGCCCGGGCCTCTTCATGGGCGCCGCCATCTTGGAAAATGGCGGGCGCATGCGCAGTGCGCCCGCCGGCCGGCGCATGCGCAGTGCGCCCCCCAGTGTCCAAAAATTTATTTTGATCACTGTGATAAACTGTCACAGTGATCAAAATAAAAAAAAGTAAATGAACCCCCCCTTTATCATAGGTAGGGACAAATAAAAAAAATAAAGATTTTTTTTTTTTTTTTCCTTTTTTTTTTCCTATTAGGCCCTGTGCACACGTTGCTGATTTTGCTGCGGATCCACGGTGTATTTTGCTGCGGATCCGCGGCGGATTTCGCTGCTGATCCGCGGCGGATCCGCGGCGGATTTCGCTGCTGATCCGCGGCGGATCAGCAGCGAAATCAGCCGCAGATGCGCAGCGATATCCGCCGCAGATCAGCAGCGAAATCCGCCGCAGATTTCGCTGCGGATCCGCGGCGGATTTTGCTGCGGATCCGCGGCGGATTTCGCTGCGGATCCGCGGCGGATTTCGCTGCTGATCCGCGGCTGATTTCGCTGCTGATCCGCGGCGGATTTCGCTGCGGATTCGCGACTGATTTCGCTGCGGATCCGCGACTGATTTCGCTGCGGATCCGCGACTGATTTCGCTGCGGATCCGCGGCGGATTTCGCTGCTGATCCGCGGCGGATTTTGCTGCTGATTCGCGGCGGATTTCGCTGCTGATCCGCGGCGGATTTCGCTGCGGATTCGCGACTGATTTCGCTGCGGATCCGCGACTGATTTCGCTGCGGATCCGCGACTGATTTCGCTGCGGATCCGCGGCGGATTTCGCTGCTGATCCGCGGGGATTTTGCTGCTGATTCGCGGCGGATTTCGCTGCGGATCCGCGGCGGATTTCGCTGCTGATCCGCGGCTGATTTCGCTGCTGATCCGCGGCGGATTTCGCTGCGGATTCGCGACTGATTTCGCTGCGGATCCGCGACTGATTTCGCTGCGGATCCGCGACTGATTTCGCTGCGGATCCGCGGCGGATTTCGCTGCTGATCCGCGGCGGATTTCGCTGCTGATTCGCGGCGGATTTCGCTGCTGATTCACGGCGGATTTCGCTGCTGATCCGCTGCGGATTTCGCTGCTGATCCGCGGCTGATTTCGCTGCTGATCCGCGGCGGATTTCGCTGCTGATCCGCGGCGGATTTCGCTGCTGATCCGCGGCGGATTTCGCTGCTGATCCGCGGCGGATTTCGCTGCGGATCCGCGACTGATTTCGCTGCGGATCCGCAGCGGATTTCGCTGCTGATCCGCGGCGGATTTTGCTGCTGATCCGCGGCGGATCCGCGGCTGATTTCGCTGCTGATTCGCGGCGGATTTCGCTGCTGATTCACGGCGGATTTCGCTGCTGATCCGCTGCGGATTTCGCTGCTGATCCGCGGCTGATTTCGCTGCTGATCCGCTGCGGATTTCGCTGCTGATCCGCTGCGGATTTCGCTGCTGATCCGCGGCTGATTTCGCTGCTGATCCGCGGCGGATTTCGCTGCTGATCCGCGGCTGATTTCGCTGCGGATCCGCGACTGATTTCGCTGCGGATCCGCGGCGGATTTCGCTGCTGATCTGCGGCGGATTTCGCTGCTGATCCGCGGCGGATTTTGCTGCGGATCCGGGGCTGATTATCTGCTGATTCATCTGCGCTAGCGGGTATAGCATAACGCGATCGCGTTATGCTATACCGTCACCAGCCGGTCAACGCTACGTGTTGAACGGGCTGGTAAAACGCAATATGAACCCAGCCTTAAGGTTAGAACTAGGGTTAGGGTTAGCATTAGGGTTAAGGTTAGAATTACGGTTAGGGTTGGAATTTGGGTTAGGGTTGGAATTAGGGTTAGGGTTGGAATTAGGGTTAGGCTTGTAGTTAGGTTTATGGTTAGAGTTGGGATTAGGGTTAGGGGTGTGTTGGGGTTAGGGTTATGATTAGGGTTTTTATTAGGGTTAGGTGTGTGTATGGGTTAGGGTTGGGGTTAGGGGTGTGTTGGGGTTAGGGTTGGAGTTAGAATTGAGGGGTTTCCACTATTTAGGCACATCAGGGGGTCTCCATACGCGACATGGCGCCACCATTGATTCCTGCAAATTTTGCATTCAAAAGTCAAACAGTGCTCCCTTTATTCCAAGCCCCGACGTATGCCCAAACAGTGGTTTATCCCCACATATGAGGTATCAGCGTACTCGGGAAAAATTGCACAACAACTTTGGGGGTTCTAATTTCTCCTGTTAACATTGGGAAAAAAAATTGGGGACTAAAAATTATTTTTGTGGAAAAAAATGATTTTATATTTTCACGGCTCTGCGTTATAAACTTCTGTGAAGGACTTGGAGATTCAAAGTGCTTATCACACATCTATAGGAGTTCCTTGGGGGATCTAGTTTCCAAAATGGGGTCACTTGTGGGAGTTTCTACTGTTTAGGCACATCAGGGACTCTGCAAACGTAACATGACGCCCGAAGACCTTTCCATCAAGTGGGCATTTCAAAACGTCACTACTTCCCATCCGAGCCCCGACGTGTGCCCATACAGTAGTTTTCTCCCACATATGGGATATCGGCATACTCAGGACAAATTGGACAACAACTTTTGGGGTCTAATTTCTCATGTTACCCTTGGGAAAATAAAATAATTGGGGACTAAAAGATCCTGATTGTGGAAAAAATATGATTTTTTTATTTTCATGCCCGGGCGTTATAAACTTCTGTGTAGCCCTTGGGGGTTCAAAGTGCTCACCACACATCTAGATAAGTTCTTTGCCGGGTCTAGTTTCCAAAATAGGGTCACTTGTGGGGAGTTTCTACTGTTTAGGCACATCAGGGGCTCTGCAAACGTAACAAGATGCCCGCAGACCATTCCATCAAGTCGGCATTTCAAAGCGTCACTACATCCCTTCCGAGCCCTGACGTGTGCCCAAACAGTGGTTCCCCCCCACATATGGGGTACTGGCGTACTCAGGAGAAGCTGGACAACAACTTTTGGGGTCCAATTTCTCCTGTAACCATTGTGAAAATAAAAAACAGTGGGCTAAAAAATAATTTTTTGAGAAAAAAAAATTATTTTTTATTTTCACGGCTCTGCGTTATAAACTTCTGTGAAGCACCTGGGGGTTCAAAGTGCTCACTATGCATCTAGATAAGTTCCTTAGGGCGTCCAGTTTCCAAAATGGGTCACTTGTGGGGGAGCTCCAATGTTTAGGCACACAGGAACTCTCCAAATGCGACGTGGCAACTGCTAAATATTCCAGCATATTTTCCATTCAAAAAGTCAAATGGCGCTCCTTCCCTTCTGAGCCCTGCAGTGCGCCCAAACAGTGGTTTATGACCACAAATGAGGTATCTGTGTACTCAGGAGAAATTGCCCAACAAATTTTAGGATCCAATTTATACTGTTGCCCATGTGAAAATGAAAATAACTGAGGCTAAAAGAAAATTTTTGTGAAAAAAAAGTACTTTCTTTTATTTACGGATCAATTTGTGAAGCACCTGGGGGTTCAAAGTGCTCACTATGCATCTAGATAAGTTCCTTAGGGGGTATAGTTTCCAAAATGGGGTCACTTGTGGGGGAGCTCCAATGTTTAGGCACACAGGGACTCTCCAAATGCGACATAGCAACCGCTAAATATTCCAGCATATTTTCCATTCAAAAAGTCAAATGGCGCTCCTTCCCTTCTGAGCCCTGCCGTGCGCCCATATAGTGGTTTATGACCACATATGAGGCATCTGTGTACTCAGGAGAAATTGCCCAACAAATTTTAGGATCCATTTTATCCTGATGCCCATGTAAAAATGAAAAAATTGATGCTAAAAGAAAATTTTTGTTGGAAAAATTAAAATGTCCATTTTTTCCTTCCACGTTGCTTTAGTTCCTGTGAAGCACCTGAAGGGTTAATAATCTTCTTGAATGTAGATTTGAGTAGCTTGAGGGGTGCAGTTTTTATAAAGGTGTCACTTTTGGGTATTTTCTGCCATATAGACCCCTCAAAGTGACTTCAAATGTGAGGTGGTCCCTAAAAAAAATGGTTTTGTAAATTTTGCTCTAAAAATGAGAAATCGCTGGTCAACTTTTAACCCTTATAACTTCCTAACAAAAAAAAATGTTGTTCCCAAAATTGTGCTGATGTAAAGTAGACATGTGGGAAATGTAATTTATTAACTATTTTGTGCCACATAACTCTCTGGTTTAACAGAATAAAAATTAAAAATTTGAAAATTACAAAATTTTCAGAATTTTCGCCAAATTTCCATTTTTTTCACAAATAAACGCAAAAATTATCGACCTAAAGTTACCACTAACATGAAGCCCAATATGTCACGAAAAAACAATCTCAGAATTGCTAGGATCCGTTGAAGCGTTCCTGAGTTATTACCTCATAAAGGGACACTGGTCAGAATTGCAAAAAATGGCAAGGTCTTTAAGGTCAAAATAGGCTGGGTCTTGAAGGGGTTAAGGCGGATCCGTTGTGAACTTTTGAACCCGGAAAATGTATTGTATGCATGTCTGGGAGAGAGAGACTCCAGAATGGATTTTCCCATTTTTGGCAGAGAAGAACGGTTCCGCTGGCGGATTCCGCCAAAAATGGATCAAGACGGATCGGCACCCCATAGGCGTCCATTATAGAAAACGGCGGATGCGGCGGATCCGTCATGATCCGCCTTTTTGACGCACACAAAAAACGTTGCAGTGTATGTTTTCAGAAACCGACGGACGCCAAAATAATGATGGATCTAACGGACGACCATCCGTCATAATCCGCCACTAATGCAAGTCAATGGGAAAAAAGCAGATCCGATAAAAAAAAAATGGCGGATCCGTTTTTTTTGACGCTTTGATGGATTTTGACTGTCGTCGCACGACTGAAGTGTGAAAGAGGCCTTAGGCTTACTGTAGGGTATGCGCAGATCTTTTTTGGTCAACTATTTCTAATCTGGTATTTTACCAATTTTTTCACTGGGAAAGTGTTTTTTATTATAATTAAAATTTGTCTTTTAAGGGAATTCATGTTCACTGTGTTTGATTCAATTCCTTGTTTAAATCAATTTTTGTTGTTAGCAGCTGCCCTGTTACTATTTGTAATATGATACATCTTTTATAGTAATTGAATAAAAACTGTTGTTATTAGGCATTATATACTTTTTGGGCTTGTTCCTGCTCCTTTTGTTGTGTACTAGATTTTCAAGTTTCGCCTTTTTCATATCGTATTTATGGGTATCTTGCTGTAGTTAATACCATACATCATGTTAAACTGGTTTAGAACAGAATGGAGAATGGTTATTTTTACGATCACTTTTAAGTTGCTCCTGAAGTTCACATCCTTGAGGCTCCCTCTCCCCCCACTCCTCCCCCACTTTGAAAATATGAGCCTTGGACATTTGTCCTGTTTGCCATTCCATGAAACTGGTCTTGTCACCTTTGGTCTCAGGGTATCCCCCTCTCAGCTCTTAGGCATTGTTCAGTAAGTGCTAAATGTTCTAACATTCCTTTCAGTAAACCCCCCCCACCCCGTCACAGACGCTGAGTCACTAGTTTTGTGAAGCAACAGCGATCTCCCCAGTGATGTCGCTGTGTGTGACATTCAGCGACGATCAGCCCCCCTGCTGGGTATCGCTGATTGTCGCTGAATGTCCTGGACATTTTTTTTTTCGTTGGTCTCCTGCTGGCCAGCACGCATCTCTGCGTGTGGCAGGCAGGAGACCAGCGATCAGCTGGTAACCAAGGTATACATCGGGTTTCCAGGTGCCGGGCTGTGCCTAGAAACCCGCTGTGTACCTTGGATACCAGCGCGCTGCTGCAGGGGAGCTGGTAACCAAGGTACACATCGGGTTTCCAGGTGCCGCGCAGTGCCTGGAAACCCGATGTGTACCTTGGTTACCAGCTCCCTGCACCAGCGGGCTGGTATCCAACGTACACTGCGGGTAACTAAGCGATGTGTGTCGCTTGTTACCCGCAGTGTTGCTGTCCTGATCGCTGCCTGAGCTGCCTGTTTGGCAGCTCAGCAGCGATCATGCAGCGACACACCAGCGATCCTGACAAGTGCATATCGTTGTCAGGATCGCTGGTGTGTCGCTAGGTGTGACGGGGCCCTAAATGTCCCTCTCCAAGGCCACCGATCTGAGTGTGCCACAAGTACAGGTATCATTTACAAAAAAAATCACTGAGGGATCTTCTCTGACGTGTAATTCCTAGTCATGAAAGCAATATTTAGAAGTACACTTTCATGCAGTAAATGTTCATTTCTCTATTAAGTCTAGTTTATAGATGTTACTTGGTTCTTAGCAGTTTAGTAAACAGAACAAGGGCTAAGTTTCATCTGTAGAATCTCAACATGTTGAATATTGATGTCCTCAATGAGCTGTTGCACAACCCCGGATCTCATGCCAGTATTGTGTCAAAGGGCATAGATATATTTTCACAAGACAAAGGGAATGTGACCAAGCTGTTGACAGTTTCTTAATTTCTTTACCTTTGATTCATATTCTAATCGTCATTTCTTTTGGTACGAGACTGTACAAAGTCCTAAAATGTTCTTCTGCTCATACTCTGCAGATCAACAAGTATAAGGTCTGTGAATCCTTCCTCCTTTGGTTTAATAAACATCTGGTTTTAGATGTAAACGCTGCAACTTTCTGGATTTCATGGAATTTCCTTTTTGTCAGAGAACTTACACAGATATGTGGCCTCTGTGAGCAATGAAAGAATCAGCTATAAAATAAGCTGTGAAATCTCAGTCTCTGCTCAGGGCTATAGCCGCTGGCAGCACCATCAGTAAATGACCACAGCCAAAAGTGATTAGCCTTAATCTCTGACAAAAGTAGCACAAACAGAGGTGTATCTAGGTTTTCTGGCACCCAGGGCAAGAATTCCATATGGCGCCCCACCCCCCATCCCCAAGCACATATACAGTTTGCACACTTAAGGTACTGCCACACTTAGTGATCTCGTTAGCGATCTCAATAACGACGTAAGCTAATGCGATCGTTTTTGTGATCGTTTTAATGTCGCTAGTAGCTGCCACACTTAGTGATCTCGTTAATGACGCATAAGCCGTTAGCGATCTCATTAACGACTTTAACGGTCATTGCGATGTAAAAAACAGCGCACATCGCTCACAAAAGGTGTCAGACACAGCGATATAGCGTCACCAGCGGGACGCCAACGATCTAAATACGGTCCAGAACTCTAGTGAACGATCAGCGAGATCACAGCAGGGGCCACGTCGTTGCTACATGCCACACACGTTAGCGTCACGAACGAGATCGCTAAATAGTGACGTATTTTAGCGATCTCGTTAGCGACGCTGTTTAGTGTGGCATACCCTTTACAGTCACATGCCGATGAGCTGCTCTCCCTAATTCTCTCGATGTTCATTAAAAACTGAGAGAAGCAGGAAAAAAAGGTCGTTGTCGCATGACCCTAAGCATGAAAATCGCATATGAGTGAAATGGCTGGAACCTGCAAGCAGAGCTGAATCCTGACAGTGAAGATGCTACATGCTGTTAGGATTGGCTACAGGGATTTATTTAATAATTAAAGGGCTTGTCCAGGTTTGAGATGAAAGTCTACAGTCACTTTATGTAACTGCAGGCTTCTGAATTCTTACAGCGCATGTGCTACACACTTTTAGGATTCTCCTTTGCCAATTGCAAGAATGGACAGTCATGTCAGCACACGTATGCGATTTGTATACTTCTGGCTCCATTCCAACTAGACATGTCCGGCCTCCCTCAATTAATTTTCCTTGAGTGAGGCTATGCATGTCTTGTCAGCACATGACCACATGTATGCAAATCGCCGGCACGAGAGAATCGTAACAACGTGCAGTGAGCACTGGGAGAATTCAGAAGTCTGCAGTCAAACAAAATAATTGCAGACTCATCACAGACTTGGACAACCCTTTAATGCTCCCAACATAAATAAAAACATGACAATTAGTATAACCAAAAAATTTTACGTCCAGGTACCTTTTTAGATGATATCAGCAGCGTTATCATATTGTCACGCGGTCTTATGATATGTGTACGATGTCAGTAAACTATTCTTAAAAGAACAACACTCTATACAACATATAGATTAGCAACATCAGCATGTAAATATAGAATAGATTTACCTGACACGATATCCGTTGAACTCAGGGTTAATCTTGAGGACTTGATACACTGTCACAGGAAAGAGGAGGACCGGGGGTCTAACCTGACCCTAAACTGGGGTCCTAACTAATCCCTCACCTTGGAGGTACTGATAATGGTTCAGAGGTCCAAGTCTCCAGCCTAACCCTGTCTCC
Source organism: Oophaga sylvatica (assembly GCA_033576555.1). Taxonomy (NCBI): domain Eukaryota; kingdom Metazoa; phylum Chordata; class Amphibia; order Anura; family Dendrobatidae; genus Oophaga; species Oophaga sylvatica. The sequence goes on from JARQOD010000002.1 coordinate 259,442,577, forward strand.
TATCAGTCCCTGAACCCTGTAATCAGTCCTAAGAAGGATACTGATTACCACCAAAGGAATACGGGCTGATCTCTGCTAAATACACAGATTAGACATATTAGACAGACTGGAGAAAACACAGACTTGCATACACACTCAAACACAGAAGGAACATAAATGATCTGGGATATTAAACTCTAAGCAAGGTGAGCTTAAAACAACTAAGGAGCTCTTTAACTTAAGTCTATACAGATACAATCCTATCTGTGGTCTGCATGAAGAATTTCACTGGCAACTCCCAACACAGACAACCAGAGATTTAAAGGAAACCAATCAACAAATAATTAATTGCAGCCGGGAGAAACTGCACCCAGTCCCAGAACTGAGCACAGACAGAATTAACTCCCTAACTGCCAAACACAAAGAAACAGCAACTCAGCTGTGAGAAGTCAGAATGTGCAACCGCGACGATCTTCGTGGCAATGCACACATGACAGTACCTCCCCTTCTACGAGGGGCCTCCGGACCCTCAGGGCCAGGTTTGCCCGGGTGAGTTCTGTGGAAGGTCCGCACCAAACGATCTGCGTTAATGTCAGACGCAGGAACCCACGTCCTCTCCTCTGGACCATACCCCTTCCAATGCACCAAGTACTGAAGGGACCGGCGATTCAGACGTGAGTCAATGATCTTTGACACTTGAAACTCCAAGTTACCATTGACCACCACTGGAGGAGGAGGTAGAGGTGATGGTATGACTGGTGCCACGTACCTCTTAAGTAATGACTTGTGGAACACATTGTGGATTTTAAACGTAGGAGGGAGGTCCAGACGAAATGCCACAGGATTAATTATGGAACTGATCCTGTACGGCCCGATGAATCTGGGGCCCAGCTTCCAGGAGGGAACTTTAAGTTTTATATTCCTGGTAGACAACCATACCAGATCGTTCACATTAAGATCTGGACCAGAAACTCTCTTCCTATCAGCCATACGTTTATAACGGTTCCCCATAGCACTCAGATTATTCAATACACCTCTCCACACTGAAGCAAGTGACGACGAGAAACGCTCCTCCTCAGGAACCCCAGAAGGGACCCCCCCATTGAATGTACAAAACTGGGGATGAAAACCATATGCCCCAAAAAACGGGGACTTACCAGTGGACTCGCTCCGCCTGTTGTTAAGAGCGAACTCTGCCAGAGGCAAGAAAGAAGACCAGTCCTCCTGGTTCTCTGAGACAAAACACCGAAGATAAGTCTCTAGGCTTTGATTCAGACGCTCTGTCTGACCATTGGTCTGCGGATGAAAAGCCGAGGAAAATGACAATTGCATCCCCCGACGTAAACAAAATGCCCTCCAAAACTTGGACACAAACTGAGACCCCCTATCTGACACCACATCAGAAGGCAACCCATGAAGTCTCACAATCTCCCCAATGAACACCTGCGCCAGAGTTTTAGCATTAGGGAGGGCAGGAAGAGCAATGAAATGTGCCATCTTACTGAACCTGTCAACAACCACCAGTATGACAGTCTTCCCTGACGACTGAGGAAGGTCCGTGATGAAGTCCATAGACAAATGAGTCCATGGACGCTCCGGAAGTTTCAAGGGTAAGAGGGTCCCAGACGGACGGGTATGAGGGGTCTTAGAGCGAGCACAAACCCCACAGGACGCGACAAAAGTTAAAACATCTTTATTAACGTTAGGCCACCAAAACCGGCGAGAAAGGAGATCTAAAGTAGCCTTACTCCCTGGATGTCCTGCTAAAGCAGAATTATGATGTGCCTCAATAACCTTTTGTCTCAACTGATTTGGGACAAACAGTCTCCCTGGAGGTCCTGCAGGGGCGTCCCCCTGAGCCTCTAACACCTCCTCCTCAAGCTCAGAACATACAGCCGACACTACCACCCCCTCCTGAAGGATAGGAATCGGGTCATCCATTTTCCCGGCCCCTGGGAAACTGCGAGACAAGGCATCCGCCTTAACATTCTTAGATCCAGGGCGATAAGTGACAACAAAATTAAACCTGGTAAAAAACAACGACCATCGAGCTTGTCTGGAATTCAGACGCTTAGCAGATTCCAAATACAGCAGGTTCTTGTGATCAGTAATGACGGTGACCGGGTGGACTGCCCCCTCCAAAAAGTGACGCCATTCTTCAAAAGCCAACTTAATGGCCAAAAGTTCCCTATTGCCGATATCATAATTCCTTTCGGCGGACGACAATTTTTTAGAAAAGAAAGCGCACGGATGCCATTTACCAGGGGACGGACCCTGGGACAATATTGCACCCACCCCTACGTCAGACGCGTCCACCTCCACAACGAACGGCTGTGATGCATCTGGTTGGATGAGAACGGGTGCCGAAGCAAAACATTTTTTCAAAGAGGAAAAAGCTTGGCAAGCTTTGTCCGACCATTTAGAAAAATCCGTCCCTTTTCTTGTCATGTCAGTGAGAGGTTTGACAACAGATGAGAAATTACAAATAAATTTCCGGTAGTAGTTAGCAAACCCCAGAAAACGCTGCAGAGCCTTAAGATCCTCTGGCTGATCCCATTCAAGCACTGCTCTCACCTTTTCAGGGTCCATACGGAAACCGGAGGCTGACACCAAGAAACCCAAAAACTGAAGTTCCTGTACGGCGAATACACACTTTTCCAGTTTGGCGTATAGTTTATTGTCTCGCAAGATCTGCAACACCTGTCTCACATGCTCCTGGTGAGACACAAGATCTGGTGAGTAAATTAAAATGTCATCCAAATATACGACCACAAACAGCCCCACCAGATGACGAAAAATGTCATTAACAAAATGTTGGAACACTGCTGGTGCAGTAGTCAGACCAAAAGGCATGACAAGGTTCTCATAATGTCCCTCCGGCGTGTTAAACGCCGTTTTCCACTCATCCCCCTCTTTTATCCTAATCAGATTATACGCCCCCCTGAGATCCAATTTAGAGAACCATTTGGCGCCAACAATTTGATTGAAGAGATCAGGAATCAGAGGGAGTGGATACGGATCTCGAACAGTAATCCGATTAAGTTCGCGGAAATCCAAGCAAGGGCGTAGGCCTCCATCTTTTTTCTTCACAAAGAAGAACCCCGCGGCCACTGGGGAAGATGAAGGTCTAATATGCCCTTTGGCCAGACTCTCCGAAATATAATCTTTCATAGCCTGCCTCTCAGGACCAGAAAGGTTATATAACCTAGCTTTAGGTAACTTAGCATCAGGAAGTAAATTAATAGAGCAGTCATACACGCGATGAGGAGGCAACTCCTGACACCCCTCCTCAGAGAACACATCCCCAAAGTCCTCCAAAAAAGGAGGCAAAGTACTAGGCACGACCGCACTGATGACTGTGTTCATGCAGTTACTTTTGCAAAACTCCCCCCATTGGCTTATATCTCTGGACTGCCAATTAATCACAGGGTTATGTTTAACCAACCAAGGAAGTCCCAACACAATAGGAGTAGGTAGACCCTCCAACACATAACAAGATAATAGTTCCCTATGTATTGCCCCTACCCGAAGGTCAATGTTATGAACCTCATGAACAAAGCTACCTTGGCCGAGAGGCCTGGCGTCAATGGAGAATATAGGGATCGGTTTGACCAATACACTCAGATGCATACCTTGAGCCTGAGCAAACTGAGCGTCAACCAGATTAGCCCCGGACCCACTATCAAGAAGAACAGAAAATCTCTCCACTCTCGTACCAACCACCACCTCCACTGGTACAAGGAACTGAGAAGAACTAGCGGACGAAATACATACTCCCAGGTTGTCGTCCACCACACAACCTGGGATTAACAGTTTTCCGGCGACTTTTTGCTCAACAAGGCACGGGATGGACATCCCCCAACAAAATGTCCCTCTTTCCCGCAGAAGAAACACCTTCTAGTCCTGCGGCGTACCGCCAATCCCCTCCTACGAAATGATGTCCCTCCCAACTGCATAGGCTCCTCCGAACAGACAAGGGGAACCTCAACATAAGGGACTTTAGTAGTAGGTGGAGTAACAACAGGGGGCGGAGTTACCTCGCACCTCTCCCGGAGCCGTCTATCAGTACGGATAGCTAGGGCCATAGCAGCCTCCAGTGATGGAGGAGAATCATACTGAGCCAAAACGTCCTTTAATTTGTCAGAAAGCCCATGACAAAACTGGCTTCTAAGAGCTGGGTCATTCCACTGAGTATCTGTGGCCCATCTACGGAACTCAGAAGCAAATTCCTCCGCCGGACGATCTCCCTGCTGTATCTTACGTAATTTTGTCTCAGCAAGAGAGACCCGATCTGGGTCATCATATACCAAACCCAGGGCAGTAAAAAATCGATCTACTGACTGTAGAGCCGGGGATCCCGGAGGAAGGGAGAAGGCCCAGGATTGAGGGTCCCCTTGTAGGAGCGAGATAACAATTCCCACTCTCTGCTCTTCACTCCCTGATGATCGAGGCCGAAGCCGAAAATACAATTTACATGCTTCCCTGAAGGTAAAAAATTTGTCTCGCCCACCAGTGAACCTGTCCGGGAGAGCTACTTTAGGTTCAAATCTGGTTTTCTCCGAGGGAGACAAAACTTTGGACTTAATGTCCGTCAGCTCCATGGATAATCCCTGCAACTGCAGAGCCAGCTGGGCTACTGGATCCATGGCAACTGGGAATAATTTTATGGGCCAGTGAAAATGTCACGCGGTCTTATGATATGTGTACGATGTCAGTAAACTATTCTTAAAAGAACAACACTCTATACAACATATAGATTAGCAACATCAGCATGTAAATATAGAATAGATTTACCTGACACGATATCCGTTGAACTCAGGGTTAATCTTGAGGACTTGATACACTGTCACAGGAAAGAGGAGGACCGGGGGTCTAACCTGACCCTAAACTGGGGTCCTAACTAATCCCTCACCTTGGAGGTACTGATAATGGTTCAGAGGTCCAAGTCTCCAGCCTAACCCTGTCTCCTATCAGTCCCTGAACCCTGTAATCAGTCCTAAGAAGGATACTGATTACCACCAAAGGAATACGGGCTGATCTCTGCTAAATACACAGATTAGACATATTAGACAGACTGGAGAAAACACAGACTTGCATACACACTCAAACACAGAAGGAACATAAATGATCTGGGATATTAAACTCTAAGCAAGGTGAGCTTAAAACAACTAAGGAGCTCTTTAACTTAAGTCTATACAGATACAATCCTATCTGTGGTCTGCATGAAGAATTTCACTGGCAACTCCCAACACAGACAACCAGAGATTTAAAGGAAACCAATCAACAAATAATTAATTGCAGCCGGGAGAAACTGCACCCAGTCCCAGAACTGAGCACAGACAGAATTAACTCCCTAACTGCCAAACACAAAGAAACAGCAACTCAGCTGTGAGAAGTCAGAATGTGCAACCGCGACGATCTTCGTGGCAATGCACACATGACACATATGACCTGAACATGCTGCTGGCGTTGCACTGACTCGGTGGTCAAAGCTCCAATTGTGTTTGTGTCTGTGAGTGTCTGTAGAGAGGCCACGCCCACTAGTCCGGGTATGCCCGGGAGTATGTATAACTCATACATACCATCCAGTCCCTTTTCAGAGACTGACGAATCTCCGCAGTGCACACTGCGTGAGCGGGGGGATTCATACATCTGCAATCACACACAGAGTGTCTTCACATTTATCGGTTTCGGCCTGACAGCCATTCAGATGCACTGCTTTAGCTTTGCACCAAATTAAAGGAATTTTGAATACTAGTTTTCAGGAAACATAGGGCTGCAAATATGTGAACTTTTGTTATCACCATTATAACAAATCTCTTATCCACAGCTCAGAAGAATGTTACATTTTTTTCTCATTTGCAGAGTTTCAGCTAAGATGAAATGATAGCAAGCCTTGAGTCTGGTGGGATGCACAGTAAAGACAAAGCACGTTTGAAAAATAACTATAGCCAAAAAAGCACAAATTGATCCTGCATATTTGCTTTTGTTTCACATTTATGAGCTAGGTTTCTTTTTGCAGCTGTATTTTTGCCACCACCATGGATGATATCCTGGATCATTTTGCACAGACTCCCCTACACCACTTGTGCAATCAGCATTGATCTAACATTGCATCTTACTATTGTACCGTTGGGCGGCGCATGAATTTATTGTGTGTGCGCATCAGTGCGTGTAGCTATTTTGATGTACCTGCATAATTAGGATCGTATATTTGTGACTAGAGACCTGTAACCGGACTGCAGCGATAGGATGGTATAGTTTATCCAGCATATTGTTCTTTCACGATTCACTATCCCTGTTTATGTGTTTATGTGTTTTTATTGTTTTTAAGTATTGTTATACGTAAAAATAAAGATTTTTGTTTTTGTATTTAAGTGTTTTGGGGTCTTTTTCTATGCTCAGATCAGTGGATATGTGTGTCCATGGACGCACATTAATCTGAAATGTATTGCGACCCATTGGTCCCATCACCGCAATACACGTGGCCAACCAATCAGAGGTCATCAGCTGACGTCTGCAGGTGGAGCATGGCAGTGACGCCATTTGTCGCCTACAGCAGGCACATCAATGTGTCCAGGTTGCATGATACCCTATGGGGGCAGCATTATACCCTATGTGGGGCAGCATTATACTCTATGAGGGGGACAGCATTATACCTTATAGGGGCAGCATTATAGTCTATGAGGGGGCAGCATTATACCCTTTAGAGGGGTGCATTATACCCTATGAGGGGGCAGCATTATACCCTATGAGGGTTGCATTATATCCTATGAGGGTGGCAGCATTATACCCTATGATGGGGCAGCATTATACCATATGAGGGGGCAGCATGATACCCTATGATGGGGCAGCATTATACCGTATGAGGGGGCAGCATTATACATTATGAGGGGGTGCATTATACCCTATGAGGGAAGCATTATACCTTATGAGGGGGCAGCATTATACCCTATGAGGGGGCAGCATTATACCCTATGAGGGGTGCATTATACCCTATGAGGGGGAGGCATTATACCCTATGAGGGGGGCAACATTATACCCTATGAGGAGAGCAGCATTATATTCTGTGGGGCTGACATATTCTGTGGGAGCTACATTGTATTCTGTGGGGGGATACATTATACTATATGAGAGGGGCTGCATTATACTATATGAGGGGACTATATTAAACTTTTAGGGGGCTATATTATATTCTGTGGAGGAGTGCATTATTCTATATGAAGTGGGCTGCATTATACCCTATGAGGGGGCTACCTTATATTCTATGGGGGCTGCATTATACTATATGAGGGAGCTACATTATATTCTGTGGGTTGGCTGCATTATACCTTATGAGGGAGCTACATTAGATTCTACGGTGGACTACATTATATTCTATGAGGGGGCTGGATTATACTATATGAGGGCTGCATTATATTCTATGGAGGGCTACATTATATTCTATGAGGGGGCTATATTATATTCCATGAGGGGGCTGCATTATATTCTATGATGGGGCTACTTTATATTCTATGAGGGAGCTACATTATATTCTATGAGGGGGCTGCTTTATATTCTATGAAGGGGACTACCCCAACTCCTGCTACATAATTAAGACTTGTACTACCTTATATTATATGTGGATATTAGCGTGTTTTACCACACAATTAGTGGTCTTGTATTCATTTCTATGTAACTACATAGTGGGCCCCAAGAATGATTTTCTCTGGTGGGTCCAAGGTGCTCCAGTCCCATGCTGGACAGGTGCCTATAGTACGCCCTTATTAAGGGTCTTCTTGTTTGTTCATTCATTTTTTACACATTTTTCCATAACTCCATAGGTAGGGACTAGTGTTGAGCATTCCGATACCGCAAGTATCGGGTATCGGCCGATATTCGCTGAATCGGAATTCCGATACTTAGTTCCGATATTTTCCATATATCGTATACCGGAATCGGAAGTTCCCATAATTCTTTGAGAGACAATGTGATTTTACTCAGCCAATGAGGAATCCTAAGAAGTGTGGGCACATCCTGTACTGCTGCGGTCATGTTAACTAATGGCATGGCTGTGATTGGATGCTGAAATGATGTCAGAATGCACTATAAAAGGCGCCGCCGCCATTTTAGCGTCACTGTGCTGTGAACTCAGTTAGGGAAAGAACGCTGCTCTGCTGACTCTGAGGGACAGTTAGAGATTGCGATTTAGTGTACTGTGCTTTAGGCAGGCTAGTTTACCACCGGCTGTGTAAAGCTTCCTTTTGCCTGCAGTGTTGTTTTAACAGCTCTGCAAGGTGTGTGTGAGTGCAGGTGACGCTGCAGTTTGCTCTGCATGCAACGCTGTCTGTAGGCATCTGCACGTGTCACTCACAGACTCTTTTTTTTTTCTTCAGTGTATAAAAGGCGCCGCCGCCATTTTAGCGTCACTGTGCTGTGAATTCAGTAAGGGACAGAACGCTGCTGTGCTGACTCTGAGGGACAGTTAGAGATTGTGATTTAGTGTACTGTGCTGTAGGCAGGCTAGCACCAACCGCTGTGTAAAGCTTCCTTTTGCCAGTGTTGTTTTAACAGCTCTGCAAGGTGTGTGTGAGTGCAGGTGACGCTGCAGTTTGCTCTGTATGCAACGCTGTCTGTAGGCATCTGCACGTGTCACTCACAGACTCTTTTTTTTTTCTTCAGTGTAATTCTTGCTGCTCCATGTAATTGAAATAATAGTGTGACGCGCTTCCATCCGTATACAATACCTTGGTTGCAAACACTATAGAAGTCCACAATGGAGCCTTTCACAGCAAGTGAACAGTTGTGTTTCAGTGTTCACTGCAGTCTGTGATTTTTTTTTTTTTTTTGAGTGCAGATCACGCTCCAGTTACTTCAACTAATGCTGCGTGTACTCTGCTGAGTGTCTGTCACTGGCTCATCCTTGTAATTTTTCAAAAATTGCTGCTGCTTTATTCTATTTTAAATTTACAAAAATATATTAGTGTGACGCTCTTCCATCAAAATACAATACATTGCTTGCAAACTTAATAGAAGTCCACAAAAAGGCCTTTCACAGCAAGTGAACAGTTGTGTTTCAGTGTTCACTGTAGTCTGAGGTTTCATTTTTTTGTAGGAGTGTAGATCCCGCTCCACTTCAACCACCGCAGCGTGTACTCTGCTGAGTGTCTGTCACTGGCTCATCCTTGTAATTTTTCAAAAATTGCTGCTGCTTTATTCTATTTTAAATTTACAAAAATATATTAGTGTGATGCTCTTCCATCAAAATACAATACATTGCTTGCAAACTTAATAGAAGTCCACAAAAAGGCCTTTCACAGCAAGTGAACAGTTGTGTTTCAGTGTTCACTGTAGTCTGAGGTTTCATTTTTTTGTAGGAGTGTAGATCCCGCTCCACTTCAACCACCGCAGCGTGTACTCTGCTGAGTGTCTGTCACTGGCTCATCCTTGTAATTTTTCAAAAATTGCTGCTGCTTTATTCTATTTTAAATTTACAAAAATATATTAGTGTGACGCTCTTCCATCAAAATACAATACATTGCTTGCAAACTTAATAGAAGTCCACAAAAAGGCCTTTCACAGCAAGTGAACAGTTGTGTTTCAGTGTTCACTGTAGTCTGAGGTTTCATTTTTTTGTAGGAGTGTAGATCCCGCTCCACTTCAACCACCGCAGCGTGTACTCTGCTGAGTGTCTGTCACTGGCTCATCCTTGTAATTTTTCAAAAATTGCTGCTGCTTTATTCTATTTTAAATTTACAAAAATATATTAGTGTGACGCTCTTCCATCAAAATACAATACATTGCTTGCAAACTTAATAGAAGTCCACAAAAAGGCCTTTCACAGCAAGTGAACAGTTGTGTTTCAGTGTTCACTGTAGTCTGAGGTTTCATTTTTTTGTAGGAGTGTAGATCCCGCTCCACTTCAACCACCGCAGCGTGTACTCTGCTGAGTGTCTGTCACTGGCTCATCCTTGTAATTTTTCAAAAATTGCTGCTGCTTTATTCTATTTTAAATTTACAAAAATATATTAGTGTGACGCTCTTCCATCAAAATACAATACATTGCTTGCAAACTTAATAGAAGTCCACAAAAAGGCCTTTCACAGCAAGTGAACAGTTGTGTTTCAGTGTTCACTGTAGTCTGAGGTTTCATTTTTTTGTAGGAGTGTAGATCCCGCTCCACTTCAACCACCGCAGCGTGTACTCTGCTGAGTGTCTGTCACTGGCTCATCCTTGTAATTTTTCAAAAATTGCTGCTGCTTTATTCTATTTTAAATTTACAAAAATATATTAGTGTGACGCTCTTCCATCAAAATACAATACATTGCTTGCAAACTTAATAGAAGTCCACAAAAAGGCCTTTCACAGCAAGTGAACAGTTGTGTTTCAGTGTTCACTGTAGTCTGAGGTTTCATTTTTTTGTAGGAGTGTAGATCCCGCTCCACTTCAACCACCGCAGCGTGTACTCTGCTGAGTGTCTGTCACTGGCTCATCCTTGTAATTTTTCAAAAATTGCTGCTGCTTTATTCTATTTTAAATTTACAAAAATATATTAGTGTGACGCTCTTCCATCAAAATACAATACATTGCTTGCAAACTTAATAGAAGTCCACAAAAAGGCCTTTCACAGCAAGTGAACAGTTGTGTTTCAGTGTTCACTGTAGTCTGAGGTTTCATTTTTTTGTAGGAGTGTAGATCCCGCTCCACTTCAACCACTGCAGCGTGTACTCTGCTGAGTGTCTGTCACTGGCTCATCCTTGTAATTTTTCAAAAATTGCTGCTGCTTTATTCTATTTTAAATTTACAAAAATATATTAGTGTGACGCTCTTCCATCAAAATACAATACATTGCTTGCAAACTTAATAGAAGTCCACAAAAAGGCCTTTTACAGCAAGTGAACAGTTGTGTTTCAGTGTTCACTGTAGTCTGAGGTTTCATTTTTTTGTAGGAGTGTAGATCCCGCTCCACTTCAACCACCGCAGCGTGTACTCTGCTGAGTGTCTGTCACTGGCTCATCCTTGTAATTTTTCAAAAATTGCTGCTGCTTTATTCTATTTTAAATTTACAAAAATATATTAGTGTGACGCTCTTCCAGAGGACAGCGTTTGTTGGCCATTTGTGAGTCTGCAGCACATGGTTGATTTCATGCTGCACTGCCTGAGAAACGACCGCTGCATCGGCCACATTCTCACCACGTCAGATTATTGGGTGTACACCCTCCTAGACCCTCGCTACTGGGACAACTTACAAAGCCTCATCACACCGTTGAACCGGGACCGTAAAATGTTGGAGGACCAAGACACACTGTTGAAATCCATAATGTTCTCCATTCCAGCCGAGAGCGCTGCTGCTGCTACTGCTTTACAAAGCAGCTCTGTGCGTCGAGGCATTGTAGACACCTCTGCAACAAGAGAGAGCACAAGCAGCGCCTCTGCACAGGGCAAGAGCTGTATGTTACAAATGTGGCGAAGTTTTGTGACAGCGCCACCAAGGTGTACACCATAGTGATGGGAAATCTAGTTAATTTTGGTGATTAGTTCACCATGAACTAGTTCACTGAAAAGATTAGTTCAAAAGATTAGTTCATTTAGTTCAGTTTTTCTCCACCCTATCCTGTGAGGAGCTGATAGGAAATGCATCATGTGACCTCTGAACTAAATGAACTAGATGAACTGCTGAACAAAATGTTCTATTGAGAATGACTCAGGACAGCCTAGTTCAATCTGATGCCTCTGACTGAGCCCAGCAGTGCCACATAATGATTGTGTATGAGGGGGCTGAGAAGCAGTTCAGCATCCACCATTTTAAGAACAGAACAGGGGTCAGTGTTAAAGATTTTAGCAAGACTGATCTTCTAGGCTAGAGGCATGAACTACACACAGAAACACTCTCTCATACACACATATGAGCTGTGTCTGTGTACTGTGTGTGCAATTTCATTTTTTATTGATAATATTATTATTACTGTTATATTTGTATTTGATGTGTGGTATGCTTTGGAGGTGCTGGCTTGCCCTGCTGCCAGTGTATTATCTGAGCGCGTCTTTAGTGCTGCAGGTGGTGTACTAACAGACCGTCGCATGCGACTATCCTCAGACAATGTAGACCGGCTTATTTTTCTGAAAATGAACAAGGCATGGATCTCACCTGAATTTGCCTGTCCGTTTTCAGATTAAATAACTGTTTGCCAACGTTTTCCAAGTCTCCTGTTATGTTCATCTTTCTACCACCTGAACTCTACTCCCTGGGCTACAACACTGCCAGTCACAGGGGAATGATCATTTACAAAACAAAATGTTATCCCCAACAAATAGTAGCGCAACGACTCCAGTGCCCACTTTATCGCCAGGCACTCTCTCTCTACAATGCTGTCTCTGTTTTTTGATGGAGTAAGTTTTCGACTCAGGAAACTAATGGGATGCTCCTCCCCGTTAAGCTCCAGTCCTGAGACAACACGGCACCCAGACCTACCTCTGACGCATCAGTCTGGACAATGAATTCTCTTTTGAACTCGGGTGTGCTCAAAACTGGTGACCCACACAGTGCCCCTTTTATTGCCCCTGTTGATGACCCCTTGCTGATTTATTAACCGGCTCCACCAGATCCATGGGTATTCTCTCAAACTGGACCTCTAAAATTTTTAATGGCACCAAGGGACTTACTAAATGAGGCTGAGGACTGTGTATCTGGCGCATGCGACAAGAGTTACAATACCGTTTAACTTCTTGATAGACCCCCAGCCAGTAAAACCGTTGTATAATTCTGTGTAGGGTTTTCTTTTGGCACAAATGTCACCCTAGTACATGCGCATGCGCTAAGTCCATTACCAACCTCCGATATGACTGCGGTAGCAGCAATTGCTAAAAAATTTCAACATGTATTTTATAAACCTGATACAGCAAATCTTGGTTCAGCTCTAATTGTTTAAATACTGTAGCTGCCCCGGGGTGTTGGGGTTCCCCATTGACAACCAGTAAATTTTCACGGGCTAGACTCAACGTAGGGGCCGCGTAGTTGCGCCTTAACAAATTTGTCACCTGTCACATTTAAGTATTACAATTCAGGTCCCGGTGTCAAATCTTCCATCTCCCCAACTAACACTTCGATAGGAGAGGGGTTTTCCTACTCCACCGAAGGCAAAGGTAATACTGCCCACTGCACACATGTGTTATGCATAGTGAGACTGATAGTAGCCAACAAAGTAGCTAACAAAGGCCACTTGTGATCGCCCTATCAGCGTAGGAACAATGCTACTCAAAAGATCTGCCATGATCCTGGACAAAATCTTGATATAATGGTCAATGAGTGAGAATGTACGATAGGATCCAGGCAGATGTGAAGGTTTGTTTGGTTTTAGTAGCAACTTCATGTGTGACATGTTTGAATGGCTGGGCAACCCTCCTGTCTCCAATATATGATTGAAGGTGCGTACCAATGTGGACGGGATATCCTCACTCAATAATTTTAATAATTTGGCTGTAAACCCGTCAGATCCTGGAGCTTTCCCGTATTTAAAGTAACTTATCGCCGCTGTCACTTCCGTCACCTCAATTTGTTTTTTTAAAAGGAGAAGCTGATAGTTTGTGATGGATGGTAACCGTATTCCATCTACAAAGGTGTTACCCTCCTCACTATCCGTATGTTCCACCTTATATAAGTCTGAGTAGTATTCTTGTAGAATGGTGTTTATGGTTCGAGGGTCTGTGTTCATGATCCCATGTTTATTCGTTAACGCTGTAATATGTTGATGACGAATGTGATTTCCTTTCGCTAGTCGTGCTAATAGTCTCCCTCATTTGCTACCATAACGATATACATCGGCTCTATAATTGTTATTACTGCTTCTCTCTCGTCGATATGCCCATACGTGTAAGTCAGCCTTAGCCTGCTTACATCTATTTTTAACCTGTGTTGATGAACTTGTCTTGTTTGCCGTGTACCTATCGCGTAATATCCTGCTAGCCTGCGAGTAGTTTGTCGCCTTCTTCTTTTTTAGCGTTGTCTGATAACCTATTAGTTTCCCGCGCATTACTCCCTTCCCTGCTGCCCATAAAAGTTCCGGCCTATCCCTAGTATCTCCATTATCCCTTACATATTAAAAACACCATTGCTTCACATGATGTCGAAACTTCTCATCCATTAACAAATAGGTCGGGAAGCGCCAAGTTTGGTTTGGCCCCATCTGCACCATATCTGGCAGGGTCACTGATACGGGCGCGTGGTCATATATAGCTACGCTGTGCACATCTGCCTCTTCCACTCCCCTTAATAGCTCCTGTGCTAGCAATATATAATCTATTCTGGACCAAGAGTCATGTGGCGCCGAATAGAATGAATATTCACTGCCATCTGTGTTCAGGTGTGTCCAAATGTCTACAAAGTTACTCGTGTCTAGCAAGGGTTATTATAAACGTGTGTCATGTGATCGCACATTCATTCGCATCGACCTACAGTTCTTCACTGGTTCGATTCACCATATTTAAGTCACCACCGTGGGTGGTTTTAATGCTCTCCTATTGGCCTGATATGCTTGGATACCTGGGATAAATTCAGGAACGTCTCCAAACTCCCTACTCACATGTCAGCGCAGGAACCGTAAGAGGGAACGTGCTTGTTTTGTTGCGCATAGGTGGAGTTTTATACAGTAAATGATTACTGCTGTCTTATTTTTGCGTCCCAAGGGCAGAATAAGTCTGCGTAACGTTACATTTTACAGACACTCATATAATAGACACACGCTACCCTAACCGTGACACAAGGAAGGTATTGTTGTCGGATAAAGCCGCCATTTTAGCGTCACTGTGCTGTTAATTCAGTTTGGGACAGAACGCTGCTCTGCTGACTCTGAGGGACAGTTAGAGATTGCGATTTTGTGTACTGTGCTTTAGGCAGGCTACTTTACCAACCGCTGTGTACATCTTCCTTTTGCCTTGCAGTGTTTTTTTCACAGCTCTGCAAGGTGTGTGTGTGAGTGCAGGTGACGCGCTGCAGTTTGCTCGGCATACAACGCTGTATGTAGGCATCTGCACATGTCACTCTCACACTCTTTTTTTTTTTTTTTCTTTAGTGTAATTCTTGCTGCTCCATTCAATTGAAATTATAGTGTGACGTGCTTCCATCCGTATCCAATACATTGGTTGAAAACACTGTAGAAGGACACAAAAAGCCCTTTCACAGCTAAGAGTTGTGTTCACTGTAGTCTGAGATTTTAATTTATTCAATTTTGATCACGCTCAAGTTACTTCTTCAAGCAATGCTGCTTGTACTCTGCTGAGCGTGTCTTACTGCCTCATCCTTGTCATTTTTCTCGAATTGGTGTACATGTACATCAAAGTAGTCTTCATTTTGATCGAAATCCAAGCAGGTACCCGGACACTCTATGGCTGCTTTTGTACGGTGGACTGGCTCCAACATTCAATAAGACTTAAGATGCAATCGGGCACCTTGTCAAGGCCCAATCCTCTTCTCCCTCTGATATAATAATAATAATAATCTTTATTTATATAGCGCCAACATATTCCGCAGCGCTTTACACTTTAACAGTTTCAAAACACAAGTCATAGGTAACAACGTTAACAATACAATAATTAAAGCAAAATAAGCCGACCCTGCTCGTGAGAGCTTACAATCTACAATGAGGTGGGGGAGATACAAAGTACAGGTGTGTATATATAATGGTGCATTTCCAATGATGGTCCAGCCATCTTGAGGGAGTGAGGCATGGATGGAGGTAGTGAATGGGCTCCACATACACACTTAAACATAGAACGACTTTGGTTATTGAATGTGATAGGCCACTCTGAACAAATGTGTTTTGAGGGAGCGCCTGAAACCAGGCAAATTGTGGATAGTCCTAATTTCTTGTGGTAGAGCATTCCAGAGGATTTGCGCATCGCGGGAGAAGTCTTGGAGTCGGGAGTGGGAGGTACAGATTACTGCAGAGGTTAGTCGAAAGTCATTTGCAGAGCGCAGCAGTCGGTTAGGCCGATAGATAGAAATGAGGGAGGAGATGTAGGGGGGTGCTGCACTGTGGAGAGCTTTGTGGGTGAGAACCAGTACTTTGAATTGGATCCTATAATGAATGGGCAGCCAGTGTAAGGACTGGCGAAGAGCGGACGCGTCCGAGTACCGATTAGCCAGATGGATGACCCTGGCTGCTGCATTAAGGATGGACTGGAGAGGGGATAGTCGAGTAATGGGGAGGCCAAGTAATAGAGCATTGCAGTAGTCCAGGCGGGAGTGGATCAATGCTACAGTGAGGGTTTTTGTTGTTTCCATGGTGAGAAAAGGGCGGATTCTAGAGATGTTCTTTAGGTGTAGACGGCAAATATCTAACAAACAGGTCATGCTGGAGAGACTTGCACCTACTGCCACTCAGGGTCTTCAGCTCCTTTGTGAGAAACTAATGTTTGGCCAGCCAGTATATCAAATAAAGTTCATGAGAAATGGGAACTGTGGTTGGCTTCACTTTTGGTACTGGGTGCTAATACCAAACCATGGTGTGCCATTCAATGGATATTCCTGGCTGGTTGGAGACAAGCTCATTCCCACAGAAAAGTACCAGAAAGCTAAGGAGATGGTGGCCTCTCTCAACATGAAGGAGTTTGCTCGTTGTCTAGGAGACCGACCACCCCTGCTGTGTACCTTGTCAACGTTGTGTTGAAGCTTGCAAGGATTAAGAGGTTACAGTGTAAGTCTGGATTTTACTAAAGATCCTGCTGTGTATTATAGTTTTTATGTTTAAAAAAAATTTTTATCTTAGGAATGTTCAATAAATTTTTCTTTTTTTTTTAAATACAATGTATCTTATGAATGTTAAATATTTTATTTTTTTTTGATAAAATAAAATGTATCTTATGAATGTTAAATAACCATTTTTTTTTTTTTTTTTTTTCAGGTATTTGATCTACCGTAGCTAGTTGCTGATCGTTGACTCTAGTCTACACCCCTCTCCCCAGAATGTTACTCGGGTTATGGGGAGAAAATCACCGCTATTCCAGACTGATTTCATGTTAATGTGTCTGGCTCTTACACAGCACACAGCACTTGATGTTAGTTTATCTTTTTCCTAAATTATTTGTTACACTGCCCTTCTCACATTTAATTTGCACTTTTTTTTTAAGCACAAGTTTTTTTACACTTCCTTGTTCTGTAAGTAGGCTTAATGGTTAAATGTTTTATACTAGATGTAAATATGTAACATGTAAATTTTATATTAAGATTTTGCTAATTATTAGGTACACACCATCAGGCTCTTTCGTCCCCTCTCCCTTAGAGTAGCGGTAATATATCGGACCCCAGGCTCGCCCACACAGTTCCTTGACCACTTCTCTGCCTGGCTGCCGCACTTTCATGTCCTCAGAAGTACCAACCCTTATCCTTGGAGACTTCAACATCCCCATTAACAGCCCTACTTCCACACTCAAAACACATTTGTTCAGAGCGGCCTATCACATTCACTAATCAAAGTCATTCTACGTGTAACTGTGTGTGTGTAGCCCATTCACTATCTCCATCCATCCCTCACTCCCTCAAAATGGCTGGACCATCATTGTAAATAAACCATTGTATATAAACAACTGTACTTTGTAGCTCCCCCTCTCATTGTAGATTGTAAGGTCTCACGAGCAGGGGCGGCTTATATTGCTTTAATTATTGTATTGTTAACGTTGTCACTTATGACTTGTGTTATGAAACTGTTAAACTGTACAGCGCTGCGGAATCTGTTGGCGCTATATAAATAAAGATTATTATTATAGAGGCCCACTCAGTAGTGGTGAAGTGAACGGCGCAAATTGCGAGTTGATTGCAACTGATGCAGCTGATACTCCATTACTGCTGGCTGCTGCTCACACAACCGCTCCAACATATGTAACGTGGAATTCCACCTGGTGGGTACGTCACATATGATGCGATGTTCAGGAAGGCAAAATCTGCGTTGCAGAGCTGCAATGCGCGATCTGGCCATGGTGGAACGTCGCAAGTTAGCGCACTGTAGGCGGACCTTGTGCAGCAGTGCATCAAGATCCGGATAGTCCCTCAAAAAACTCTGGACGACCAAGTTTAGCACATGTGCCAGACATGGTATGTGAGTGACGTTGCCTAGGCCCAGACCTGCCACCAGATTTCGGCCATTGTCACACACTACCAAGCCTGGCTGGAGATTCGCTGGCAAAATACACATGTCGCTCTCTTGCTTTATGGCATTCCAGAGCTCCAGCGCTGTGTGGCTTTGATTCCCCATGGAAATTAATTTCAGGACGGCCTGTTGACGTTTGGCCACGTCTGTGCTCATATCGGTCAACAGGCTCGCTGTCTGGGTGTTATGTTTGACACCAATCTCTCCTTCACCTCCCATGTACAATCTGTTGCCCGCTATTGCCACCTACACCTAAAGAACATCTCTCCCGAATCCAAGACTTCTCCCGCGCTGCGCCAATACTGTCGAATGCTGTACCCCAAGAAATTAGAACTATCCACAATTTGCATGTTTTGGGGCGCTCACTCTAAACACATTTCTTCATAGCGGCCTATCACATTCACTAATCAAAGTCATTCTATGTGTAAGTGTGTGTGTGAGCCCATTCACTATCTCCATCCATCCCTCACTCCCTCAAAATGGCTGGGCCATCATTCTAAATACACCATTGTATATAAACACTTGTACTTTGTATCTCCCCCACATATTTGTAAATTGTAAGCTCTCACGAGCATGTGCGGATTATATTGCTTTCATTATTGTATTGGTAACGTTGTTACTTATGACTTGTGTTCTGAAACTGTTAAACTGTAAAGCGCTGCGTAATCTGTTGGCGCTATATAACTAAAGATTCTTATTAAGCGTTCACGGGTCCATGTGGAGGTAGACCGTGACGGCTCCTGCAACGATGTTTCTGAGGAAATGGAGAAGGAGGAGTCAATGTGTACAGACTTGATTCCCGCAATCCTTGTAGTTGCCTGAACACGTACAGCGCCACTCGCAAGATCTGTACCCAGCTCCACAACATTGACCCAATGGGCAGTAAGGGAAAGGTATCGTCCCTGGCCATGGGTACTGGTCCACGCAGCGGTGGTCAGGTGGACATTGCTACTGACGGAGTTTAGTAGCGCATGTTTAATTTTAACCTCAACAACATGCTTTTGCAGACCAGGGACGGCTTGCCTGCTGAAATAAAATCAGCTTGGCACATTGTATTGTGGGACTGCCAATGCCATTAAGTTCCGTAAACTGTCAGTCTCCACCAGCCTGAATGACAGCATTTCAAGGGACAGGAGTTTTGCAATGCCAGCATTCAGAGCCTGTGCTCGTGGATGGTTTGCCGAGATTGGGCCTACACCCGATACGCCACAACCTGACACCCACAGATAAACAAGCCATAAAATCTCTGAAAGATAACCCCAACATTATTATTAAACCAGCAGATAAGGGGGGTGCTATCGTTATTATGAATAAGACCCAATCTATTGCCGAAATTCATAGACAACTGTCAGTTAACCTAACCTACAGACAACTCAATTGTGACCCTACATTTTACATCTGTCAAAAAATTGATTGTATCCTGACAAAACATCTTCAATTGATCACCATAGACTGTAAGACTATGACATTCCTTAATATTCAATACCCCATCACCCCTGTTTTGTACACACTCCCAAAAATCAACAAAAAACTACATTATCCACCCGCATACCCTAGAGGGATAATTCTCCGTGTTCTACAGTATCACCCAAATGTTTAACATGTTGCCTAATTACTATGTATATATATTCTTCACCCTATGTATTTATTGTATATATTGTATATATTATACATTGTCATTGACTGTAAATTTTTCTATCTCTTCCAGCGACTATTTGATAAAGGCCACTGCGTTGCCCAAAACGTCAGTCAGTAGTCTCATAGCTATTTTCTTTTTTTCACATCAAGTGTGCAATAAAAATTTCAAATTTAACCATGACATATGCAGTTAAACTTGTGCAGTGATTCTCTATAGACTGTACATCTTCAGTGTGTTTTTGTAACTCAACTACGTGTTTTCTCCGCACATGTTTACACAATTTGTGGTATTGAGGTTACTGTCACTTTACCTCTTTTTACTTTTTGATTACACAGCTTGCATTTGACATAGCAAATATCATCTGCAAGTGTCTGAAAAAAGGACCACGCAGTGCAAGTCCTGGGAGCGTCCGTTTAGACTTTTGGAAGAGAAATCCAAACAGGTGCCAAAATGGAGGCTACAGGCAACAGAGTATGCAGCCTAACTCTCCCTCCTGTTTGTACCGTTGGGGCAATCGCTTCCTCAGAGCTGCTACCACCACCTTCCTGTTCCTCACGCCATGTTGGGTCTTGGACCTCATCATCTCCACTAACCTCTTCCAACACCTGCTGCTGTTGGGTGGTCTGGCCACCACCATGCTCAACAGAAACTGGCACCTGAGTCTCATCATCATCAGATGCGTTCTGCGGTGTGCTGACCATCGGCACTGTCTCACCCGCCTCTTCAGATTCAGAGAGACACAGCTGTTGCGCATCACTGCATACTCCCTCTTCTTCACATTCCAGAATGCTGCTTGGCTGTGCCCCTGTTTGCAAACCAACAGATTCTGAGAACAGAAGCAGAGACTCAGCTGGCTCCTGTACAGAACTCTCTGACTGACTGGGCAATTTGGCAGGCGGTGAAGAGACAGATGGTTGATCAACAGTGCTGTGTTCCTGAGAGGAGATGGAAGCAATTGAAGTCGATGCATTGGACCCTGGGCTCCAACACCGCCAGTTGTTGCCTGTAAGTGCTGTTAGCACAGTCAACACTTGCTCCTGTGTTACTGGGGTTGAGTAATGGCAGCTGTTCCCCTGCTGTGTGTACGACAAAAAGTCATGCTGCCTCCACCCTGTCCTCCTCTCATCCCTGGGCTCCAACACCGCCAGTTGTTGCTCGGAAGTAATTGGCACGGGTACTGACTCATGCCCACCCTGGTTACAGCACCACAGCTGTTTCTTGGCAGTGTCAACGTAAATTAGCCTCAAATAAGTTGTCCTGTCATGTTACATTCCGGTTATCCGACTCTATGGTGCCTGCAGTTTAGGTGATTCCTATGTGTGCTGTGGGATATGTAAATAAAGGCTCTTTCCGTTGTGAAAATAGGACAAGCACCCACTGTAGGACTGTGTGATTTGGTAACTGCAGACGGCTTGCGGCCTGTCAACTTACATTTTCATGGGTGCCTTATGGTACCCGTCCGAGTTCCAGTACCGTCAGCTGGTTCTCCACAGTGCCTTTGGCCTAGGTGCCTCCATCTCGGTATCCGAGTTCCTGCAATGTCTGCTTGTCCTTGGTAGTGCTTTGGAGCACAGGTACCTCCTGCTTAGTAACCGTGTCCCAGTAACGTCAGCTGGTCCTCGGTTGTGCCATTGGCTCTTTTCCTTCTGCTGCCCCTCCGGGTTCCAGCACAGTCAGCTGGTCCTCGTTACTTGCATTGGCTCTTGTACCTTCTGCTACCCGTCCGGGTTCCAGTACCGTCAACTGGTTCTCCGCAGTGCCTTTGGCCTAGGTGCCTCCATCTCAGTATCCGAGTTCCAGCAACGTCTGCTGGTCCTTGGTAGTGCTTTGGAGCACAGGTACCTCCTGCTTAGTAACCGTGTCCCAGTAACGTCAGCTGGTCCTCGGTTGTGCCATTGGCTCTTTTCCTTCTGCTGCCCTCCGGGTTCCAGCACAGTCAGCTGGTCCTCGTTACTTGCATTGGCTCTTGTACCTTCTGCTACCCGTCCGGGTTCCAGTACCGTCAACTGGTTCTCCGCAGTGCCTTTGGCCTAGGTGCCTCCATCTCAGTATCCGAGTTCCAGCAACGTCTGCTGGTCCTTGGTAGTGCTTTGGAGCACAGGTACCTCCTGCTTAGTAACCGTGTCCCAGTAACATCAGCTGGTACAAGGTTGTGCTACAAATACAAGATACAGAACAAGAGACACAAGAACAATAAGCAGAAGATCTAAAGGCAGAAGAACATGAAGTATTAGACCAAAATGAAGAGCAAAATATATGCTCTAAATTATAAGCAGAAGAAGACTAAGCAGTGTATGGGGTGAGTCCGTTCCTCCTCGTGGTGCCCCTGGTAAATGCCTGATGCTGCAGGCTAAACTGAACACGGACAAATACTGTTGTAATTTAAATCTTTTGTGGCAGCAAGAACGGAACGATGAAAAAATCATACTTTTACAGATTACAAGTACAGGAATCTATGTCACAAATAAGAATATGATGAAGAAGATGAAGGACTATAATATGAAGAAGAATAATAGTTTAAAAAGAACAATATGAGTAATGTTAACAAAAACATGAAAAGCAAGAAGTTTTAGAAGAAGATAAAGAAGGTGAAAATGAAGAATAATTTGATGACAAAGATGATGCTGCTGAAGATTATGAAGGAGAAAGTGTGGCAAAAGTTAAAAAGGTGAAGAGCATGGAAGTTGTGAAACATACATATTTGCCAAAATAGAAAAAAGGTTAACAACATTGTCAATTGGTTCGTCAATCCGAACGTATTTCCTAAAAAAAAAAAATTAATGCTATTCCATTGGATTGGGTTAAACATCTATGCCTTTAATGTCTCCTCAACCTCCCCCAATACATTCTACATTACTCTTTGTTGTTTTCCTTCATGTACAATTAACCTACAAGGCAAGAATGGGTTTTTTTTAATTTCGATATTTTGTTCCCATAGACTTACATTGGACTTCCGGTATCGGTATCGGGTATCGCCGATATTTTTTGGGTATCGGCGATACCATTCCGATTCCGATACTTTTGGATATCGGAAAGTATCGCTCAACTCTAGTAGGGACACAAAATCTCTTCGGGTCTACAGGCCACATTAATTATTTAAGATAAATACAGGAATTTTTATTAATCATGGTAGTAAGTAATGCAAAGAATTTGTAAATGACAGATAAAGGTGCTTGAAAGCAGAGATCATAGCAATTATGATCTGAAAATGTCATTGTGTCTTTGCCTTTAGATAAAAGGTGACTGACCTTACATTTTAACCTTGCATGTGATAACCTGATTCCCCTCCAGGCTGTAAGAAACATGCAGAAGGATTTATCTAAAACTCATGCTCCTTCCAACAGTTACAATTTAAGAATTCTTTATCTTGAGAACTATTTGACAACTTGATTTTTTTGCTTACTATAATTTCAAAGGTTCAACTTTTCCAGAATTTCTGTCGGTATGTAAGGACAGCTTTCTGTCAGGATACAGGCATCAAAAATGGTATTTGAAATATGTCAACAGTGCTTAGATGTGGGTATTTTGGCCTCCCTATGCTAGCACTTTCCAAATTTTTATTTTGAACTGAAAGGTTATTTTAAAGGGAGTCCATCAACCCCAAAACGCTAACTAAATTTCTTATACAGGTGTGTAGAGAACTTACCCCTATACACATGTAGTACAAATTTTTGTCGTTTAGTTGCTATTTTTTTTTACGTTTAATTTCATATGAAAATTAGGAGAACATGATCAATGGCTCATGCACTATAATGCCCACTCAATTTGTATAGAAAAGAAAGACTGGAAAGACATAAAGCACAAAATAGGGTCTTATCTGAGTAGGATGTTAAAGGACTAGCATAATGGTGCTCACCTGGTTGGGTTGTGTGCACGCAACCACTGGTAACACTTAAAGGGAATCTGTCACCCTAAATTGGCGGGATATTTAAATGATGGCAGTCAGGTCAGATGGGCGGTGTTTTGGGTACTTGCCTTAACATGTTGTTCGCCGCTGTCTCCATTATTTCTGGGAATTGTAGTCGTTGCCCTCCATATAACGCGCCTGCGCATGGCAATCTGCGGGCAAATCATACTGCGCATGCGCAATTCAAGATTGCAATGCGCAGGCGCGTTATATGGAGGGCAACAACTACAATTCCCAGAAATAATGGAGACAGCGGCGAACAACATGTTAAGGCAAGTACCCAAAACACTGCCCATCTGACCTGACTAACATCATTTAAATATCCCGCCAATTTAAGGTGACAGATTCCCTTTAAGGCTGCTACAGACCCATGAGAGGCTAAAAGTGCAGGTAATGGAGAAACAAATGGGTTAATTCAGCGCTGCTGTGTAGGAAGGATGAAGCATGCCAATTCAAGTATAAGTGGTTTATTTGTAACTTCTTCTTCAAGACAACCACAATCAAAAAGCATGGAATAGATTTAATTTTTGCTTTCTAAAGGATGCATTAAAAAAGGTATCAGTTAAATGGATTTAACAGTCTAGGCTTCCATCAAACCCTCCATTTAACATACACTTCAGCAGTTTTTCCCCAGGATATAAGTTAAATGGAGGCTTTAAAAATATAATGTTGAAAAGCATAAGTTTTACAATCTGTCATGATACTAATTCAATACAATATTTTCCATCCAGTGAAAAACATATGCATCACAGAAGCATGCACTTCACTGCTATGTTATTCTCTCTGCTAGGTATAACACACTGTCATTGTTTTTTCTTAAATTTTCCTATAGCAAAACCAACAATGGGATCAGCCCTCATTCTGCACTGCTTACTTAGCAATTTATTTTAAAAATTACAACAGCAACAGTTGTTAGTAAGGTTTGTTCAAATCATAAATTTGAGTGATGGTAGCATCTTTTCATATAGAGAAGCACATCTGTGAATACATAATGCCATCAATGAAATATAGTGCCCCGAAGCTAGCAGTACTCATGCAGCCCCATATAAGACACGGCCTCCACCATGTTTCACTGTAGGCACGCACCATGAATTTAGACAAATGCATGGTGCTTAAAGTGAAACATGACGGTGGTAGTTTTATTGATGAAAGGGATTCAGTGTCCAAGTACGTCTCCTGATCTGAACCCAAATGAAAACCTATGGCTAGGGATTGGTGGACCCGTGGATGTTCTGGTCCGTCAGGTTTTGCCTAAGTTTAGAAAAAAGTTTGGTTTAGGTACCAGAACGGTACCAGAACTTGATCCCGATCCGAACCCCATTCAAGTAAATGGGTGTCCCGAACATCAGCAGTTCCCATGCGGTTCTCTGTGTGACAGTGTGGGAAACAGCGGCTCTGACCGGCGGTAACCCTACTGAAGTCACTGCTAGTGACAGCCTCTGGGTATCATGGACTGCTGTGGGTTCCCACGCTGTCACAGAGAGGACAGCCTGTGACTGGTGGTAACAAGGTTACCGCGGGTCAGGCGCTGGCTGATGACTGCTACAGTCATCATCCTGTGCCTGGTTTCACTGATAGCAGCAAGAGCAGGCGACGCTCATGAGATTAGTCATCAGCAGGCGTCTGTGCATAGCAGCAGCTTTACTTCTATCCACAGACGCTGGAAAAAAGATGAACTTGGATTATTTTGCGGCATTTGATGCTGCTCTCCGCAAGACCCAGTTGCTGTGAACTGAGGTGACATCAGTAAAGTTACCTCAGTTCACAGTTGCCGGTTCTCACAAGGGCAGCTCGAGTGCCGGACTGATGAATAAAGATTGAATAGTTTAGTAAAATCAAGTACTTTTTCCTTTGTGTGTATTTTTTAAAGACTCCCACACACTCCCTCGTTCACCAATTTATTATTAAAAATTGTCCCACAAAGCTCAGACAGTAATCCAATAAAGAATAAAGACTACCCCATTCCCTTGTTTACCAGTTTATTGACTAAATGTAATTAAAGAGTGTAATGTCTAACGACATCCATTGAATCCTATGGAGTCTCATTCTGAGAACATTCTTCGAACGAGGCTCAATAGGGTTACTCGCAGTCAGCCGCAAGCACCAGCTTGAGAATTTCCATGCCTGCATGGCTGTGATGGGGCCGGTAGCAGAAAAATATGAACAATCACAAAGTTACAAGTCCATCTGTCCATCTTTTTATCGCGCAGCGCATCGTGCGCTATCGGACGCATGCGCAATGTTCCCCTATCTTTAACATGGCGGGCGCAGGGTCTAGCGCTTGCACGCGTTCATCAGCATTTGGCGTGCGCTGCGCATTTTCCAGGTGTGCGCCCATACGCGCTAGACGCTACATGTTGCATTTTTTTTCCGCCCAACCGCTTTAAAAAAAACAGTGCGCACGTGTGCGCATGCTATGCGCAAAAAATAACATTG
Source organism: Oophaga sylvatica (assembly GCA_033576555.1). Lineage (NCBI taxonomy): Eukaryota > Metazoa > Chordata > Amphibia > Anura > Dendrobatidae > Oophaga > Oophaga sylvatica. The sequence goes on from JARQOD010000002.1 coordinate 259,468,657, forward strand.
CAGTCTATGGGTGAGCTGGCGTGCGCATGGCTTTGCGCTCGTCAGCGCTTTTGTGCGCACACGATTTTGGAGTAAATAATGTCTAAACATTTGCTTAAGCCACCCCCTAAAAAGGTGATAGACAGAGATGATAGAGACAGATGATAGAGACAGAGATGATAGAGACAGATGATAGAGACAGAGATGATAGAGACAGATGATAGAGACAGAGTTGATAGAAATGTGACACGTAGACAACACGTAGACAACCCATGTGCCGAAAAAAACGCAAACGCATGCAAAAACGCTTGAAACGCTTGAAATCGCATACAAACGCTGCGTTGTTTGGTCATAATGCGGACGCTGATGCGACTAAATATCGCAGCGTTTATAAGCGTTTGCATGCGTTTTTTTAATGCGTTTTATGTGCGCACGATGCGCTGCGCAAAAAAACGCAAGTGTGAAAGTAGCCTAAGAGACCACTGCAAAATTTTCAGTTTGTCTGATTTTTCTCTTTATAGGTATATTTTTGAGTAAAATATAAATTGCTCTTTTATTCTATAAACTACTGACAACATGTCTCTGAATTTCCAAGCAATACATTTTGTATTTATTTTCAGAAAATGAGAAATGGTGAAAATAACAAAAAAATGCAGTGACCTTATGTCACTCCCGGTACAAAAATGTAAGCAGTTCTTTGTTTGATGGCTTGTGACTATCCATCTTCCTCTTGATTACATTCCAGAGGTTTTCAATGGGGTTCAAGTCTGGAGATTGGGCTGGCCATGACAGGCATTTGATGTGGTGGTCCTTCATCCACACATTGATTGGCCTAGCTTTGTGGTATGGTGCATTTTCCTGCTGGAAAAACCAGTCCTCAGAGTTGGGGAACATTGCTTGAGCAAAAGGAATCAACTGTTTTTCCAGGATAACCTTGTATACGGCTTGATTCATACGTCCTTCACAAAGATTAACCTGCCCAATTCCAGCCTTACTGAAGCATCCCCATATCATCACTGATCCTCCACTAAGTTTCATAGTGGGTGCAAGACGCTGTGGCTTGTACCCCTCTCCAGGTCTCCGTCTAACCATTAGATGACTAGGTGTTGGGCAAAGCTGAAAATTAGACTCATCAGAGAAGATTACCTTACTCCAGTCCTCTATGGTCCAATCCTTATGGTCCTTGGCAAACTTCAGCCTGGCTCTCCTTTGCTTCTCGTTGATGAAAGGCTGTTTTCTAGCTTTACTTGACTTGAGCCCTGCATTTAGAAGCCTGTTACGAACTGTTTTTGCCATGCACTCCACCCCAGCTGCCATTTGCCATTCCTTTTGTAGGTCACTTGATGTCATTCTGCGGTTGCTGAGTGACATTCGAAGAGAGTCGTTTTTGCATTCTACTGGTCTGTAGTTTTGTGTCCCCAATGTCTGCTGCTTGACCTTGTTGTAATGGACTGCCCTCTTATAAATTTTAAGGATGGAGGCAACATGACACTCACTGTATCCCTCTGCTAGTAAAGCCAGAATTGAACCCTTCTTTTCTTCACTCAAGACTTTTCTTTTCAACTCCTTTGGCATGGTAAAAAGTTATTTTTTCATTCCTATTTCTTTTGGGATATTACCAGCACTTGTTTTGCCATCCATCTTGTTCTATTGCAAGAAGATTGTGAACACCACAGCAGTGTTTTTTTTTATACTTTACTTCGTTAAATAAGATTTGGTTCAGGTGATCATCTAATCAGAAGCCCATTAAGTAGAATGAGGTGTACTCTGGTTGGAATTCAACTGACACTGGAATGGAATGGTAGCGCACCTGAGGGTCCAGTCGCCACAGGGGTACTGCACCTCATCCAGAGGTGTGGTATCCCACTCTCAGGTAAGGAGAGAGCACTACCCAGGACTCTAACACTCGCACCCAACACACACTAGTTCAGTCAGGGCACCTTAGCATACCCCGAGGGAGGAAGGCCTCATGTTGGGCTGGCTAGGAAAGGGTGTTGGGGTGTAGGTGGAGAAGGTAGAGAAAGTTGGAGGAGCTTAGAGAGCGGGAAAAACAGTGAGTTGTGAGGAGAAATTGAAAGTGAGCAGATGTGCTGACAAGGAGTTCCCTGTCAGAGGGAGCTAAGAAGAGAAAGTGAGGGGAGCTCAAGCTGTGAGGAGCTTGTCCCCAGACGAGTAGAGAGAGTTGAGATGGAGAGACTGAAGGAAGCTCCCGGAAGGACAGAAGGGGTCCTAGGCACACGGATAGAGAGAGATCCATCCGTGGGGCCAGATCCAACAGTGGAGGGACCAGGTTGCAGTGGGGAACCGGCCCCCAAGCCTAATGGAGGACTTCAAGACTCAGCTAGCAAGCCAGAGACCGAAGTATCTTTACGTGCCTCAGCCACATCCAAATTATTCACCGAAAAGGCAGCCATAATGGAGCAAGGGGATTTAGAGAACGTCGCCTGACAAGGTCCGCAGCTGCTGGCTTGGGACACTGATTGTGTTAGCGCTGGGCAGGAAGGCCGAAGCCAGCGCAGTGAGATGGCCAGGAAAGAAACATACTGAATGGAGTCCTGGAAAGGTGTAGCCTGATCTACTTGGGAGTTTGCTGGACCCCTCACCTGGAGGACATGGCACTAAGCGGGCATCTGTGCACAGGTGAACTGTGCATAAAGCACTGGAAACTGCACCCTGCTGTGTCCTCTGAATCATTCCTGCATCACCTGCCCTGAACCACACTCACCGCCAACATCACCTTTAATATCTTAACTGCTCTGGGACACAGCTCTACCCGTGGAGAGCTTAACCATCTTTGCTGCCCTATCATCATCCCAGAGTATCTGCACTGCAGCGTCGGTCCCCTGACCGAATACCATGGGTGGCATCATGAACACTTTATAACAAACTTTATTATTCCTTTTTCACAATCCCTTTTATTGGATGCCCAGGGCCACGGACCGGGTCACTGCTGCCATGACACTGTCCCTTTTAGAACTGTCTGACCTGTCCCCGGTATCCCACTGCCCTGGCGGGTGATCCAGAATGGCTGTCAGACATGTAGAGAAGCTGATTTTTATAAAACTGCAGTGGTCTCTTAATTTTTGCCAGAGCTGTATATATATATATATACAGTGCCTACAAGTAGTATTCAACCCCCTGCAGATTTAGCTGGTTGACACATGCGGAATTAACTAGGCATTGTGACATTTGTACTGTAGATCAGCCTGGAAGTGGGAAATGCACTGCAGAAAAAAATTTTGTTGTCATTTTTTTTAAAAAACGTTAAAAGTAAATTCAGAGTGTCATTTATTATTCAACCCCTCAAACCACAAGAATTCTGTTTGGTCCCCCTAAAGTATTAAGAAGTAGTTCAGGCACCAAGAATAATGAGCTTCACATGTGTGGATTAATGATCTCTTTTGCCAGCCTTTTCTGACTATTTAAGACCCTCCCCAAACTTGTGAACAGCACTCATACATGGTCAACATGGGAAAGACAAAGGAGCATTCCAAGGCCATCAGAGACAAGATCGTGGAGGGTCACAAGGCTGGCAAGGGGTACAAAACCCTTTTCAAGGAGTTGGCCCTACCTGTCTCCACTGTTGGGAGCATCATCCGTAAGTGGAAGGCTTATGGAACTACTATTAGCCTTCCACGGCCTGGACAGCCTTTGAAAGTTTCCTCCCGTGCCGAGGCCAGCTTGTCCGAAGAGTCAAGGCTAACCCAAGGACAACAAGGAAGGAGCTCCGGGAAGATCTCATGGCAGTGGGGACATTGGTTTCAGTCAATACCATAAGTAACGTACTCCACCGCAATGATCTCCGTTCCAGACGAGCCCGTAAGGTACCTTTACTTTCAAAGCGTCATGTCAAGGCTCGTCTACAGTTTGCTCATGATCACTTGGAGGACTCTGAGACAGACTGGTTCAAGGTTCTATGGTCTGATGAGACCAAGATCGAGATGTTTGGTGCCAACCACACACGTGACGTTTGGAGACTGGATGGCACTGCATACGACCCCAAGAATACCATCCCTACAGTCAAGCATGGTGGTGGCAGCATCATGCTGTGGGGCTGTTTCTCAGCCAAGGGGCCTGGCCATCTGGTCAGCATCCATGGGAGGATGGATAGCACGGCCTACCTGGAGATTTTGGCCAAGAACCTCTGCTCCTCCATCAAGGATCTTAAGATGGGTCATAATTTCATCTTCCAACAAGACAACGACCCAAAGCACACAGCCAAGAAAACCAAGGCCTGGTTCAAGAGGGAAAAAGTCAAGGTGTTGGAGTGGCCTAGTCAGTCTCCTGACCTTAACCCAATTGAAAACTTGTGGAAGGAGCTCAAGATTAAAGTCCACATGAGACACCCAAAGAACCTAGATAACTTGGAGAAGATGTGCATGGAGGAGTGGGCCAAGATAACTCCACAGACCTGTGCCGGCCTGATCAGGTCTTATAAAAGACGATTATTAGCTGTAATTGCAAACAAGGGTTATTCCACGAAATATTAAACATAGGGGTTGTATAATAATTGACCCACACTTTTATGTTTAAAATTTATTAAAATTCAACTGAGCAACATAACTTTTTGTTTTGTAAGATTTATGCTTCTGTTAATAAATCCTACTCTCGTTTGCAGTTTGAAGGCTCTAACTTATTTGCATCTTATCAAACCAGCTAAATCTGCAGGGGGTTGAATACTACTTGTAGGCACTGTATATATATATATATATATATATATATTATGACAGGGTCACTGGTACAGTGTACGAGGGGAGATATGTGTCACTGCGCATGTTGGCGTCAGTGGTATGAAACCAGGATATTTTTGCCTTCAGCACACTAAGTGTTGGGAGAGTTAAAATAAGCTGCATACATGGGCTGATTTTATGTGAGCACTGCAGGAAGAGAGTTCTCATCATATCTCTTCCTGTAGTTGACACTGGCAGGTGTACTAGCAGGACCTGCGGTGATGTCACAATCATGTGATCAACAAATGGTCCAGGCTAAATACCTGGACATGTGAGACAGTCTGGGTGGCGTCTTAGGAGAGGAAGTACTCCCACGTAGCTGTAGGAAGAAAGACCGGACTGTGGGTACTTGCTCGGCGTCAGATCTCGAACTGTCCGGGCTGTGACCTCTGTTGCCCAGGGGAAAACTTATGGGACCAGACAAACCCTTGCACCTGGAAGCAAGGGCCGTGGCTAAGCTGCAGCAGCCCAGCGTGTGCTCTGTCCCTCGCATACCGTAGCAGCGTAGGCCCGTGCCCGAGCATCCCTGCTGCTGACACCTTCAGAGACTGTGATCATAGACCAGACCTGTGCCAATTGATCCCAGCTGGGCAAGCTGCCAACTGCTCCAGGCCCGTTAGTGTTGTGCGCGTGCCGCCTAAAAGAGGCCAGGTGAGTGACCGTGAACTGTTTCCTGACTCCCTGGCCCATGCTTACTGAGCGACGTTGGGCTCAGAGTATGCAGTGGCCTGCACTCCTTCTGCCACATCAACATATGGACTGAGGACACTGTAGAAGGTATCAGAAACTAACCGATGCGGCCTGGACCCGGATCATCGTCGTCTACAAGACCTCACTGGATCATCATTGTCTACAGGACCACACCGGATCAACCCCACGCCGTCCTCCACTAGCGCCTTCGTCTGCTTCGTGGACCCCATTGCCTGAAGACTGCCTGTTTGGATAATTTACACTTTACAGAACTGTGCTGTAACCACGTTTGTTCCCTCTTTAACCTATTATATACTTTTCAACTGCCCATTTTCCCCGATTAACCAATTACCTCCCTGCGTTGAGTATATCCCTGTTAATTAAAGCATTAATCCTTGCTCTGTCTCCTGTCTGTTGCTGCATCCCGCAACCTGCTCACATAGCTCCAAGGAGGAGCAGAGTACATTGTCAGGTGCCTGCAAGTTGAGGCCTGCAGAGAAAAGGACTCTGTTACACTTTATTTGTTTTGCTTTTCTGTTAACCCAGAAAGGCTCTGCTTTTATTTTCTGAACCCTGCCTTGGTGTATGCTGACTCCAATAAACCAGCAGGTGCTTCACCAAAGTGTTCCTGTTTCTACCTGAGAAAGCAGCTAAGCATGTCAACCCCTCACAATACATAAGTATATATGAAAAAACTTTTTTTCTCATCCCCCCCATTGAGGGTGGTCTTTTTTTTTGTCCTTTCTCATTCTGGGGTCCTGGGAGCTTGAGTGTTCTGCGGAGGATTTTAGTTGTTCCCGCCATTGTGCTTTTCTGGACATAGAGTTCAGATGTTGCTCCTGGGATCTGTTGTAGCCATTTTCCCAACTAATGGGGTCACTGCTCCAAGTGCTCCTATCACCACTGGAATCATTGTTTCCTTCACCTTCCACATCTTCTCCAGTTCTCCTTTGAGGCCCTGGCATTTCTCCAGCTTCTCATATTCCTTCTTTCTGATGTTGCTATCACTTGGCACTGCCACATCTATTATCATTGCTGTCTTCTGATCCTTGTCTACTATCACAATGTCTGGTTGGTTAGCCAACACCTGCTTATCCGTCTGGATCTTGAAGTCCCACAGAATTTTAGCCCTTTCATTCTCCACCATTTTTTCTGGGGTTTCCCACCTGGTCTTAGGGGGACTTAGCCCATATGCTGTGCAGATGTTCCTGTATACAATTCCCACTACTTGGTTGTGGCGTTCAGTATACGCTGTTCCTGCTTGCATTTTGCATCCTACCACTATGTGTTGGACCGTTTCTGAGGTTTCTTCGCATAGTCTGAACCTTGGGTCTTGTCTTGTGTGGTAGATCCCTGCTTCTATGGATCTGGTATTTAGTGCTTGCTCTTGTTCTGCTATGATTAGTGCCTCTGTGCTGTCTCGGAGTCCAGATTTCTCCAGTCATTGGTAGGATTTCTCCATGTCAGCCACCTCCATTATCTGTCGATAATGTTGTTAGGCTATCCCTGCATGTGTTGCAGCTGTCGAACAGCCATGAGACATGCAGCTGCGGAGACTAGAACATATTTTTTGAGCAAGCTGAAGACACTTGGTTAACACATGAGCATGCTCAGATAATACCTTATCCGAGCACTTTCGCTCACCACTAATCCCCACCAATCTGACAATGACGGCCTATCACAAGGATTTGTCATCAATTTCATAGTTCTGGTCAATCTATTTAAAAATTTCAATTTCTCACAATTATTTATTAAAGAATTGCAATTGAAATCTACACAAACTGGATGAGAGGTTTTTTACAGGCTGACTTTGATTCAAAAGCATTCAGCACCTTTAATTACAGCAAATTACAGTCATTATATGTCGCATATTGTCAGATTCTGATAAAAGCTATATGCCTTTATTAGGGTATTGCTGATAACACCATTCTGCAATTTAAAATTGAAAGAGTCCCTAAACCGGTTCTTTATAATCCATTTACCTATGAAAAGGTTTACAGAGGTTGTAAAATGAAATGTAAAACTAAAAGGCACAGTTTACCTGCAAACGGTTCATTATCGCTTATTTTTTGCATGTGATACTTTTGTTTGCTCTTGTCACGGCTTTTCTATTGGAAACAGTGTCACTGGCCAGAAACAATCAAAAGAGAAGTTTTGCCAGGAAATCTCAAGATATTAATCTGCTGGCCAGAGCCCAACATTTTGGCCTGGAGAAGGAGAATGTTGTTTATTTCATGATACAGTGTGTGCCTGCACCTGATGGCTTTGTAAGGCCTTATAGATAATGTCTACTAACCTGTTTATCTGGAGTAAAACACGCACTGACAGCATTTATGTACAGTAAATAATAGCATAAAGGATGAAAGCAATGAATGGAGTTATTGTATCCATATATTGCACAACCATTTGGTAATATAATGTTTCTGAACCATATTGTCCTAAAGATACCTGTTTGTTAATGAGTAACCTATATCTGAATGATGTTTTTTCACAACACTTGATCTGTATCTGCCCCATAGACTGATGGATGACTTGTTCTCTCTTGATCTAATCAGATTATTGTTTTAGACTAGATTGCCTTTCATTCTAACAACTTAACACCGACTAGCCTCTTTCTAGGTATTTGACTAGCTAGAACATTGAAGAAAACACCATAAATAATCCTTTAATGACCATGCTACATTTTGGCCGTCATTATGGGTCCTTATACTAGATCTGCGCATTCGATCGTGCGAATGTGTATAAGGTTTTTGCCTGTTACACAAGTTTTTTTTAGGATCTTTATGTTAATTCATAACAAAAAATCTTACAACAAAAGGCCACTGTTTCAATATAAAGCACCTGCTATATGGTTAAAATGGTAATTAAAACATAAAAATATCCTAATTATCATGAAAATAAAGATGGAAAAATTATAAAAAGGTCTAAAAAATTATAGATATTTGATTAGTGCTTGAAAAAAAAATAAAGGAAGAACTGTAATAGGCATTAAGGCTCAGGATGATTCCAAGAAGAAGTGGCAAGTCCTAGTGTAAAAATCTTGCCTTGTCCCTACTTATAGTCCTCAAAAAGAAGATGAATTTAGTATATATTTTACCTAGATAATACAGTAATAAGATTTATTTTCTTAACTGGATCATCCCTATCTTTCCGTGGGATGCTTACAGCTGTACAAATAACTGAAATATTACTGTCATGCATTTCTGCCCTGTAGTAATTGTATTCCCCGCATATGGGAGGCACGGGTCCATCTTTATGCAATTTTGAATCTATTTTATCTGGATTGCAGATGATGTTTGCTGAGAGGAATTTGTTCAACATCAATAAACAAAAGCTGTTTGTGTTGCCGTGTCTTAGGATTTCAAGACCTGGACACAAACCAACGATCATCTCGTGCCAAAGGCCAGTTAACTTGATAATGAACATTACAATTTTCTGGATTGGTGTCAAAGTTGTTCTTATTTCCATATGGTTTGTTGCATTTGCTATTTATATTGAGAAACATATCAGGAGCCGGTTCCTAGCACAGAAAACAGAGACAGAGTATATTATACAAAGAGTCTGATGCATTCAGTAAAGTGTGTAATATGGGAAATAATTTGTAAGAGCTAAGAGAGCTTAGCACACCCACTAGTTGTTATGAAAAGTACGCTGTTATGTTGTACTTATCAACAATCTGTGTTGAGAACTATTTTTAATATGAAAGTAGGGGTGTACAGTGACTTGAAAAAGTATCCCCCCTTGGTTTTTACCTATTTTGATAAATTACAACCTGTGTTTAAAGGGATTTTGTCACCTCACGGGATGTATATGAGCTATTAATATGGGCATACAGGTAATAGAAATGTTACACTAGTCCTACCTATATGCCTCATATTAAGGCTCCTGGGCGTGCATTGCCTGGATGAAATCTCTGCCTCATCTCATCATTACAATACTATCCCCCTCCCATGCAGGTCAGTTATAGCTCTCATAGCTCTCGAATCCTGCGCCTGTGCCCTGGAGTTCCTCAGAAATATATACATGGTTTGGGGAGCCATGTCATCTGCTGGTGTAGGTCCACTGTGTTTTATCGAGACCAAAGTCAGAGCAGCCGTCTACCAGGAAATTTTAGAGCATTTCATGCTTCCCTCGGCCGACAAGCTTTATGGAGATTTAATTCTCCAGCAGGACTTGGCGCCTGTCCACACTGCCAAAAGTACCAATACCTGGTTTAAAAACAACAGTATCACTGTGCTTGATTGACCAGCAAACTCGCCTAACCTTAACCCCATAGAGAATCTATGGGGTATTGTCAAGAGGAAGATGAGAGACACCAGACCCAACAATGGAGAAGACCTGAAGGCTGCTATCAAAGCAACCTGGGCTTCTATAACACCTCAGCAGTGCCACAGGCTGATCGCCTCCATGCAGGGCTGGCGTCAGCACCAGGGCAAGTGCCGGGGCCCAGAGCAGGTGGGGGGGCCCACTCACAGTCAGGGACACTGGCATGCTATGGGGGCCTGGTGCCAGTACCGGGGGCCGGTGCCTCGAGCAGAGCAGCGGCCAGTGAGGAGAGGTGAGTATTTCATTTTTATGTTTGGCGCAATATATGGAGACCATCATATGGGTCCCATCATACACTGGAGTATCATATATGGTGCCCATCATAAAATGGAGCATCATATATGGGGCCCATCATACACTGGAGCATCACATGGGGCCCATTATATATGGAACATCATTTGGGGCCTATTATATATGGAGTATCTTATAGGGTACATTATATATGGAGCATTATATGGGGCCCATTATATATGGAGCATTATATGGGGCTCATTATTCTGTATGGAACACTATGTGATGCCCATAATACTGTATGGATAACTATACTGTTTGTCTTTTGAGCTATCGTAGAATTTAGAATAGATATCACTCATGTAATGTATGAAGTAAGTGAAATCTTTGGCATTGTACTACACCTATATTTATCTGCCGTATCTGTGCATCATGAATTGTGATATGTGTTAAAGGGGCCCATTGAGACTCTTTCGCCCAGGACCCATGAAAACCTGGAGCCGACCCTGCCTCCATGCTACGCCGCATTGATGCTGTAATTGATGCCAAAGGAGCCCCGACCAAGTATTGAGTGCATTTACTGTACATACATTTCAGTAGGCCAACATTTCGGATTTTAAAATCATTTTTCAAGCTGGTGTTATAAAGTATTCTAATTTACTGAGATAATGACTTTTGGGTTTTCATTGGCTGTAATAATCATCAACATTAACAGAAATAAATACTTGAAATAGATCACTCTGCAATGACTCTATATAATATGTGTTTCACTTTTTGTATTGAAGAACTGAAATAAATTAACTTTTTGATGACATGCTAATTTTTTGAGATGCACCTGTACGTTTAATTCATATGTCGCCTTTTATGGTCACCGTACAATAGTAAAATACCTCTTTGCGCTTCTATACAGTAGTAATGTCCATTTTGTGCCCATAAACAACAGTAATATCTTACTCCTCATAGGCACCTACACAGTACAATGTGCCACTTTGAAGCCCCCATATTATGATATCATATCTCACATTCTGGCTTCTATACATTATAATGTTTCCTTGTTTGGTCATCGTAAAATATGTTGCTCCACTCATAGTTGAAGCTTTACCAGTTGCATCTTAAAGAAAAAATAAAGGTACTAATTTGTTAGATGTCCACATTACATTTAAATGTATATTTATGACAATAGTCAAATATATGCTAATTGATTAGAAAGGAATAAAGAAGGCATCTCTTTAGGATTTTGACTCAAGGTCTTCATATGGTTAATTAATATTAATTGTGCTTTATTGTGTAGTAAATAATATACCGTATATTCCGTGAAAATGGCTATTTCTCTAGTTTAGTGGTAGCCTTTAGAAAAACCTTTTTGAAGTCTAATCTTTTCTTACTTGACCTTTTATACAAGGGTGATCAATCCTGCTGAGCAACATAGCAGCGAAATGCGCCTCGGTTAAGGGATTATCCACCCAGTGCAAACATCTGCCAAGGATTCGTCTTTGACCAAGTCAAACCCTATAGGAGATACATCTGTCTTTTCATTTTTAATAGTCAAAGAAAGCTGTAAATCCCATGAAAAGGCTGAATTAAACAAATCTTTTTTTTAATACTGCTTCACACAAACATCTATGTAGCAGTGAGTCCATGAAAGACGGTAGAATTCCCCACATTCCATGCAGCCAAAAAGAGTAATAAAAGGTATTGTGGCTACATAGTTTAAACACAACTAATCAGGAAGTGATACACAAGTATACACGATTTCTTGCCGCAGACATTCTTCTAACAATATCATGTTTATCAGCATTTAGCTCGCAGATTTTTAGGGACTTTCAGTAGCATGAAACTATTTCCATTATGAAAAAAGGATCCTGTACATATTTATAATCAGGTGCACAAATATGCTGTTGCCAATATACAAACATATATACATACACTTTGCTCATACACACTGCAAATAATGCATGCATTAATTCCACTATTGCTATATGCCTAAAAAACATGAGGCACTTAGTTATCATTTGGTGATAAAACACATAAATGCCATCCAACCACAACAGGATGACCCTGATAAGGATGGTCCCTAACTCTAGTGACTCACCTCTCCACCAGGCTTACCAGGCCTCAAGTGAAATCGGGAAAACATTAGGAAATCAGGATTAGCTTTTACTAAAACTTTAAAAGTTTTCTGGGAAAGATGGATAGGTAGGGTGCACAGTCCGTGAGGGAGAACCCCAATTCTATCTACAGATAAAAACAAACAAATTGCTAGAAGCTAAGCCTGGTTTCCTGTCTCTTCCCCATTTATTTCAGACCTTGCAAGGCACATGAAGAAATGAGTCGCTAGAATTAGGGACCATTGAAATTGAAGCATTTCTTCTTGTGGTTAGATGGATTATGTGCTTTATGATAGAAAAATGTTAACTTAGTGCTTCACGTTTTGTTTATGTATTTATTAAAGGGAATCTTCCCAGGTTTTTGCTACCCCATCTGTAAGAAGCATAATGTAGAGTCAAAGACCCTGTTTCCAGATTTTGATAAAATCACTATTTTATCTGCTGCAGATCTAGTCATTCTCTGAATGTTGGTCTCTGTATAACCCCGCCCTCTCCACTGATTGACAGCTGTCTTCCCATGCATAATGTGCACAGAAAGCTGCCAATCAATGGTGAGGTCAGTGTTTTACAAAGCTCATGAATATGCGTGACTACCTGGCAGCAGGATTACTAGTCCTGCTGATAAAACAATGATTTTATCAAAACTACAGCAAGCAGTCCAGGAAGCAACATGTCATTTGAATCAGGGTCTCTACATTATGTCTGTATATTATGCTGCAATCAGTGTAGGCTCCCAGGCTGTGCACACTTATCCACCTTTCTTTCCCAGAAACATTTTATTATGAGGTAAGCATGGTTTCTATCTCTTCCACATTTTCATTTCAGGCCTGGCTGGGCACCTGAAGACTTCAATCACTAGAGTTAGGGACAATCCAAATTGAGGTCACCTTGGCATGGTTAGATGCCTTTTAAAATTTTTGATAAAAAAAAATGTAAATAAGTACCTAACATTATATACAGTGCAGACCAAAAGTTTGGACACACCTTCTCATTCAAAGATTATTCTGTATTTTCATGACTATGAAAATTGTAGAATCACACTGAAGGCATCAAAACTATGAATTAACACATGTGGAATTATACATTACACTTTACAAAAAAGTGTGAAACAACTGAAAATATGTCTTATATTCTAGGTTCTTCAAAGTAGCCACCTTTTGCTTTGATGACTGCTTTGCACACTCTTGGTATTCTCTTGATGAGCTTCAAGAGGTAGTCACCGGAAATGGTCTTCCAACAGTTTTCAAAGAGTTCCCAGAGATGCTTAGCACTTGTTGGCCCTTTTGCCTTTACTCTGCGGTCCAGCTCACCCCAAACCATCTCGATTGGGTTCAGGTCTGGTGACTGTGGAGGCCAGGTCATCTGGTGTAGCACCCTATCACTCTCCTTCTTGGTCAAATAGCCCTTACACATATATATATTTATTTATTTTACTCTTTGATATAGCGCCATTAATTATATACTGTATATATTGCAATAGTGGAATATTGTATTTCCATTCCGACTATTCCCATTGTGTTCATATGAAAATAAGATGGTTATGTACCACATATTTCAATGTATATTTGAATATGTAAATGTATACTTGCTCAGTGAAAGCTCTTATCTAAGAGTAGAATTGGAAAGGGGGAAATGTTGAACTCAGAGATGTATACATACTAGCTTACAATTAATTTACTGTTTTCATGTGAAAGGTTGTTAAATTGTTGCTGAGACTTATAGAGAAAATCCTACTTTATCCACCTACAGAGAATGATTGATTGCGCCCTCTATTAACAAAATCATACAGGAAAAGCTGTCAATCACCCAGTTTAGCTGATGGAAGCAGAAATGGCAGGCTTTCTCTAACCATTATAGCATTTAAACATCTTTTGATATGAAAAGTTACACCTTTGAGTTGATCTGCCAATACATATGAGATAGCTGTTGGCCAAATCCTCGTTCAGCAAACAGATATCAGTCCTAACTCTATTATAAACATGACTATAAACATTCTTGTGTTTTTCAGGGTCGGAGAGGAGAAAAATGCTGCAAGACACCTCTGACAACAGCTTCTGAACCATGAAAACAAAACTATCAGCTGTTGAAATTCCACTAGCCGCATCCTTCTCTGCCCCAAACATCATCTGTCTGAGGAGAGTGAGAAGGCCCCATAAATGTCATATAGTCATCCCGGCCTGTGAAAATCGGTTTGTTCAGCTGTCTTTCATCTATAATGTATGGATGCCTTCAGTGTCTCATGCTATCCTGTGTTGCCCATAAATAGCTTTACAAGAGATTAGGCAAATCTGCTTTAAAAGACCAAATGAGAACAAAGCCGATGAAAAAAAAACGTGCATACAAAATCTTACAGCATTGGCACAGCATTGGGGAAGCCATGGGGCAGTTGCACCGGGCATTCTAAGGGGGAGCAAAAGTTTCTGCTCAGTGCATCATTCAACATTGACTTCATTCTTTACCAAGAACTGATTTATTTCATTTTTACACTTTTTTAACCTTCCTAGTTTTATGGCTAGAGTTAGATTTAAGGCTATGGTTGGGCTTAGCGCTGTGGTTAGACTTAGGGATAGAGCTAAGATAATAATATTGTTTTTTGAAAGAATAATGTAATAAAAAATATAACCAGGTATAACTTTGATTGTAAAATTTCATCAAAAGGCAGAAAAAGAGTAATAGGTCATCGTGCAAATTCATTAGTATTTTTTTCAAATCACAATACATATACTTACCGTATTTTTCGGACCATAAGACACACTTTTTTCCCCAAAAATTTTTGGGGAAAATGGGGGTGCGTCTTATGGTTGCAATATACAGTACTCACCAATCCCATGGCGGCGGTCCCAATGCAGCCTCCGGTGCGGTGGTGTTGGGGCTCTTATGTGGCTGCAGCGGGGCTCTGGGCTGCGTGGGGGGGCTCCGCCGGCATTGCGTAGTAGCCCGAAAGCCCCCCGCAGCTGCGCTGCTGCGACGCGGTGGCTTCCAGAAACATGGCAGCCAGGGACCTCTGGAAAGATGGCCGCTGCAACGAGAAATTCAAATCTCGGCATTGAGATCTCTTCCCAAGATCTCGTCTCCCGAGATCTCGGGACAAGAGTATATACGGTACTTATACATGGTTATTAGATCGCCCCTCAGTCGTCTTTTTTCTAGACTAAATAATCCTAATTTTGCTAATCTCTCTGGGTATTGTAGTTCCCCCAACCCCTTTATTAATTTTGTTGCCCTCCTTTGCACTTGCTCTAGTTCCATTATATCCTTCCTGAGCACTGATGCCCAAAACTGTACACAGTACTCCATGTGCGGTGTAACCAAGGATTTGTACAGAGGCAGTATAATGCTCTCATCATGTGTATCCAGACCTCTATTAATGCACCCCATGATCCTGTTTGCCTTGGCAGCCGCTGCCTGGCACTGGCTGCTCCAGGTACGTTTGTCCTTGTTTAGGATCCCCAAGTCCTTCTCCATGTCAAATTTATCCAGTGGTTTCCCATTCAGTGTGTGATGGTGATATTGATTCCTTCTTCCCATGTGTATAACCTTACATTTATCATTGTTAAACCACATCTGCCACCTTTCGGCCCAAGTTTCCAACTTATCCAGATCCATCTGTAGCAGAATACTATCTTCTCTTGTATTGACTGCTTTACATAGTTTTGTATCATCTGCAAATATCGTTATTTTACTATGTAAACCTTCTACCAGATCATTTTAATATTTTTACAATTTTTTACAACTTTTTTTTAACTTTTTTACTTAGTCCCTTTATGGAACTTTAACAGACGCCTCTTAGAGCAGGCTCTGACCATGGTCAAACAGGCTTAGCCATAGCTTGCCACAGCGTGGCTCTAAGTGCGGACGCTGAGGAGCTTCAGAATGCTATTAACCTGCAGATTAACCCCATATCTGCAGGTTAGAATTGTTATTTCATGTGACAGGTTTCCTTTAAGTTAAACTACATAATGTTAATCTCCCTGGCAGAGGTCATTTCAATGAATATTTACTCTAATGTACCTAATGACTATTTCAAAATGAGTAATTTTCAAACCACCTAATCTATTAGTCACATTTTTGGTAACATCATAAATCTGACCGATAAACACTATCTGTCTTATCTACTGTATGACACATGCTGTTTGCGAAATGAAATTGTGTCTACACTGCAGAGTATATTTGTAATATATTTTCCCTTATTATAGTTCACATCTGGAAATTCCATTTGATACTGACTACCTACGGTATAATCCTATGGTATATGGCATTTCTACAGATCTGATGACAATATCTCTGATTCTTTATCAGACTGAATATATCGCAACACACCTTTTAGTGCAGTTCTAGCTGATGAGATCATAAAAACAACCAGTGCAGGTATTCTTAAAGGAATAGATTACTTCAGAGGTGTTTTCCAGGTTCAGAACAGGTTTTTCCGATTTAAAAGAATTTTCTAGGTTTTTAAATATCCAATGTCATCCGCTGCACGTTTTTCTTATATACACAGTAGCAGCTGTGCTACATATAGCAGTATTGTTTCATTGAAGATACATAGTCAATAAGTTTGAAGAGAACACACGTCTATCAAGATCAACTTATAATAATATCCTGTGGTTCCAAAGAAAGGCAAAATTCCCTATGAGGCAGATACTGATTGTCATCTGAGAAACATCTTTGTGTCACTTGACTGCTGCAACCAGTCTCAAACTGCAGTGGTCCTGATGACATCTCAACAGAGTAGATACCGCTCCCAGACCTGGTGCAGGACTTTGGTGTGGCCTATGCTGTATCCACAGGTTTATTGGTTTAAATATAAAAATACCTAAAAAATTATTTCATTGTGTGATAAACCCTTTAATAATCATTTTTGGTTTCTTATCACTGATCCAAATGTTAGTCCATATTCTCTCTTAGGCCGGGGTCACACATGCGAGAAACTCGCACGAGAATCGTGCGAGTCTCTCGCATGAACACCCGACACTGCCGCCGACACTTGGACCGGAGCGTCCGGCTGCATATATTCTATACAGCCGCATGCTCCGGTCCGAGTGCCGGGTGTCCATGCGAGAGACTTGCACGAGAATCGTGCAAGTTTCTTGCATGTGCGATCCCGGCCTAAGTCTCATCTTTCTCATTTTAACTAGTAATCTTTTCGGTGGGATCCCAATCAATGGCATGATACAACTGGAGATTGGCAAACTTTTTTACACAGGCAGACCATAGTGAATGACGCATACAGAGCGATCTATACTAGATTGCAATGATCTTTTACACTGCGCAAAAGATCATTTCATCATTTTTGCTTGTTCATTCAGAGATAGGAAGCCTGTTTATATGGCAAGATAATCGTGAAACTATGCTTGTTAACGATTATCTTACAGTGTAAATTCCCATCTACTTTGGTCCAGCCTGGTCCTCTTCAAAGCTGATCAGATTAGTCTAACATCCATAAACCTATGCTGATGCTGGGTTATACGTTTTTTTTTCATTGCATTATTCCATATTTTGCCCTCAATAGGTATAAAAGCCTATAGTTTCAAGATTTTATTTATGACTCCTTTGTAAATACTAGCAACACATTTGTTATACGCCAGTCCTGTGGAAAAGATCCCATCATGATGGAATCACTAAATATCTACCTAATTTGCAGATCTTATGACTGAATGCTATCCACTCCTGGTGATTGGGACAACACTTCAATACTCAATACAGCTACTAATATGTTGATGGTGTGCATTGGTGAACAGAGCAGAAGAAGCTGCAGCATCCTCGGGGATAGGCCATCTGGAAAGCCCTTTCTTGTACATAGTGATGAACATAAAGAAAAGGAGAAACATAAAGAGCAAGTCTTGGATTTGTACTTATTAATTTTCCATCCTTAAACTGAGCTACAATATTCTGCAACACAGTATAAAAAATTGCCTGAAATCAGTCCGTGTCCACAATGAGGGTCACAGTTGAATTTACTGTTCACCTTTAGACTATAGGGCTTGTCAAAAGTTAAAGAAGTGAACAGGTTGGAAACTAACCATTTCAGACTTGAAATTTGCTGAATTTTGCTACAAACCATACATCAGGAATTGTACCCTATACATAGCTGCATAGGGCAGCACGGTGCCTCAGTGGATAGCACTGCAGCCTTGCAGCGCTGGAGTCCTGGGTTTGAATCCCACCTAGGACAACATCTGCAAGGAGTTTGTATGTTCTCCCCGTGTTTGCGTGGGTTTCCTCCGGGTTCTCCGGTTTCCTCCCACACTCCAAAAACATACAGATAGGGAATCTAGATTGTGAGCCCCATTGGGGACAGCAACGATAATGTGTGCAAACTGTAAAGCGCTGCGGAATATGTTAGCGCTATATAAAAATAAAGATTATTATTATTATAGGTTGAAAAAAGAGCTAGCTCCATCAAGTTCAACCTTTCTCCACCAATTGTACAATTTGTCACTAAATTAACTGTAATCCACAATGTTATGTGTAT
This sequence comes from Oophaga sylvatica, assembly GCA_033576555.1. Taxonomy (NCBI): domain Eukaryota; kingdom Metazoa; phylum Chordata; class Amphibia; order Anura; family Dendrobatidae; genus Oophaga; species Oophaga sylvatica. Next base: position 259,487,193 of record JARQOD010000002.1, read on the forward strand.
TGAGGAAATCATCCAGCCCTTTTTTAAAAGCTGTTATAATGTCTGCTATTACTACTGCTTGTGATAGGGCATTCCACAGTCTGACTGCTCTAACTGTAAAGAACCCTTTCCTATTTAGCTGCCAGAATCACCTTTTCTCCATCCGTAATAAGTGCCCCCTGGTCCTTAGTGTGGTCTTTGGAAGGAATACCGTATATACTCATGTATAAGCCGACCCGTGTATAAGCCGACCCCCCTAATTTTGCCACAAAAAACTTGGAAAACTTATTGACTCGTGTATAAGCCGGGTGTATAAGTTGCTGTCCTGCTCTGTGCTCCCCCATCCAGCTCTGTTCGCCCCCATTCTCCTCTGTGCTCCCCTCCTCCTGCTCCATTATCCTGTCCTGCTCCGTGCTTTCCATCCTCCCCCGTCCTGCTCCGTGCTCCCCATCCAGCTCTGCACTCCCCCATTCTCCTCTGTGCCCACCCCCGTCCTGCTCCGTGCTCTCCGTCCTCCCCGTTCTGCTCCGTGCTCTCCGTCCTCCCCCCGTTCTGCTCCGTGCTCTCCGTCCTCCCCCGTTCTGCTCCGTGCTCTCCGTCCTCCCCCCATCCTGCTCCGTGCTCTCCGTCCTCCCGTTCTGCTCCGTGCTCTCCGTCCTCCCTCCGTTCTGCTCCGTGCTCTCCGTCCTCCCCCCGTCCTGCTCCGTGCTCCTTGTCCTCCTCCATGCTCCCCCCATCCTCCTCCATCATACTCACCCTCCCCGTGCCATCGCTGAACGTCCCGGCCGGCAATCCTGCGTTCTCCCCGGCTTCCTGCAGCTCTCCAGCGTTGAGCAGTGACGTAATACCGCTCATTAAGGCCATGAATATGGAGGCCACGCCCATGGGAGTGGTGTCGCGTCCATATTACATGACCTTAATGAGCGGGTATTACGTCACCGCTCAGCGCTGGAGAGCTGCAGGAAGCCGGGGAGAATGCAGGATTGCAGGGACGTTCAGCGATGGCACAGGGAGGGTGAGTATGATGTCCCAGCTACCGGCCCCTGCCGCCGCGTCCTGTCCCCCGCTGGTTTCTGCCCTATGACTCGTGTATAAGCCGAGGGGGCATTTTCAGCACAAAAAAAGGTGCTGAAAATCTCGGCTTATACACGAGTATATACGGTAAGTCATGTGCCAGTCCTTTGTACTAACCGCACATATATTTATACATGAAAATGAGATCCCTCTAAGCTAAACAAGCTCGACTCTTCCAACCTCTCATCATATGAGAGACCTTCCATCCCTTGTAATAATCTAGTTGCCCACCTTTGAACTGACTCTAACTTTTGAATATTCTTTTTAAAATGTGGAGCCCAAAACTGGATCCCATATTCTAGATGTGGCCTCACCAGTGATTTATAAAGGGCTAACAATACATTAGGACTGCGGGATTTTATCTCTCTTTTTATACATCCTAAAATCTTACATGCTTTTGCAGCTGCTGCTTGACATTGAGTACTACTGATCAGCTTATATGTATCCAGAATACCCAAGTCCTTCTCCTGTTCTGTAGCCGCGAGTATACTCCCATTTAATGTATATGCAGCTATAGAATTACTCCATCCCAGGTGCATTACTCTACATTAAACCTCATTTGCCAAGTGTTTGTTCATTCAGACATCTTATCCATTTTGGTTTGCAAAATTGTAATGTTAAGGTCAGATTTTAGTATCCAACATAGTTTGGTGTCGTTAGCAAAGACTGACAGTTTACTCTTAATCCCATCAACTAAGTCATTAAGAAAGAGGTTAAAAAGAATCGGTCCTAGCACAGATCCCTGAGGTACCCCACTGCTGACTTTATCCCATTTGGAGAATGTACCATTTATGACAACTCTTTGTTTCATATCTTTTAGCCAACTCCTTACTCATTTGCATATAGCTTCCCCCAGTCCCTGCTTCTGTAACTTCAGTATAAGGCTGTTATGTGGAACAGTATCAAATGCTTTTGCAAAGTCCAGAAAAATCACATCAGCGGCATTACCAATATCCAGATTTGTACTTACCTCCCTATAGAAACCCAACATTTTAGTTAGACACGACTTATTCTTCATGAACCCATGCTGGTTGTCAGTTATATTATTATCTACAATATTTCTCTGCAGGTTATCTCTTATAATGTCCTCAAAAAATTTTCACACTGCTGATGTCAGGCTTACCGGACAGTAGTTACCTGGATCCACCTTCTTACTTTTCTTATATATCGGTACCATCCACCTTCTTACTTTTCTTATATATCGGTACCACGTGAGCAACCTCCAATCCTGTAGCACCACCCCTGTTACAAGAGAGTCTAAGAATATGAGATCTAGTGGTCTGTCAATTACTGAGCTCAATTCCCTTAGTGAATGAATGCCATGCGGGCCAAGGGGATTCGTCAATGTTAAATTTGCATAGACACAACCATACTTCTTCTGTTAAACTAGTTATATCAGGTAGAGAACTTTTATTTTTGCCTTTTTGAATGATCCCTGGAACAGACAGGACATTGGTGAGAACATGGATGAAAAGTGCCTGTTTAATATCTCAGCCTTTTCTTTGTCTTCTATAATTATCTTGTTATTATCGTTATCTATCTTCAAGAAAAGTAAAATAAGTGAAACTTCTGCCTATATTCATGTCAAATGATTGTTTAGTATCAAGCTAAGTAGAAAAGCAACAGTCACCCTATTGGGAGAAGGAACAGAATAGGGAATTTATTTAGAGGGTGTCAATGGTACCTTCAGTATGATTAATATACCGTATATACTCACGTATAAGCCAAGATTTTCAGCCCAATTTTTAGGGCTGAAAGTCCCCCTCTCGGCTTATACGCAAGTCATATACCAGGGGTCGGCGGGGAGAGGGAGCGGGGATGTCTGATCATACTTACCCCTCCGCCGGCGTGTCCCTGCAGCCCCCCTGCTTCTCCCACGATCTCAGACTCCTTCCTGCAGCGGTCACGTGGTACCGCTCATTAAAGTCATGAATATGCACATATTCATGACTTTAATGAGCGGTACCACACGACTGCTATAGGAAGGAAGAGCCGCCGGAGACTGCAGGAGAAGCAGGGCTGCAGAGACGCTCCAGGAGGGGGTAAGTATAGGAGGTATTCACCTGTACCCATTCCACCGCTGCTCGCCTCTGTGTATTCGCGTCCTCTGGCTGTGATGTTCAGGCAGAGGGCGTGAGCACAAACTGACAAGAGGACCTGGAAGGCGGAGCAGCGCGCAGCAGTGGACCCGGGACAGGTAAATATCTCAGGTGCCAGGGCCCCGAGCGAGAGGAAACACCGGCACCTGTCCCCCATAGCGCGCCGGTGTCCCCGCTTGCTCAGGACACCAGAACCTGGCCCCCAGCGACGAGAGATGAGTATGTCATTTTATTTTTTTAGTTGCAGAAGCAGCGGCAGCATAAGGGACCTATACTATGGGGCATAATCTATGGAGCATATAGGTTGTCTGAGCTGTGAAAGTACATTTACAGTGGAGAAAATAAGTATTTGACACACTGCGGATTTTTCAAGCTTTCCTACCCACAAAGAATGGAGAGGTATGTAATTTTTAATGTAGGTACACTTCAACTGTGAGAGACAGAATCTAAAAATAGAAACCAGAAAATCACATTGTATGATTTTTAAATAATTAGATTGCATTTTATTGCATGAAATAAGTATTTGATCAGCTACCAGCCTTCAAGAATTCTGGCTCTCACAGACCTCTTAGTTTTTCTTTAAGACGCCCTCCTACTCTGTACTCATTACTTAATAATTGCACCAGTCCAAACTCTTTACCTGTATAAAAGACACCTGTCCACACAGTCAATCACACTCCAACCTCTTCATCATGGCCAATACCAAAGAGCTGTCTGAAGACACTTCTTAGTGAGAAGGCAACAACTGTTAGCACAATTATTAGAAAATGTAAGAAACATAAGATGACTGTCAATCTTCCGCGGACTGGGGCTCCATGCAAGATCTCGTCTCATGAGGTAAGTATGATCCTGAGTAAGGTCAGGAATCAGAAAAGAACTATAGCTAGAGAATGAATATTCACTGCTCCACACGCCCATAGTCCCTCCCACCTCTCAGCACCCTCTTCGATGCATAAGGTGGGGGGGACATGTTGGCGTGGGGAGCAGTGAATATTCATTTTCTTTAAGAGTGAAGGAGTCCGGTGACTGCGGCTAAAAAGTGTGCCTGCTATTAAAGAAGATGAATATTCACTTCTCCCATTCCTATAGTCCTAGACGTGGGGAACATTGAATATTCTGGCAGTGGACCTCGATGTGTAAGCAGCGCATGACGTTACTGCCATGCGCTGCTTACAAGCTAAAAAACAGTTGCTGGCATACAGCAGGACACTGCAAGGGAGCGGAGGGAAGGTAAGCAGAATGGCTATTTTTTATGTATACAGTGTGATGGCCATGTATGCCATGAGGGGATGGTGGCCATATATACCAGGATGGGGATGGTGGCCTGTTTTACCAGCATAGGTAATAAGGGGGCCATATTACCAGGATGGGGATGGTGGCCATATATACCAATGATGGGAAATCATATATACCATCATGGGGATGAGGGGCCATGTATGCCCGGATGGGGGATGAGGGGGCTATGTATGCCAGGATGGGGATGAGGGGGCCATGTATACCTTGATTAGGATCATATATATCTGGATGAGGGACCATGTATACCCGGATTGGGGACATTTTACATACCTGGAAGGGGGATATTAAATGAAATGCAGGACATTCCCCAAAACAGTGTTCAGCCGCACAGATTCACCCCCCCATACCAGTGAAAGACCACA
>JARQOD010000002.1:259492102-259514660 GCA_033576555.1 Oophaga sylvatica
CTTGCCCTCAGTCAATATGGAGTTTCCAGCTTTCATGTTCCCGCCCTGATTCTCTCCCTCTTGCTTCTTAAGCAGCCACAGCTGAGCAATCAGTGCTTCAGAATCTAGCCTGCAGTGAACCTGTGACCTGACTCCTGGAAGCCTTGGACTTTGTACTCCAGCTATTCCTACTGAGGAACTCTGGAACACTTGTGGACTCTGGAACCCTGCTCTTTGAAAGATCCACGTTTGCATGGACTTACGGTAACAGAGAAGAAGATCCTGAACCTGTTGTGGAGAGTGATTGCTGAGCTTAAGTTACTCTGGCCTGCTGTGTCTCCTGCTTCTGTATCTGCAAACTGTGTGACTATTTTTGCCACTTGTATGAAGTAATACAAGACCTTCTATATCAAACCTGTGTCTCATGTATTTTCATCGCACCCAAGCACAAGACGCTATATGAACTGTACTACATACATTACAAGATTCTGAAGCCAAAACGTTAGTGTCTGCTGGGTCTGGGAAGGCTGTGTCTGCTGTAACTGTGGATATCTGACGTCCGGTTGTACTTTCTGTGATGACAGTGGTTGTGACTTCTCACAACCATTCCAGGTGAGCAATTCCCTTAAGTTTTTTTTTCTCTGCAGTGTTACCACAGGTAAACACTATTGTTTTTTTTTTTTCTTCCCTCTTTTGTGTCTGCTGTAACTGTGGATATCAGATGTCCGGTTGAACTTTCTGTGATGATAGTGGTTGTGACTTCTCACAACCATTCCAGGTGAGCAGTTCCCTTAAATTTTTTTTTCCCTCTGCAGTGTTACCACAGGTAAACACTATTGTTTTTTTTTTCTCTCCTCTCCTTCCAGTACTCCTGTCTTAAAAGATCTGGAAAATGGAGGCCCGCATAAAGGAACTTTGCGGAGTGACTGATAATATCCTTGCAGATTTACAGACTATAAAAACCCGTTTTACAAACCTACAGGACCTCACTAATCACAATTTGCAAGTGTTTGGACAGACTGCCAGGATTTGCGAGCCAGGATTGAGGTTCTACAGGAGCGAGTCCAGGCTCCTGCCGTAGCCCCGAGTTCTGGGATTCCCAAGTTGCCCCCTTTTCGTTTTGGCGGTGAACGTGAAAAATTCAGGGGATTTATTAACCAATGCAATCTGTTTTTTTCTGCACATGCTTCACAATTTCCCACTGAACGATCTAAAGTGCTTACTATAATTATGTTACTTACCAACAAGGCTTTGATGTGGGCAAACCCTCTGATTGAGACTGAGGATGAATGTTTGGATCATCTTGATGCTTTCATTTCAGCCATGGGGCAGGTGTTTGATGACCCCAATCGAGGTGCAACAGCTGAAGCAGCCATGTTAACTTTGCGCCAAGGTAAGCACTCGGTAGCCGAATATGCCTTGGATTTCAGGAGATGGGCCCTTGATACCACCTGGGACAGTTCCGCCAAAAAATCTATTTTTCGAAAGGGGTTGTCTCCACTAATTAAGGATGAACTTGCTCGTGCCGACCCTCCCACTGCGTTAGGTGACTTTATTAATTACTGCATCCGTATTGATGCTCGCCTGACTGAACGCAGGCAAGAGAGATGGTTCGAAAGCAATCGCACTAACCTTTTCCTACCTTCCTCCCCAGTTAAGGAACCTTTGAGTAGGATCACACGGGAACCTGAACCTGAACCCATGCAGGTAGACTCTTTACAAAGACGGGCTAGTGATGCACGCAAAGAACATCGTTTTAAGGAAAATCTATGTTTCTATTGTGGTAAGTCAGGGCACTTCATTATAAACTGCCCCAGCCGTTCTCGTAAGACTAATGCAGCACTCATTCACTGTGAGTGTTGCGAGAGGAGATCTGTCAGGTCCGAGCCTCAGGCTCCAGAGAGATCTGCAGCAACAGATATTGATTTCTCGGACTTAAACTCCATTACTTCTGAGGACGATGACTGTGTAAACGCTGCAATTTTTCAAGTTTCCTCAGCGGTGTCCCAGCTGAGTTGTAGGAAAAAACAATTCTCATTGCTTCCTTTCCATCAAACTCTGGGTTGACTCAGTCTGGGTGTCTAGCTCTGCTATGATCGACTCAGGGGCAAGTGGGAATTTTATGGATGTCTCCTTTGCTCTTAAACAGGGGATACGTTCAGTGAAGAAGGCTACTCCAGTACAGATGGAAACTGTGGATGGCTCCCTGCTGACCTCTGGACCAGTGGATCAGCCTTTGAGGGTCCTTATGGGTAAAGATCATCAAGAGAAACTGTCCTTTATGCTTATCTCTTCTCCCCACTTTCCCATTATTCTAGGGCTACCATGGCTGCAGGCTCAGAACCCTACCATTAACTGGGAGACCAAGGAATTACACTTTCCAGAGAAACAGATGAGTCCAGAAGTTTCAGCTTGCTCTGTTCCTAAAGGAACCATGTCAGTCCCTGAACTACCAGCTGAATACCAGGACTATGTGGATTTATGTGACAAGAAGAACGCTGACCAGCTTCCCCCTCACCGTCCATATGGTTGTCCAATTGAATTATTGCCTGGAGCAGAGATACCTTTTGGTAAGATCTACCCCTGGCGGGGCCTGAGCTAAAGGCTTTAAAGGATTACATAGACGAAAATCTAGCCAAGGGCTTCATACGCCCCTCTTCATCTCCTGCAGGTGCACCCATCTTCTTTGTGAAGAAGAAAGATGGATCTCTGAGACCCTGCATAGACTATAGGGAACTCAATAAGGTTACTATTAGAAACCGTTATCCATTGCCTTTAATCCCTGAGTTATTGGAGAGAGTGCGGCATGCCAAAATTTTCTCTAAATTGGATCTCCGTGGGGCCTATAACTTGGTCCGTATTAGACCTGGGGATGAATGGAAGACTGCATTCAGGTCACGCTATGGACACTTTGAATATCTAGTTATGCCTTTTGGTCTGAGTACCGCCCCAGCCACTTTCCAACACTTGGTGAATGACATCTTCAGGGATCTCCTAGATACATTCGTGGTGATTTATTTGGATGATATTCTAATTTTTTCGAACTCCACAGAGGAACATCATGGACATGTGAGAATGGTCTTGGAACGTCTAAGACAAAACCATCTTTACATCAAACTTGAAAAGTGTGAATTCCATAGGACCGAAATTCAATTTCTGGGGTATGTACTGTCTACACAAGGAATTAGTATGGATGGAAGCAAGATCCAAGCCATCAAGGATTGGCCAAGTCCTAGAAATGTGAAGGAGGTGCAGCGCTTCATCGGGTTTGCCAATTTCTATAGACGTTTCATTAGGAATTTCTCTGAGGTAGTGTCACCTATCACCCAACTTACCCGGAAAGAGTCTAGGTTCTCCTGGACTCCCCAAGCCCAGGAAGCATTTTCCCGTCTAAAAGATAAATTTACCACCGCACCTATCTTGGTACATCCCAACCCCGAACTTGCCTTCATAATAGAGGTGGATGCTTCAGACTGTGCCGTTGGAGCTATACTCTCTCAGAGAACAGGTGAGAAGAATGTCTTGCATCCCTTTTGCCTTCTTTTCCCAGCAGTTGTCTTCGGCTGAGAGGAACTACGATGTGGGCAATAGAGAGTTGTTGGCCATTATTGCCGCCTTCAAAGAATGGAGACACCTTCTTCAGGGACCTGCACAGCAAATAGTCATCCTGACAGACCATCGTAACCTTGAATTTATCAGGTCGGCTAAGTGCCTGACTCCTCGCCAGGCTCGCTGGAATCTTTTCTTAAACCAATTTAATTTTGTCATTTCTTATAGACCAGGATCGCGCAATGGAAAGGTTGATGCACTCTCTAGGATTCATTCAGCAGAGACACGTCCACTTACTCCTCCTAAGACTATTCTTCCTGACTCTAGATTCCTGGGAGTGATTCATAATCAAGACCTACTTAAGGACATCAAGGAAGCATACCATGCGGATTCCTTGTTGGCACAACCCCCGAGGGACGTAAGTCTTGTCTTTAAGAATGGTGTGTGGATTCTGGGACAACGTCTGTATATTCCTGAAACAGTCAGATTGAGAGTGTTGCAACTCATTCACGATTCCAAGATAGCTGGGCATAGAGGAATTCTAAAGACACAGGAATTTCTTTCTCGTTTCTTTTGGTGGCCCACTTGCAGGAAGGATGTTTTAAACTATGTCACTTCATGTGAAGTCTGTGCAAGATGCAAGACACCTCGCTCCTCACCAACTGGTCTGTTACAACCTCTTCCCACCCCGTCCCGCCCGTGGGGATCCATTTCTATGGACTTCATTGTGGAGTTACCAACCTCTCAAGGGAAAAAAACACCATTCTAGTGGTGGTTGATCGTTTAACCCCTTCACCCCCAAGGGTGGTTTGCACGTTAATGACCGGGCCAATTTTTACAATTCTGACCACTGTCTCTTTATGAGGTTATAACTTTGGAACGCTTCAACGGATCTTCGCGATTCTGAGATTGTTTTCTCGTGACATATTGTACTTCACGTTAGAAGTAAAATTTCTTCGATATAACTTGCGTTTTTTTTGAAAAAAACGCAAATATGGCGAAAATTTTTAAAATTTTGCAATTTTCAAACTTTGAATTTTTATTCCCTTAAAACAGAGAAATATATCACACAAAATAGTTAAGAAATAACATTTCCCACATGTCTACTTTACATCAGCACAATTTTGGAACCAAAATTTTTTTTTGTTAGGAAGTTATAAGGGTTAAAAGTTGACCAGCGATTTCTCATTTTTACAACAAAATTTACAAAGCCATTTTTTTTAGGGACCACCTCTCATTTGAAGTCACTTTGAGGGGTCTATATGGCAGAAAATACCCAAAAGTGACACCATTCTAAAAACTGCACCCCTCAAGGTACTCAAAACCACATTCAAGAAGATTATTAACCCTTCAGGTGCTTCACAGGAACTAAAGCAACGTGGAAGGAAAAAATGAATATTTAACTTTTTAGCCACAAAAATGATCTTTTACAAACTTTTTTTTTATTTTCACAAGGGTAAAAGGAGAAAATGGACAGATAAGGTTGTTATGCAATTTCTCCTGAGTACGCCAATACCCAATATGTGGGGGAAAACCACTGTTTGGGCACACGGCAGAGCTCGTAAGGGAAGGAGCGCCATTTGACTTTTTCAAACTAAAATTGGCTGGAATTGAGATTGGACGCCATGTCGTGTTTGGAGAGCCCCTGATGCACATAAACAGTGGAAACCCCCACAAGTGACACCATTTTGGAAACTAGACCCCCTAAGGTACTTATCTAGATCTGTTGTGAGCACTTTGAACCCCCAAGTGTTTCACAAAAGCTTATAATGCCTGGGTGTGAAAAAAAAAAAAACAATTTTCCACAAAAATGATTTTTTAGTCCCAAATTTTTGAATTTTCCCAAGGAAATTGGACCCCAAAAGTTGTTGTCCAATTTGTCCTGAGTACGCTGATACCCCATATGTGGGGGGGGGAAATTGTTTGGGTGCACGGCAGGGCTTGGAAAGGAAGTAGTAACGTTTTGGAATGCAGACGTTGATGGAGGTCATGTTCCGTTTGCAGTGCCCCAGATGAGCCTAAACAGTGGAAACCCCCACAAGTGACCCCATTTTGGAAACTATACCCCCTAAGGAACTTATCTAGATCTTTGGTGAGCACTTTGAACCCCCAAGTGCTTCACACAAGTTTATAATGCCCGGGCATGAAAAAAAAAATCCTATTTTTTTCCCACAAAAATTATCTTTTAGTCACTAATTTTTTATTTTCCCAAGGGTAACAGGAGAAATTGGACCACATAAGTTGTTGTCCAATTTGTCCTGAGTACGCTGATACCCCATATGTGGGTGGGAACCACTGTTTGGGCGCACGGCAGAGCTCGGAATGGAAGGAGCACCATTTGACTTTTTCCAACCAAAATTGGCTGGAATTGAGATTGGATGCCATGTTGCATTTGGAGAGCCCCTGATGTGCCTAAACAGTGGAAACCCCCACAAATGACCCCATTTTGGAAACTAGACCCCCTAAGGAACTTTTCTAGATCTTTGGTGAGCAATTTGAACCCCCAAGTGCTTCACACAAGTTTATAACGTAGAGCCGTAAAATTTAAAAATCATATTTTTTCCACAAAAATGATCTTTTCACCCCAATTTTTATTTTTCCAAGGGTAACAAGACTCCAAAAGTTATTGTGAAATTTGTCCTGAGTGCGCTGATACCCCATATGTGGGGGTAAAACACTGTTTGGGTGCATGGCAGAGTTTAGAAGGGAAGGAGCGCCGTCTGACTTTTTCAACGCAGAATTGGCTGGACGCCATGTCGTGTTTGGAGAGCTCCTGATCTGCCTAAACAGTGGAAACCTCCATAAATGACACCATTTTGGAAACTAGACCCCTCAAGGAACTTATCTAGATGTGTGGTGAGAACTTTTAACCCCCAGGTGTTTCACTAAAGTTTATAACGTACAGCCGTAAAATAAAAAATCCTTTTTTTTTTTTTACAAAAATGATTTTTTCGCCCCCAATATTTTATTTTCACAAGGGTAACAGAAGAAATTGGAACCCAAAAGTTGTTGTCCAATTTGTCCTGAGTACGCTGATACCCAATATGTGGGAGAAAACTACTGTATGGGCGCACGTCGGGGCTCGGAAGGGAAGTAGTGACGTTTTGGATTGCAGACTTTGATGGAATGGTCTGGGGGCGTCATGTCACATTTGGAGAGCCCCTGATGCACCTATACAGTGGAAACCCCCACAAGTGACCCCATTTTGGCAAATAGACCCCACAAGGAACTTGTCTAGATGTGTGGTGAGCACTTTGAACCCCGAAGTGCTTCACAGAAGTTTATAACGCACAGCCGTAAAAATAAAAAATCTTTTTTTTTTTTTGCAAAAATGATTTTTTTGCCCCAATATTTTATTTTTACAAGGGTAACAGGAGAAATTGGACCCCAAAAGTTGTTGTCCAATTTGTCCTGAGTACGCTGATATCCAATATGTGGGAGAAAACTACTGTATGGGTACACGTTGGGGCTCGGAAGGGAAGTAGTGACGTTTTGGATTGCAGACTTTGATGGAATGGTCTGGGGGCGTCATGTCGCATTTGGAGAGCCCCTGATGCGCCTAAACAGTGGAAATCCCCAACAAGTGACCCCATTTTGGAAAATAGACCCCACAAGGAACTTATCTAGATGTGTGGTGAGCACTATGAAGCCCCAAGTGCTTCACAGAAGTTTATAATGTACAGCCGTAAAAACAAAAAAATAATTTTTTTTGTACAAAAATGATATTTTCGCCCCCAGTTTTTTATTTTCCCAAGGGTAGCAGAAGAAATAGGACAAATTGCACAATAACTCTTGGGGTCCAGAGTACGCTGATACCCCATATGTGGGGATAAACTACTGTTTGGACGCATGGCAGAGCTGAGAAGTGAAGGAGCACCGTTTGACTTTTTCAACGCAGAATTGGCTGGAATTGAGATCAGACGCCATGTCACATTTGGAGAGCCCTGATGTGCCTAAACAGCGGAAACCCCCCAATTCTAACTCCAACCCTAACCCCAACACACCCCTAACCCTAGTCCCAACCCTAACCACAAACCTAACCCTAACACACCCCTAATCCCAACCCTAACCCTAATCCTAACTTTAGCGCCAACCCTAACCCTAACTTTAGCCGCAACCCTAACCCTAACCCTAATGGGAAAATGGAAATAAATACTTTTTTTTAATTTTATTATTTTTCCCTTACTAAGGGGGTGATAAAGGGGGGTTTGATTTACTATTTATAGCGGGTTTTTATGATTGGCAGCTGTCATGCTAAAAGACGCTTTTTATTGCAAAAATAGTTTTTGCATCATCACATTTTGAGAGCTATAATTTTTGCATATTTTGGCCCACAGGGTCATGTGAGGTCTTATTTTTTGCGGGACGAGTTGACGTTTTTATTGGTACCATTTTTGAGCACGTGACGTTTTTTGATCGCTTTTTATTTCGATTTTTGGGAGGTTAGAATGAACAAAAATCAGCAATTCATGAATTTCTTTTGGGGGAGGCGTTTATACCGTTCCGCGTGTGGTAAAATTGATAAAGCAGTTTTATTCTTCGGGTCAGTACGATTATGGCGATACCTCATTTATATCATTTTTTCATGTTTTGGCGCTTTTATAGAATAAAATCAATTTTATATAAAAAATAATTATTTTTGCATCGCTTTATTCTGCGAGCTATAACTTTTTTATTTTTTCGCTGATGATGCTGTATGGTGGCTCGTTTTTTGCGGGACAAGATGTCGTTTTCAGCAGTACCATGTTTTTTTATATCGGTCTTTTTGATCACGTGTTATTCCACTTTTTGTTCGGCGGTATGATGTTAAAGCATTGATTTTTTGCTTCGTTTTTTTTTTTTTTTTTAAGGGGTTCACTGAAGGGGTTAACTAGTGGGACAATTTTATAGGGGTGGTCGTTACGGACGCGGCGATACCAAATATGTGTACTTTTATTGCTTTGTTTTTTTTATTTACAGGAAGAAGTGAATTTATTGGGGAATATATATATATTTTTTTATTTATTTTGGATTTTTTTTTTAAACATGTTTATTTTTATATTTTTAACTTTTTTACTTTGTCCCAGGGTGGGACATCACAGTATTTTATCAGATCGCTGGTGTGACAGTGTGCACAGCACTCTGTCACACCAGCGATCGCTCAGGCAGTGCAGCAGGCTTCTCAGTGCCTGCTCTCGGCAGGCACTGAGGTAGCCGCCTCCCTCCAGGACCCCGGCGCCATCTTGGATCCGGGTCCTGGGAGGGAGGAAGCCCTCAGAACAGCGCAATCACATCGCGCTGCTCTGAGGGTCTCAGGGGGCGCGCAGGGAGCCCCCACCCTGCGCGATCCTCCCCTGTGCCCCCAGTACACCGCGATCATGTTTGATCGCGGTGTGCAAGGGGTTAATGTGCCGGGAGCGGTCCGTGACCGCTCCTGACACACAGTCATGGGTGTCAGCTGTGATAATCAGCTGACACCCGGGCGCGATCGGCTGCGCTCCCCCCGGGAGCGCGTCCGATCGCACGAGACGTACTATCCCGTCCATGGTCATACGGGCCCAGGTACCATGGACGGGATAGTACGTCCGATGGCAGTAAGGGGTTAACAAAGGCAGCTCATTTTATCCCTTGTGTCGGCTTACCCACTGCAAAACAGACATCAGATTTGATGATTAAAGATGTGTTTCGCTTACATGGAGTACCGGATGAGGTCATTTCGGATCGAGGGGTGCAATTCACTTCAAGGTTTTGGCAAAATTTCTGTGCAGCATTGGACATTAAAGTAAACCTTTCTTCTGCTTTTCATCCCCAGACTAATGGACAGACCGAACGAACCAATCAAACTCTGGAGCAGTATCTCCGCTGCTTTATCTGCCACCTACAGGATGATTGGGTGGATCTACTTCCACTGGCTGAGTTCTCTTATAACAACTCTCAGAGCGCCTCCACTAAGCAGTCTCCTTTTTACTCCAATCTAGGTTATCATCCTAACATTCTTCCACGATTTCCCATAGAAACGCCTTTACCAGCAGTGGCTGAAAGAATCACGTCTTTACAGAAGAATATGGATCTTCTAAAGGAGAATCTGGAATTGGCTCAGGAAAGGTACAAGAAAGCAGCAGATAAATTTCGTAAACCTGCACCAGCTTTCAAGGTAGGAGATTTGGTCTGGCTGTCAACCAGAAATCTTAAGTTAAGGATTCCATCGTCTAAGTTGGGACATAAGTACATTGGACCCTATAAAATCAGTAAGATTATAAGTGCCGTTGCTTGTCGTCTTCAACTGCCTAGAACTATGAGAATCCATCCTGTCTTTCATGTATCCCTACTAAAGGCTGCAACACCCAATACGTTTCCTGGACGTTCTTCTCCTTGCCCTGACCCAGTGCTAGTCGATGGTCAGGAAGAATTTGTGGTGGAAAGAATTCTAGATTCCAGGTTATACAGAAATCAGTTACAATATTTGATTAAATGGCAGGGCTACCCAGTGGAGGACAACTCATGGGAACCAGTCAATAACGTTAATGCTCCTCGTTTGCTCCGCCAGTTTCATCAGAGGTACCCAGACAAGCCTGGTCTGAGGCCATCCGGAGGTTGTCCCTAAGGGGGGAGTAATGTAAGGTTCTTTGTACATGTTCTTGAAACTCAGTTTTTCCGTCAGCCATTTTGCTTTCTGTCTTGCTGCAGCGATCTTGCCCTCAGTCATATGGAGTTTCCAGCTTTCATGTTCCCGCCCTGATTCTCTCCCTCTTGCTTCTTAAGCAGCCACAGCTGAGCAATCAGTGCTTCAGAATCTAGCCTGCAGTGAACCTGTGACCTGACTCCTGGAAGCCTTGGACTTTGTACTCCAGCTATTCCTACTGAGGAACTCTGGAACACTTGTGGACTCTGGAACCCTGCTCTTTGAAAGATCCACGTTTGCATGGACTTACGGTAACAGAGAAGAAGATCCTGAACCTGTTGTGGAGAGTGATTGCTGAGCTTAAGTTACTCTGGCCTGCTGTGTCTCCTGCTTCTGTATCTGCAAACTGTGTGACTATTTTTGCCACTTGTATGAAGTAATACAAGACCTTCTATATCAAACCTGTGTCTCATGTATTTTCATCGCACCCAAGCACAAGACGCTATATGAACTGTACTACATACATTACAGTTTGGGATTAGCATCCTTGCGGGTGAGCGCGGAGATTGGAGCAGTCCGGGAAGAGAAGTGCGGTATGAAAAGGCGGTAATAATTGGCGAATCCCAGGAACCGCTGAATGGCCTTCAACCCCTCCGGTCGGGGCCATTTCTCGATGGCAGACAGTTTCTCCGGATCCATTCGTAGGCCTGTCTGAGAAATGATGTAGCCCAAAAATGGAAGCGAGGTCTGCTCAAAGAGGCACTTCTCAAATTTGGCGAAGAGGTGATTCTGCCTGAGCCTGAGCAGAACCTGACGAACATCCCTCCGGTGAGACTGGAGATCCGGAGAGAAGACCAAGATGTCGTCTAGGTACACCACAACGCAGGAGTAGAGAAGGTCCCGAAAGATGTCATTGACCAACTCCTGAAAGACTGCTGGAGCATTACAGAGACCAAAGGGCATCACCAAATACTCGTAGTGGCCGTCCCGGGTGTTGAATGCCGTCTTCCATTCATCTCCCCGACGGATACGGACTAGGTTATATGCCCCACGAAGATCCAGTTTGGTGAAGATTCTAGCCCCCCTCAGACGATCAAACAATTCTGGAATGAGCGGAAGAGGGTACTTATTCTTCACCGTGATCAAATTTAGGCCTCTGTAGTCAATACAGGGACGGAGAGAGCCGTCTTTCTTTTTTACGAAGAAGAAACCTGCTCCCGCTGGGGAGGTAGATTTCCGGATGAATCCCTTGGCCAAATTCTCCTCGATATATTCGGACATCGACCTGGTCTCAGCAGCGGACAATGGGTAAATACGCCCACGGGGAGGCGTAGTACCGGGTAGCAGGTCGATCGGGCAATCATACGGTCTGTGAGGGGGTAATGTCTCTGCTTCCTTTTTATTAAAGACATCAGCGAATGACCAATATGGAATCGGGAGCCCTGGTAGATTAGTTGGTGTAGGAGAAGGACGGACGGGATGAACAGGAACCAAACAGGTTTTATGACAGTCCTGTCCCCAGCGAAGGATCTCTCCAGTCTGCCAGTCGAGCATGGGTGCATGCTTTTGGAGCCAAGGCAGACCTAGTAAGAAAGCGTGAGAGAGTCCAGGCAGAACATGAAACGAGATGCTCTCAGAATGCAACATTCCCACCTGCAGGGTTATGGCTTCAGTGATAAGTTGGATGGGACGTGGTAGGAGACCCCCATCCACAGCAGCAACAGATACTGGTTCACCCAGAGGTTTGGTAGGAATGCGATATTTCTCTACAAGAGCCTGTGAAACAAGATTCCCGGCTGCTCCAGAATCAAGTTGGGCTAGTTCGAAGTAACGGTTCTCACCGAGGAGAATTGAGACTGACAGCAGCAGAGATGAAGAGGATTTATTTTTGTCTAGGTGGACCTCTCCGAGCGAACCTAGACACAGGCGTTTCCCAACCTCTCTGGGCAGGTACGGATCCGGTGCTCATTACTGCCAC
Source organism: Oophaga sylvatica (assembly GCA_033576555.1). Taxonomy (NCBI): domain Eukaryota; kingdom Metazoa; phylum Chordata; class Amphibia; order Anura; family Dendrobatidae; genus Oophaga; species Oophaga sylvatica. The sequence continues at coordinate 259,504,210 of JARQOD010000002.1, forward strand.
AGTAGAAGCAACTCCCTTCGGCACGGCGTAAGTCCTGACGGGCTTTGACCATCTTGGTCTGGTCGACTTGCATAGGTTCAGAAGAGTGTACCTGAGGAGAAACGGAAGGAGTTACAGGTCTCTGAAAAGAAGGAGCTAGACGAGGAAACCTTCTCTCACGGGTGACCTCCTTAGCGCGCTCCTGGAACCGTAGATCAATTCGATTGGCAAGAGTTATTAGGTCATCGAGAGAGGTTGGAATGTCCCGACCGCAAGTTCATCTTTAATACGACCGGACAGACCTTCCCAAAAGACAGATATCAGGGCGTCATTATCCCAAGCCAGCTCCGAGGCAAGGGTACGGAACCGTATGGCATATTGACCCACGGTGAGACTTCCCTGACGGAGACGCAGCAGAGCTGATGCAGAGGAGGTCTTCCGTCCGGGTTCGTCGAATACCTTCCGGAAGGCTGAGAGAAAAGCAGACAGGTCAGACACCAGAGGATCTTCTCTCTCCCAAAGAGGATTTAGCCAGGCCAGGGCCTCTCCGGTGAGATGGGACATGATGAAGACAATTTTGGCCCGGTCGGAGTTAAACTGGTGTGCCAGGAGTTCAAAATGCAGGGTGCACTTTTTAATGAAACCCCGAGCCAGAGCGGGGTCGCCTCCAAACCGAGGAGGAGCTGAAAGTCGAGGTCCAGGAACGGAAACCACAGAACTGGCAAGCAGCGGAACTGCCGGACCGCGAGCCATGGCGCCCGCGGAGGTTGCTGGTGAAGTAGTCAGGGTGTCCAGGCGGGAATTAACATTCCGCAGATGACCCAGGATGGACTCCTGTTGAGACCTCTGACGAGACAGTTCATGACACAGGTCAGAGAGCGAGGGAGTTTGGGTGCCACCGGGTTCCATGGCCCGAGCAAACTGTAACGGGTCTGGGAGGTGGAACCTCTGAGCTTTATTATACAAGGAGGCTTTCCTTGTAAAGGAGCGGGTGGCGCCCGGTGAGACGGACGGGAAGTCACTGCAAGTGACGGGGGCAGTCTCTGGACAGACAGGTGGGAGGTCACGGCAAGTGACCGGGGCAGTCTCTGGATAAACAGGCAGGTAGTCACGGCAAGTGACCGGGGCAGTCTCTGGACAAACAGGCGGGTAGTCACGGCAAGTGACCGGGCAGTCTCTGGACAAACAGGCGGGTAGTCACGGCAAGTGGTCTGGGCAGTCTCTGGACAAACAGGCGGGTAGTCACGGCAAGTGACCGGGGCAGTCTCTGGACAAACAGGCAGGTAGTCACGGCAAGTGACCGGGGCAGTCTCTGGACAAACAGGCGGGTAGTCACGGCAAGTGACCGGGGCAGTCTCTGGACAAACAGGCAGGTAGTCACGGCAAGTGACCGGGCAGTCTCTGGATAAACAGGCAGGCAAGGGGCCGGGGCAGTCTCTGAATGGACAGGTATATACGACCTGAGATGATGGAGCCTCCCGGTAGGCTAGCGGGCAGATGACAGATGAGCGCCCCCAAGTGAGCAGGCGAGAGTCTCTGGAATAGCCGATGGACACCGCAGGTGATGGCCGAACCTCCAGGTAGGCTTGCAGGCAGATGGCAGATGAGCGCCCCCAAGTGAGCAGGCGAGAGTCTCTGGAATAGCCGATGGACACCGCAGGTGATGGCCGAACCTCCAGGTAGGCTTGCAGGCAGATGGCAGATGAGCGCCCCCAAGTGAGCAGGCGAGAGTCTCTAGAATTGCCGATGGTCACCGCATGTGACGGCCGAACCTCCAGGCAGGCTTGCGGACAGGTAGCAAACAGGAAACTGGCAGGAAACAGGCAGGTAACTGGTAACGGACCCTGAGGGCTGAAGCAGAGTTAAACAGTGCAACAACAACATTGCTCGGGCACCTCCATTAAGGAGGAAGTACTTTATATAGGGTGGAGTCCTCCGGCATTGGCCGGGGACTTTTTTGAAAGATGCGCGCGGCCCCTTTAAGAGCGGGGGAGCGCGCGGGCGCGCACCCTAAGTCCAGAAGCAGGGAAGGAGCGCGCGGCCCCAGCAGGACGGAAGGAGGACGTTGAGCGCGGGTAAGGGGGGCGACGTCCCTGCCTGGCAGAGGACGCTGTCGCAGGGGAACAGCGTCCCTGCCTGGCAGAGGGCAGGGACGTCGGCGCTACACTCACCCTAAGTATCCGATTTAAGAAGGGCCCACAAGTTCTTATAATACTGAGGTCAGGTGAGGTAGGGGGCCATGTTATTATTCTTCAACATTTAAAGGGGTGGTCAGAAGTCAAACTAAATTTCATTCTAAATCCCTAGCTATTCAGTGCCATATTCTAATTATTTTTCTAATACACTTGTATTAAGCTTACATTATGGCACTAAATAGAGACTTAGAAAGAATTTTATTTTGACTTCGGTCCACTCCTTTAAGGTCTTTACTGGCAATTGAGCAGGTGAGTACCTTAATGCATGCAATGGAGAATTGTTCTGCATATACTGCTCTGGCAAAAATTAAGAGACCACTGCACAGTTTTATAAAAATCAGCTTCTCTTCATGTCTGACATCCGTTCCATTCCAGTGTCAGTTGAATTCCAACCAGAGTGCACCTCATTTTACTTAATGTGCTTCTGATTAGGTGATCACCTGAACAAAATGTTATTTAACGATGGAAAGTATAAAAAACACTGCTGTGGTGTTCACAATCCTCTTGCAATAGGACAAGCTGAATGGCAAAACAAGTGCTAGTAATATCCCAAAAGTAATAGGAATGAAAAAATAACTTTTAACCATGTCAAAGGAGTTGAAAAGAAAAGTCTTGAGTGAGGAAAAGAAGGGCTCAATTCTGGCTTTACTAGCAGAAGGATACAATGAGTGTCATGTTGCCTCCATCCTTAAACTTTCTAAAACAGAGGTCCTTTACAACAAGGTCAAGCAGCAGACATTGGGGACAACAAGGCTACAGACCGGCAGAGGGCGAAAACGACCGTCATCTTATTCGAATGTCAATCAGCAACCGCAGGATGACATCAAGTGACCTACAAAAAGAATGGCAGCTGGGGTGAAGTGCACGGCAAGAACAGTTCATAACTGGCTCCTAGAGGCAGGGCTCAAGTCATGTAAAGTTAGAAAAAAGCCTTTCATCATTGAGAACCAAAGGAGAGCCAGGCTGAAGTTTGCCAAAGACCACAAGGATTGGACCATAGAGGACTGGAGTAAGGTAATCTTCTCTGATGAGTCTAATTTTCAGCTTTGCCCAACACCTGGTCGTCTAACGGTTAGACGGAGACCTGGAGAGGGGTACAAGCCACAGTGTCTTGCACCTACTGTGAAATTTAGTGGAGGATCAGTGATGATCTGGGGATGCTTCAGCAAGGCTAGAATTGGGCAGGTTAATCTTTGCGAAGGACATATGAATCAAGCCGCATGCAAGGTTACCCTGGAAAAACAGTTGATTCCTTTTGCTCAGGCAATGTTCCCCAACTCTGAGGACTGTTTTTTCCAGCAGGACAATGCGCCAGGCCACACAGCTAGGTCAATCAATGTGTGGATGAAGGACCACCACATCAAATCCCTGTCATGGCCAGCCCAATCTCCAGACTTAAGCTCCATTGAAAACCTCTGGAATGTAATCAAGAGGAAGATGGATAGTCGCAAGCCATCAAACAAAGAACTGGTTATATTTTTGTACCAGGAGTGGCATAAGGTAAAAAAAAAGCAGTGTAAAAGACTGGTGGAAAGCATGCCAAGACGCATTAAAGCTGTGATTAAAATCATGGTTATTCCACAAAATATTGATTTCTGAACTTTCCTGAGTTGAAACATTAGTATTGTTGTTTCTAAATGATTATGAACTTGTTTTCTTAGCATTATTTGAGGTCTGCAAGCATTGCATTTTTTTGTTATTTTGACCATTTCTCATTTTCTGAAAATAAATACAAAATTTATTGCTTGGAAATTCAGAGCCATGTTGTCAGTAGTTTATGGAATAAAAGAGCAATTTACATTTTACTCAAAATATACCTATACAGAGAAAAAATCAGACAAACTGAAAATTTTGCAGTCTTAATTTTTGCCAGAGCTGTATATCATGGTTTTCTTGAAAGATGTAGACTTTTTCCTCTAACATTGCTTGAAGAATGTGTCTTCTAAAATCTGGCAGTATGTTTGGGAGTTGATTTTGAATCCATCTTCAACCTGAAAAGGTCCAACTAGCTCATCTGTAACTACACCAGCCCATAGCAATATCCAACCTCCTAGTTTCAAGAGTGGAGCCCATATTCATTACTTTAATGAGCGGTACCATGAGACCGCTCAGCACTGGAAGGAAGACAGGAAGATAGATGCCGGCGCCAGCCCCGGACAGAGAAGCAGGGACTGAGATTTAGCAGCGCCAGGAGAGTGAGTAGGACTCGGGTAGGGTGAGCCATACGATATTCACCTGTCCCCATTCCACCGCCTCACTGTGTCTTCCGGGTCCTCTGGCTGTGACGTTCAGGTCAGAGGGCATGACATGTTTAGTGCGCGCCCTCTGCCTGAACAGTCACTGCAGAGGGACGGAAGACACAGCAGTGAGCGGCGGTGAAACGGGGACAGGTGAATATCGCAAGTGCTGGGGGCCTGAGCCAGCGGTGACACCGGCACCTGGCCCCCCTAGCGCACCGGTGTCCCAGCTTGCTCAGGACACTGGCACCTGGCTCCCAGCCAGGAGAGGTATGTCATTTTTTTTTAATCGCAGCAGCAGCATTATATGGGGGCATATTTTAATATGGAACATCTTGTGGGGCCATCATTAACCTTTGTGCAGCAATATATGGGGCATATTTTAATATGGAGAATCTTATGGGGCCATCATTACTCTTTGTGCAGCATTATATGGGGCATATTTTGTATGGAGCAACTTATGGGGCCCATCATGAACTGTATTGAGCATTATATGGGGCTCTTGATTCAATATGGATATTCAAAAACATAAACATTTATCCTACTGATATCTTAATTCATTTTACTTTTATTGTATCTATTTTTATTTTTGAAATTTACCAGTAGCTGCTGCATTTTCCACCCTAGGCTTATAGTCAAGTCTATAAGTTTTTCCCAGTTTTTTGTGGCAAAATTAGGTGCCTCGGCTTATACTCGGGTCGGCTCATACTCGAGTATACACGGTAAATGTGTTTTTGGGCACAATATGCATGAGGAAAACAAGCTGGGTAATAATTCTGAAAACTTTCATAATTTGTGTTGATATCCTTGGGCCACATCCTCCCTCATTACACAAATACACACCACCTGATCTACTTCATCCAATAAGCATTCAAGTTTATACAACTGGAAGTTGGAAAATTTGAATAAAAATGATGACTAAAATATTCTCTTGCATAATAAATGTGTACAGTGTACAGTTCAAGTAAATTGAATGGGATTTATAGAAATCTAAAGCCCACTGTGCTTTTTACTAAGCTGTCTAAAACTCACCTGCAGTAAATTTTTATGTTTTATGTCTAAATTTTCCACATAAAATTAGATTATACACTGATGAGCAAAAGGGGTAACAATTAGAGATGAGCGACTTTGCCTCTGGGAGGGTCAAGTCGGGTTTCGGTTGGCTCGACTTTTACAAAAGTCAAGTCGAACGAAGTTGGCCGACTAACGGAAACAGTAGAGTCGGCGTCGGAAAAAAGCAAGTCAATGGGAAATAAAAGTCGCCAGTGAGTGGAGGACAGTAAACACACCTACAGTGCCCATTTCAATACCAACAACATCAATTCTTATTACTTAAGCTTGTCAACCTTCATTTATTTTATAATAATAGTAACACATTGAAAACTGGGGTTATTTGGCTAAAGTTGTGGGGGGTGGGCAGGGCTGGCCCCAGGTTTTCGTGGGCCCCGGCGACAGTGTTAGTGGGCCCCTTTAACATATACCACAATTCATGATGCTCCGATACGGCAGAGAAATATAGGTATAGTACAGTCATGGCCAAAAGTTTTGAGAATGACACAAATATTATATTTTCACATGATCTGCTGCCCTCTGGTTTCTATGTGTGTGTTTGACAGATGTTTTTATCACAGACAGAAATATAATTGCAAACATATGAGTAACAAAAGCTTATATTGACAGTTAGAATGAGTTAATGCAGCAATTCAATACTTGCAGTGTTGACCCTTCTTCTTCAGGACCTCTGCAATTCTCCCTGGCATGCTCTCAATCAACTTCTGGACCAAATCCTGACTGATAGCAGTCCATTCTTGCACAATCAATGCTTTCATTTTATCAGAATTTTTAGGTTTTTGTTTGTCCACCCGTCTCTTGATGATTGACCACAAGTTCTCAATGGGATTAAGATCTGGGGAGTTTCCAGGCCATGGACCCAAAATCTCTATGTTTTGTTCCCTGAGCCATTTAGTTATCACCTTTGCTTTATGGCAAGGTGCTCCATCATGCTGGAAAAGGCATTGTTGATCGCCAAACTGCTCTTGGAGGGTTGGGAGAAGTTGCTCTTGGAGGACATTCTGGTACCATTCTTTATTCATGGCTGTGTTTTTAGGCAAGACTGTGAGAGAGCCGATTCCCTTAGCTGAGAAGCAACCCCACACATGAATGGTTTCAGGATGCTTAACAGTTGGCATGAGACAAGACTGGTGGTAGCGCTCACCTTGTCTTCTCCGAATGAGGCGTTTTCCTGATGTCCCAAACAATCGAAAAGGGGATTCATCAGAGAAAATAACTTTACCCCAGTCCTCAGCAGTCCACTGCCTGTACCTTTTGCAGAATATCAGTCTGTCCATGATGTTTTTTCTGGAGAGAAGTGGCTTCTTTGCTGCCCTCCTTGAGACCAGGCCTTGCTCCAAGAGTCTCCGCCTCACAGTGCATGCAGATGCACTCACACCTGCCTGCTGCCATTCCTGAGCAAGCTCTGCACTGCTGGTAGCCCGATCCCGCAGCTGAAACACTTTTAAGAGACGGTCCTGGCGCTTGCTGGTCTTTCTTGGGCGCCCTGGAGCCTTTTTTGGCAACAATGGAACCTCTCTCCTTGAAGTTCTTGATGATGCGATAGATTGTTGACTGAGGTGCAATCTTTCTAGCTGCGATACTCTTCCCTGTTAGGCCATTTTTGTGCATTGCAATGATGACTGCACGTGTTTCTTTAGAGATAACCATGGTTAACAGAAGAGAAACAATGATGCCAAGCACCAGCCTCCTTTTAAAGTGTCCAGTGGTGTCATTCTTACTTAATCATGACAGATTGATCTCCAGCCATGTCCTCATCAACACCCACACCTGTGTTAATGGAGCAATCACTGAAAAGAGGTTAGCTGGTCCTTTAAAGGCAGGGCTGCCATGATGTTAAAATGTGTTTTGGGGGATAAAGTTCATTTTCTAGCCAAATATTGACTTTGCAAGAAATTGCTGTTAAGCTGATCACTCTTTATAACATTCTGGAGTATATGCAAATTGCCATTAGAAAAAGTGAAGCAGTAGATTTTGTAAAAATTAATATTTGTGTCATTTCTTAAAACTTTTGGCCATGACTGTACAATGCCAAATACCTAACTTCTTACATTACATGAGTGATATCTATTGTAAATTATACAATAGCTCAAAAACTGGACAGGTTAGTCCTCCATACAGTATTATGGGCACCACATAGTGCGCCATACAGAATAATGAGTCCCATATATTGCTCTATACAGAATAATGAGCCCCATATATTGCTCCATACAGAATGGGCTCCATATAATGCTCCATACAGAATAGGCCCCATATGTGCTCCATATGATGCTCCATATATAAAGGGCCCTATATGATGCCCCATAAATAATGAACCCCATATGATGCTCTAGTTTATGATTTGCCCCATATATGATGCTCCAGTGTATAATGGTGTCACGGGTGTGTCGCTGCGAAGATCGTCGCGATTGCACATCCTGACTTCGCACAGCTGAGTTTCTGGTGCTGGGTGTTTTTCGGCACTGAGGGAGTTAATTCTTTCTCTCTCTGTGCTGGACTCACCAGCCTCGCTCAGCTGCAATTGATGTGTTGTTAATTGGTTTCCTTTAAATACCTGCCTGTCTGCTGGGAGAGTGTCGGTGAAAGCATTCATTCAGACCAGCAGAGCGGATCGTTTCTGAGAAGACTTAAGCTAAGAGTGCCTGTGGTGGTTTATCCTCTCCTCGCTTATTGTTTATCTCCTTTACCTTTTGTGTCCCCTCTGTAGTTGAAGTTTTGTATGCAAGGCAGTATTTACTTTACCCCTTGTCTGTCTCGTTTGTCTTATACTGTTTGTAAGCTGTGACCTGCCCATTCCCTGTGGTGGTAATCAGGGTCCTTCTCAGGACTAGATTACAGTGGTCAGGGATCTACAGGAGACAGGGTTACGCTGGCGGCCTGGACCTCTGTACCATTAACTGTTATGTTACGGTAGCTGAGGAGTGCAGTAAAAAAGGAAATACACCAGAGCAGTTGGAATCTATGAGATTGCAGTACCCTGACTAACCACCACAACTAGAGGCAGCCGTGGAGCGTTCCTACGATGGTCCTAGACGCCTCGTCACAGCCTGAGAAACTAACTACACCTAAAGATAGAAATAGGAAAGCTATCTGCCCCGGAGCAGAACCCCAAAGATAATAGAAAGCCCCCAAACATGTAATGGCGGTTAGACAAGAGGAAATACTGACACAGAAAGAAAATAGTATGAGCAAACGCTGGGGCTCAAACTATCTAAATAGAAAAGGACAGGAAGGGTACTTACTGCAATCCCAGAAAACCCTGAAAAACACCAACTCTACTAATTTCAAAATCACCTGAGATCACACGACCTCTACCACCTAAATTAGTTCTCTGGTGTAACAAAAACAGCAGCCACTGAAAAAACTGCAAAAAGCAAAAGTACAAAACACAGTGGCTGGACTAAACTGAGAGGGCAAAAGCCCCCGGAGGGGACCCAGAAGGCCCCCACAGAAGTGCAGGACAAAATGCAAAAATATAGCAAAAACACAAAATAAGAAATTGTCTTATCTGATAGCAGGAGATGCAGACACGACACAGCAGGCTACAAGGGAAACTGGAAAGAAGGATTCAGACCAGAACAATTGATCACCGGCAACCCTGATGGGAAAATGATTCCCTTAAATAAGACCAATCAGTAACACCTGATTCCCAATCCTCACTAGTACCGCTTGTAACCACCAGAGGGAGCCTCTGCTCAGAACTCATCTCAAACCCATTCACAACAGTACCCCCCCCTTGAGGAGGGGTCACCGAACCCTCATTTGAGCAACCAGGTCGGTCAGGATGAGTTCTATGATACGCACGGATAAGTCTCCTAGCATGGATGTCCGAAGCAAACACCCAAGAATTATCTTCCTGACCATAACCTCTCCATTTAACCAAATACTGGAGTCTTCGTCTAGAAAAACGAGAATCCAATATTTTCTCAACCACATACTCCAGATTGCCCTCAACCAAAACAGGGTCAGGAGGCACAGCAGCAGGAACCACTGGCTCAACAAACCTCTTCAACAAGGACTTGTGGAACACGTTATGGATCTTAAATGTCCCTGGAAGAAGCAAACGAAAAGAAACAGGATTAATAATCTCCATGATCTTATAAGGTCCAATGAACCTAGGCTTAAATTTAGGAGATGCTACTCTCATAGGAATATTCTTTGAGGACAACCAGACCAAGTCCCCCACTTTAAACCGAGGACCATCAGTCCTATGCCGGTTAGCAAACCGCTGGGCCTTCTCCTGAGAGAGGGACAACCTCTCCACTACCTGGTCCCAAATCTGCTGCATACGCTCAACAACAGAGTCAACACCTGGACAGACAGAAGCCTCCGTCTGTCCTGAAGAAAATCGAGGGTGAAACCCAGAATTACAGAAAAACGGAGACATCAAAGTGGCAGAGCTAGCCCTATTATTAAGAGCAAACTCAGCCAAAGGCAAAAAAGAGACCCAGTCATCCTGATCAGCAGACACAAAGCATCTTAGATAAGTCTCCAATGTCTGGTTTGTTCTCTCAGTTTGACCATTGGTCTGAGGATGAAATGCCGAGGAGAAAGACAATTGAACACCCAGTTTAGAACAAAAAGTCCTCCAAAATCTGGAAACAAACTGGACTCCTCTGTCAGACACAATGTTCTCAGGAATGCCGTGTAAACGAACCACGTGCTGAAGGAACAACGGCACCAATTCAGAGGAGGAAAGCAACTTAGGTAATGGCACAAGATGTATCATTTTGGAAAACCTATCACAAATTACCCAGATGGTGGTCATTCTCTGAGAAACAGGAAGATCGGAAATGAAATCCATAGAGATATGGGTCCATGGTCTCTTGGGCACAGGCAATGGCATCAACAAACCACTAGAGCGAGAGCAAGGCTTGGAGCGAGAGCAAGTCCCGCAGGACTGCACAAATTCCCTGACATCGCGAGACAAGGTAGGCCACCAAAAGGACCGACTAACCAAGTCTCTGGT
>JARQOD010000002.1:259514760-259634283 GCA_033576555.1 Oophaga sylvatica
TGCCGTTAGAACAGGGCAGAGTGAATCTCTGCTTAAGTTCCTGAAATGCAGAGATGCCTCAGGAGGCCAATTCACCACATCAGAACCCTTTTGGTCAAATCAGTTAAAATGGTTTAACAATAACCGAGAAATTACCATAAATTACGATAAAAATTGGCAAAACCCAAAAATCTCTGAAGACCCTTTAATGAAGTAGGTTGGACCCAATCACCGATGGCCTGAACCTTGACCGGGTCATTTCAATAACAGATGGGGACAAAATGAATCCCAGAAATGAGATCTTGTACCCCAAAAAAAGACACTTTGATCCCTTCACATACAGAGCATTCTCTCTCAAAATCTGGAATACAGTTCGAAATGTTTCACATGAGAGTCCCAGTCATTAGAAAAAATCAAGATATCATCCAAATAAACAATCAGAATTTTGTCGCAAATCCCTGAAAATGTCATTCATAAAGGGATGGAAGAGGAAGGAGCATTAGTGAGCCCAAAGGGCATCACTAGGTACTCAAAATGCCCTTCAGGGGTATTGAATGCCGTTTCCATTACCCCCGTGCTTAATGCGAATAAGGTTATACGCCCCCTGAGGTCAAGCTTGGTAAACCAAGTAGCGTTTTTCACCCTGGAAAACAGGTCAGAAATCAAGGGTAACGGGTATTGATATTTCACAGTAATATTGTTCAAGAGACGATAATCAATTACACGGCCTTAATGAACCATCTTTTTTGGCCACAAAGAAAAAAACCGGCACCTAAGGGTGAAGAGGATGGTCTGATATGACCCTTCTCCATTGATCCTTGATATAAGACCCATAGCGTCATGTTTCAGCTACAGACAAGTTAAAAAGGCGACCTTTAGGGAATTTACTACCCGGCATAATTCAATAGCGCAGTCATAGCTCCTATGGGGAGGCAAGGATGCAGATTTTACTTTCGCTAAACACATCAGAAAAATCAAACAAAAAAGTCAGGAACACCTGAGCCTGGGGGGAGGCAGAAAAAACAGGAATGTTGGTATTAACACATTGGCAGCCCCACTGGTTACAGACACAGATTTTCAATCCAAAACAGGATTATGGACTGTAACAAGGGAAACCCAGCACGATTAATGTCATGCAGATTATATAGAACCAAAAATTTGCAGACTCCTGGTGATCAGGTTCAACCCTCATTATCACCTGAGTAGAAAACTGGGGTTTATTCTCAGCCAAAGGGGTAGAATCGATCCCCAGTAGGGGAATAGACTTCTGTAGGGGTATCAAGGAAGCCCACAACGTTTAGAAAATCATAATCCATCAAAGGGTTTAAAAGCTGCTCCAGAATCAACGAAAGGGCCCTGAGCAGAAAATGAGGACAGAGAGCATATCAGAGTGACAGTTAATAAAAATTAGTCTGAACACTACCCAAGACAACTGAGCGTGCAAAACGTCTTCCCCGCTTAGGGCAGACTGAAATAGCATGAGAGCATCACCACAGTAGAACATAACCCATTGCGCATTCGAAACTCATGACGCTTGTGCCCCAGACATCACTCTATCACACTGCATGGGTTCAGAAGCTGGTTCACAAGGCAACACCATTCCACGCATACTTCTCGCTCACGCAAACGTCTGTCAATTTGAATCGCTAATGACATAGAATCATTGAGACCAGAGGGGAAGGGAATCCCACCATAACATCCTTTACATTATCTGACAGGACCCTTCCGGAAAAGGGCCGCCAAAGCGTCGTCATTCCATTTGGTCAGGATGCCCACCTACGGAATCTCTGACAGTATAACTCAGCATCATCAAGCCCTGATTTAATGCCAACAAGGTTTTTCAGCTTGATCAGTGACATTAGGCTCATCGTACAATAACCCCAAAGCCTGAAAAAAACATCACATCACTCAAAACAGGATCCCCAGGTATCAGGGAAAAAGCCCAATCCTGAGGATCGCCGCGCAGGAGAGAGATGATAATTTGAACCTGCTGCGCTGCGTTTCTGAGGACTTAGATTTTAAGGCAAAAAACAATTTACAATTATTTTTTGAAATCTGAAACTTAGCTCGATCCCTAAAAACAAATCTGGCATGGGGATCCTAGGTTCCACAACAGGCAACCTAGCAGATATGCAGCAATACTCTGAACTCAGTGGCAAGCTGATCCACACGGCCAGACAACTGTGCAAACTCCATTGGGAGAAAAGATCCTCCCAGCACCAGAGATACAGAGGAAAAAAAAAAATATGCAACAAACAGAAAATTATCTCTGACAACTCTGACAACTTTTTTTTTCCACAATATTTTTTTTCCTTCTGTGAGTACCATACAATTTAAATTTTTAGGCCGGTGATACTGTTATGTTTTGGTAGCTGAGGAGTGCAGGTAAAAAAGGCAATACACCAGAGCAGTTGGAATCTATGAGATTGCAGTACCCTGACTAACCACCACAACTAGAGGCAGCCGTGGAGCGTTCCTACGTTGGTCCTAGACGCCTGTCACAGCCTGAGAAACTAACTACACCTAAAGATAGAAATAGGAAAGCTATCTGCCCCGGAGCAGAACCCCAAAGATAACAGAAAGCCCCCAAAATGTAATGGCGGTTAGACAAGAGGAAATACTGACACAGAAAGAAAATAGTATGAGCAAACGCTGGGGCCCAAACTATCTAAATAGAAAAGGATAGGAAGGGTACTTACTGCAATCCAGAAAACCCTGAAAAGCACCAACTTACTATTTCAAATCACCTGATATCACATGACCTCTACCACCTAAATTAGTTCTCTGGTTGTAACAAAATAAAACAGCAGCCACTGAAAAAACTGGAAAAAAGCAAAGAACAAAACTCAGTGGCTGAACTAAACTGAGAGGGCAAGCCCCCGGAGGGGACCTGAAGGCCCCCAAAGAAGTGCAGGACAAAATGCAAAAAATATAGCACAAACACAAAAGAAGCAAAAGTCTTATCTGTAAGCAGGAGATGCAGACACGACACAGCAGGCTACAAGGGAAAATGGAATGAAGGATTCAGACCAGAACAATTGATCACCGGCAACCCTGATGGGAAAATGACTCCCTTATATAAGACCAGTCAGTAACACCTGATTCCCAGTCCTCACAATCTTCACTAGCACCGTTTGTAACCACCAGAGGGAGCCTCTGCTCAGAACTCATCTCAAACCCATTCACAACAACTACCGCCTGTTTGTCCAGAGACTGCCCCGGTCACTTGCCATGACTACCTGCCTGTTTATCCAGAGACTGCCCCGGTCACTTGCCGTGACCTCCCACCTGTCTGTCCAGAGACTGCCCCGTCACTTGCAGTGACTTCCGTCCGTCTCCCCGGGCGCCACCCGCTCCTTTACAAGGAAAGCTCCTTGTATAATAAAGCTCAGAGGTTCCACCTCCCAGACCCGTTACAGTGAGTGAACACGTTGCGGATTCACTTGCGGATTTTTCCATGCCAATTTTGCTAAATCTGAATGTAAAACGTCCTGCGTTTTACCTGCAGATTTAGTGCGGATTTTCTGCGTTTTTTGTGCGGATTTCCCCTGCGGTTTTACACCGGCGGATTTCTATAATGGAGCAGGTGTAAAACCGCTGCGGATTCCACACAAAGAATTGACATGCTGCGGATTCAATCCACAGCTAATCTGCCTAGAAAAAATCGCAGCATGTGCACAGCGTTTTTTTTTACATAGGTTATAATGGTACTGTACAACGCAGCAGAAACTGCAGCGGATCCATAGGGCCAAATCCGCTGCGGATCCGCAGCAGAATCCACAACGTGTGCACAGACCTTACGTGTAGGAAAATAATACACCTCTCTGGGATGCTGTGATTGGCGATGCACAAAAAGTTGATCGTCAACAGATTAAGCCACTGTATTGGTCACTGATTGGTCACATTGGTCACTGATATTTAAAAAAAAAAAAATCAGAAATGCTTTTTTATAAATTTCTATTTTTTTTTGTTATTAGTATCACTGTAGTTGATTATTTTCCACATAGACATTCTCCTACGGACAAGACTTCACTTTTACTTTTTAAATCTAAATATTTATTTACCTTTTGGATTGACCGACAGCATTGTCATTGTTCAATTATAAAAATAATCTTCAGAAATACAAATTGGCTGAATTGTGCGCACAGGGGAAAAATGATGCATTTTTGAGCAATGAAAGTATACTGCACAAAAAGACTCATTGTGGGAACATTAACCTGACACAGAAGCTGCATTCAAATTGCTGCGTGCCTAGGAAATATAGAAGGCTCAGTTCTGTTCCATTGGAAGACAGAGCTTTAACCTTGAAACTTTCTCCAGTCTTACCTAATGATTAACATTTCTATGAAGGAATATTGAAGAATTGATCAGTTTCAGTTGCAGCCTGGTGTTTTCTTTTTCTTTAAAAAGGAGAAAACTGGGGTAAGCTTCATTATGGGTCCAAACATATGGCTTACATGACTCACCTTCGCTCATTGATTTCAAATGTAGTAGGAAAAAGGTAAAGGAGCCCATAAAGGTTATGGAAGAGCTCAGGTGAAATCGCTTTTGTTTATCCCTTACATTTATTCTTCAGACATAATGTCTGTTTGTTTTTACATTGTGATCTGTGAATTTATAAAATAGTAAAACCTTAAAGGGGTTTTCCAATGAACAAAAGTTCATTTTATATTCAAAAGATTTTAGAATAATAATAAGTTCCACAATTGGATGTGTTTAAATAAATGTTCCTCTGCTGAGATAATCTTAAAAATGTGTCCCTGCTGTGTACTGTGTAATGGCCGTGTCTGACTGTGCAGGAACTTGGTCTGATCATACCACATCTCCTGGGCAGGGGAGAATGAAAAAAGAGGGTATACAGACAGGAAAGCTTGGGATAACAGCTGATTCTTTCTGTAAGGTAAACATTTCCATGCCTGTTTTTAAACAATGTTTTACCTCAAAGAAAGAATCAGTGGTGATCTCCTGCTGTCCTGTCTGTATTCTCTTTTGCTTCCCCCCTGCCAGGAGCTGTGGTATGATCAGATCATGTCCCTGTGTGTTCACACGGCCATTACACAGTACTTAGCAGCAGCACATTTATAAGATTATCTCAGCACAGGAACTTTTTATTTAAACACATCCAATTGTGGAACTTATTATTATTGTAGGTCTTTTGATTAAAATGAACTTTGTTCATAGGAAAACCCTTTTATTCATGATTAAGGGTGTGAGGTAACTTGAAACGCGTTGATGCGCCTGTCATGAAAAGAAGCCTTGTTTTATCCTCCACTTTGCATCTATGTGAATAAAGTCTGTTCACAAATTCATTGAGCTGGATCCTTCTTCTTCTTTGATTGACTACTTCCACACTTTTAAACAGCGTTTTCCGGGCTCGAACGATCACTGTTTGTCACATTGTGAGCTGGATTCATTTTCTTTAGTAAAACCAGAAGCATAACAAACCACGTAATGTTCCCGAGGTGCTTGATGCCAGGCGGGAACTAAGAAACAGCTTTACGTGGACTAAGGTAAGGAAAGTTAATGTGTCACCAGGTTTTTGCTGTCCCATGGGAGCAGCATAAGGTCGGGACAGTGACCTTGATTTGAATGATTTGTCATTTACTTTGCTCTTGCTGTGGTTTTGATGAAATCACTATTCAATACGCTGCTGTTTTTGCTAATTTTCTCAATGCTAAACTCTGTATAACCCTACCTCAGTGGATGTGTGGTGGGTTTGAAGCCATGATGAAGACAGGGTGTGTACACCCAGCTTACTGCACATTGTCAGGGAGGCAAAGATTTACAAACAGCCAGCAATATTGACATTCCTACAAATTACCTTTCTCATGCCACTGGGGCATGTAACATCGTGAATGACAACAACAAAAACAACCCCCCAAGACTAGTCAGCCACTAATTAGCATATCACCACTAAAGCTCTAAAATTATTTATTGAAATATGTAGTAAACTTTTAGACAATAAAAAGATATTGTTATGAATAAAGGTAAAAGATAACAAGAAATACATGGTGGCAGTTTGGTAGGTGGCAGGTTACCTTTAATGGTAGTAGGTACCAGAATTCTTCAATGGATTCTTCAGAATTCTTCAATCTCTTCTTTCCTGATGTTTCAGGCTGAAGCTCTGTTTGTTCAGAACAGCTGTTGTGTATCACAAGCCCACCACAACATTAATATAAATAGGCCTGCACAACATACAGGCTGACAGAGGGTTTCTTGTAGCCCATAAAGAACTAGGGACTCTGGCTCCTATCTTCCTGTATTCAAATGCATTTATATTTTTCAGATGAGAATATACTTGAAACACTTGAGTGCCAGGACACAGACGCAGAGCGGGGCTCGTAGCCTTTGTCCCGGTATGCAACGGCATGATGAGGTCATCACATTGCTGACGTCATCACACTATTGCTGTCATCGCAGAAGCAGTAAGAGTGTGGTGGCCATAGCAGGAGACATTAAGCGGACCATGTATTAGCTAATGATTACATGTATGGAGTATTAATATTAGAGGGGAGGGGGCACACGTGTGCTGTGAGGATACTCCAGTGTCGGTGTCGGGATAGACACGTGTGTGACCGCAAGTATGTGATTTTTCATGTAATTGTCACATACTGACTGCATGGGATCGGCCTCAGACACAGTCTAGTCAAAATGTGGCCGGAAGTATTCAAATGTTAGGACTCACAAGTCTGCAGTCACAAAGAGTGACTGCAGACTTGTAGCCTAATGCAGACAACCCCCTTTTAAAATTAATACAAATAAAGTTAAGTAACTACTAAGAAAACAGAAAACTACCAGAAAACTGCTAATCGAATACTGGGCTAAAAAATCCAAACAGACTAAGAAGACTAAAATGGTGCCATGCTCCAAATACAACCAAATACACATTCTGTTTATGTTACTTCTGTACATTTTGTCTTACAGGGGCTCTCTGGGGATATGTTTTTCATCCCTACTGATTTCTGCTAGGTTAAAATAATAAACCTAGGCGTTACTCTGTCTATATAGATGACATGAATTTCTGAGCCCAATGATGGTTGCAGTAGTCTTGTCGTTACCACTGCAGCAGTCAACAAAAACCAAAGCAGCGGTGGGAGAAGCAGTGCTTAACTGAAGGTGTAGATAACACCTACATTTATTATATGTACCTAGCAGAAACCCATCGGGATGAATAAGTTATACCAGCAATACTTGCCACATTCTAGCTCCAATAATGGAAGTGTGTTCTGTATGAACAAACCCCGCTTTTTACTCTTTCAAAGCCAGATATGACTAATACATACAGGGCATTGCTACATTTGAGAATAAATTTACAACCACCTGGAACTATCTTGAGAAATGTAAAACTACACATCAAAGCATTGCTTGAGTTACCCTGCTCTCCTAGAGCTGTCTATTTTCTGTATCTGAAGCAAATTTTTAATTCATGTAAAAAAAACATAAATTATTCATTTTTCAGATAAAAATAACATTTTGATAATAGCAGGTAGCCGTTACTGGTCAGAATGTTTGCATGCATTAACAGATACAATTCCTTGTGGTTTCTGCATTGCATTGCTTGACAAGATCACAAATTATGTCATAAGTTCCAGTAAAAAGTATCTACCACTTTAATTGATCCAGTTGAAAAACAAGCTGGGTAAATGTATGATGGAAACTCTATCCATATGTGCAAGACTCCATCGTACAACTAGTGGAAGATCAGATAAAATAAGTTTGTCTTTTTTTGTTAGGCATCTTTCCTGCATAGCTTCTGTGAGACAGTTTGAATTACCAAGAATTTTTCAGCCATTTGTTTTCTTACTTGGGCAAAATCCTGCAGCCGTTCTCGGAAGATCCAGGCGTGCCAGGAATCTCTAGGTCTTGATTTTATTGACTGATTCTGAATTCTCAGCTGTTATATAAGAATATGTCTTCTTTGATGGTAATGCCATCTATATTTGCTACCAAACCCAGATCATATCAATGGCAGAAAATAGGCAAGAGTAAATGTGTGAAGTTGTAGCAAATAAGCTGTCCTGTAAGCCACAGTACAATAAAAGAGTATGCAGGCAAATAGTGAACATCTACCATGTTTTACGCATATCCACTTCATTAATGCCTGAAAAAATTAAAGTGATTGCCCTGTTTTAAATGCTTAAGTACCCATCTTAAAAACACTGCTCTCTCCTTGTCCGGTACCTTTCCAGCGATGTCTGTGCTGTACTGCCCAGTGGAAACATGACATTATGTCACCTGACTGCTGACCACAACACAGCCTTCACGCTTCCGTTAGACGAAATTATGGAAGAGTGAAGGCTACAACTCATCAGCCGGCACATGTCACGTGACCGCCAATAGACAAAGCGCAGACGTCATTAGAGTGGCAACGATCTAAGAGGTGAGTGTTTCTTTTATTTTGTATGGGGAACATTAACATTTAAGATGGAGCTGTTCAGTGGATGTTCCTTTAATCATCCCCCCTCCCAAAAAAAGTTGAAAAGCAAAATTTTGCAAAAAAATGAGTATGAAAACTGCCAATAAAAATCAGAATACTCCACTATATACAATATATCAATATAGAATGACTTGAATTGCACAACAAAGCTGTTATTAAAAATAACATCATTATGAAAAAGACCAATATTATCAACATACAGTGACTATATAGTGGTAGATACAAGTTTTGCAGGCTGAATACAGTACATTGTGATTACGATATATAGTGTCTTGCAGGCGGTGCTCTTGGAGTCATTTAAGTTTTCAGTATTTCCCATCTGACACATACAACCATATCGACTTCTTGATGACTTGCATAAAACAAGCATTTCACTTCTCACATGTCTAGCACTGTCCTTAATTATTTCCAACATACACAACCCTCCCATCTTGCTGTTACTAAAACTCTATGACTCAAGTAAAAATATCCCCAGACTGTTCCCTCCAATAATAATGACATCTACAGCAATAATGCCACCCTCAGTAGTAATGTCATCTACAGTAATTACACTCACAGAGTACCCCTCAGCAATAATATCCCCTCTAGAAAAAATGCCCAAAGTACCCCTCCAGTAATAATACCCTCTTAGAAATAATGCCACAGAGTACCCCCCAGTAATAATACCCTCTCTAGAAATAATGCCCAAGAGTACCCCCTCCAATAATAATACCCTCTCTAGAAATAATGCCCAGAGTACCCCTCCAGTAATAATATACTCTCTAGAAATAATGCCCCAGAGTACCCCTCCAGTAATAAAACCCTATCTTGAAATAATGCCCTAGAGTACCCCCTCCAGTAATAATACCCTCTCTAAAAAAATGCCCAAAGTACCCCCTCCAGTAATAATGCCCTCTCTAGAAATAATGCCTCAGAGTACCCCTCAGAGATAATTCCCCAGAATACCCCTCCAGTAATAATACCCTGTCTAGAAATAATGCCCCAGAGTACCCACTCCAGTAATAATACCCTCTCTAGAAATAATGCCCCAGAGTACCCCCTCCAGTAATAATACCCTCTCTAAAAATAATGCCCAGAGTACCCCCTCCAGTAATAATATCCTCTCTAGAAATATTGCCCCAGAGTACCCTTCCAGTAATAATACACCCTCTAGAAAAATGCCCCAAAGTACCCCCCCCAGTAATAATACCCCTCAAGAAATAATTGCCCCAGGGTACCTCCTCCAGTAATACCCTCTCTAGAAATAATGCCCCAGAGTACCCCTCCAGTAATACCCTCTCTAGAAATAATGCCCGAGAGTACCCCTCCAATAATAATACCTTCTCTAGAAATAATGCCCCAGAGTACCCACTCCAGTAGCATTACCCCTCTAGAAATAATGCCCCAGAGTACCTCCTACCGGAATTAATTCTACTTCCTTGTAAGGCTGTGGTTCCACGTTCCGGAACCACAGCGCTTTGGACGGAGCGGAAATTCCGCTCCGTCTAAGCCCCGCCCCCTTTATGACGCGCGATCTTTCCGGAGGTGTTCAGGACACCTCCGGAACACCTCCGGAAAGAGCGCAGGGCTACATAGCCCTGTGTTAATTCTGTTGCGGCGACGCACCGTCGCCGCAATACGCGAGGACATGCTGCGGTCTAAAAAGACGCGCCGCATGTCCGTTTACGCAGGTCTGCCACCTGCGTATTGTTACGCATAGTGGAGACGGGATTTCTTGAAATCCCCTCCACTATGCTGTAACATCTGGACGCTGCGTGTTTGGCGCTGCGCCAGCGCACAGCGCCAAACACGCAGCGTATCCTGACCGTGGAAACTCACCCTAATAATGCCCCTTCAGATTGCCACCCTCTCTGCATAAAATGAACTTTATACGCATCTACACTCCATGCCTTGGGTCTTGAACTCAAAAGCGTGTTGGCGTACAGAGCACATTGACATAACTGCATTGTGCCACCTATGCCTGGAAACCGACATCTACAGCAGCCCGCAGCTCTACAAGACCTGCAAAGGATCATACTGTATCAGTGTCATGCTGACGCCAATACAGTTCAAGTAGCTTTTGAAGGAGACTTTAGGCGCAAGTCAAGAAACCCGGAACTCCCTCAGATCTGATGCTAGTGATGCACTTAGCTTTGCTTGACGTCAGACTATATTACTAATATGTTCATATCTACGTATTGGCTTATGTTTATAATGGAAACTGCAGAACACCTGAAGGAATGTAATAATGGAGGTATGAACAAAAACTTGGATTTTACATATGATATACTTCAACGTAAACCCTTTTAAGAAAAATAGAACTAGCAGTATCTTCTTCCTTATCTGCACACTTGTTATGACTAGTGTCTCCCATTCATACGGCTCCGGGTAATATTAGGAATGCGTACATAGCATAGAGGCATTTGTGTCTGCATAGTTAAGAATGATATAACGTTTTAGGCAACTGAAATAAAACAGTATTATGTTTCACAATGCAAGCTTATAAAGTTTGCACATTTCTAAAATAGTAAAATACATTTGTATAGCGCTATTGCCATTCATTGTCTTGTATATACTTTATGAAATGAGTACTATAATGATAATAGATTTTACATTTCTAAATTGACACTATGGGTGCACCTAGATAATAAACTTTTCAATGCGGTTATTTAAACAGTGCTCTACTTGCATAGTCTGAGCAAATGCTTGGTAGATGATAAGTGTGCTCAATAAAAGGCTAATACTTACTTTGTGTTTAATATCCCAACATTATAGAAATCACTTAAAGGGAATCTGTCACCAGGTTTTTGCCACCTAATCTGAGAGCAGCATAATGTAGAGCTAGAGACCCTGATTCTAGCGATGTGTCACTTACTGGGCTTCTTACTGTAGTTTTGAGAAAATCAGTTTTATTAGCAGGAAATTATCACTAGAGGACTAGTAAACCTTCAGGTAATGATGTTGATGAGCTCACTATAACCTCACTCCACCACTGATTGTCAATTTTCTGCCTATGCACAGTATACACAGAAAGCTGTCAATCATTGTGGGCAGGATTATACAGAGCTCTGCATTCACAGAACTACTAGATATGCAGAGGATAAAACTGTGATTTTATCAAAAGTAGCCCAGTAAGTGACATCTCGATGGAATCAGTGACTTTGCTCCAGAGGTGTAGCTAGTGTTTTGGTTCAGGTGGGGAGAAACATCTGAGTAGGCCCCTAGCCAGGTAAAATTTATTACAACTATGGTGGAGAACTCAAATAGTAGATGTAGGAGAACCTCAGCAAATGACCAGGCTGTTACTAATAAAAATCTCTATACAAAGACCAAAACTGATATTACCGCCATATAGTGACCATATAGTGGTACATACCACTCCTGTAGAACATAAAAGAGATTACAGTACAGTTACAGATAGTGACTTACAGCTGACGTTCTTTCTGATGGAATCGTTCACTTTTCCCATCTTTTCCATCTGGCTCAGACCAGCATGACAACTTCTCCAGCCAGGACTTGGCTGCAGAGATTACAACAAAGACACATCTGACTTCTCACATTTCATGCACCAGCCACATCTATTCTCAACTTGCACAAACTCTTTATCCTGCTAATACCCAATACTGAGCCGCTGTGGTACTGTGGTACTCTAGATGGTAAAACAAACCTCTAGAATATAGTAATTCAATATGCTAGTGCCCTACCTTTTTCCTCCTAGAAAGTAATAATGCCCACTGTGTACCCCTTTGGCAGTTATAATAACCAGAATGCCCCTATAACAGTAAGTGCCCACTTAACATTTATTAATGTTCTTAGTCTCCCGCTGTACAGCTCCCCTTTACACAGTATGTTACTCCCTTATATACAATATAACACCCCCATACAGTATAGTGACCCTTAGTAACCCCCAAACTGTTTGATGGCTCCAATACTGTATGATGGCCCCCTCACTGTAATCCCCACATTGTATGATGACCCCCTCACTGTATGATGACCCCCTATATAGCCTCCATATAGTATAATGCAGCCCATAGTCCTCTATATAGTAAACTGCACTCCTCATTGGCCTCTAAATAGTATAATGCACTCCCCAAAGGGAACAAATATAGTATAATGCAGTCCTCATAGGCCTCTATATAGTATAATGCACTCCCCATAGTACTCCATATAGTATAATGCATTCCCCATAGTACTCCATATAGTATAATGCACTCACCATAGTACTCCATATAGTATAATGCATTCCTCATAGGCCTCTATATAATTTCACACATTCACCATAGGCCTCGATACAGTATAGTATAATGCCCTCCCGAAATGCTTTTATATAATACAATGCACTCTCCATAGGCATTTATACAGTATAATGCACTCCCTGTAGGCCTCTATACAGTACAATTCACTCCCCATAGGCCTCTATATAGCATAATACACTCCTCATAGGCCTTCATATAGTATAATTCACTCACAATAGGAATCTATATAGTATAATGCATTCACCATAGGCCTCCATATAGTATAATGCACTCTCCATATAGTATAATACACTCCCCATAATCCTCTATATAGTATAATGCTTTCCCCATAGGCCTCCATATAGTATAATGCACTCTCCATAGGCCTCTATATAGTGTAAAGCACTCCCCTAGGCCTCTACATAGTATAATGCACTCCCCATAGGCCTCTATATAGTATAATGCACTCCACAAAGACCTCCAAACAGTATAATGCACTCTCCATAGGCCTATATATAGATATAGTATAATGCACTCCCCAAAGGCCTCTATATAGTTTAATACACTCCCCAAAGGCCTCCATAGATTATAATGCACTCCACATAGGCCTCTATATAGCAAAATGCACTCCCCAAAGGCCTCTATATAATATAATGCACTCCCCATAGGTATATATATATAGTATAATGCACTCCCCAAATGTCTCTATAGAGTATAATGCACTCTCCATAGGCATCCATATAGTATATATATGAGTCTCCCTGCTCTGCCGCAGAGTTTAACTGTATGGGCGCGCTGTGCACACCAATACAGTTACAGTAGCGTAGCTTCAACTGGGTCCATTGGAGTGTAGGGCAAGAGGAGACCACCCCTTCTGCAGCCCGGTAGCTATGCTACTGCTTTGCCCCTACATCAAGCTGCTCTCAGATGGGATAGCAAAAGCTTGGTGACAGATAACCTTTAAAATGAACAAATACGTTTTTGTAACAAATCATCCCTGTAAATCAGAACAGACTAGAGCATGGTGCAATTTTTGACACTTAGGGTAACATGGGATCCATGTACTCTCTGTTATCCTCACGGACAGCACACGGACTATAAATACATTTGTGTTAACATACCCTTAGAGAAATGTGCAGAAGAAAGCTTATAGCAGTAAAGGATTGCCTAGAACGCTCACAAGTCAGTATGGAAGTATCTAAAGCCTTCTAGTGCTGTACAAGATGAGCTAAGAGTGATTTATTTGGCAGACTTCATTCATCCAGTGGTAGAACATTTGTCAATCCCTTGTGAAGTAGATGTGTACAGAAAAAGCTATGATCGATTCTACAGCTATTTCCACCACATATTGGTGATTTCTTCTGTTGTGTGATAAAGATTTCTAAAGTGAATTTGCAATGGCAGAATTTGAATCTTATTTGGATAATTAGGAGTAATTTTTGAAATATAGTATATCAGATAAGGGAGTGGTGCGGGCACGCTCCTTGGATACCCGACCGCGGCCTTATCAACGTCACAGGGACTGTCACAGAACCTGTGTTAGAGAGCAAATGGAGGGGAAAATAATTATTGCGGCGTGATGGCACGATGTGTGTGGGCGGTGGTGGGTGCTGACGCCGGCCCTCCATAGTTCACTCATGTTTACTAAACAAGTTCTGTCAGTCACATGGAATGTAGCTCAGTCACGTTTACTGTACAAGTTCTCTCAGTCACAGTGTGACATAGTTCACTCAGTCACAGTGTGACATAGTTCACTCACATTTACTGAACATGTTCTGTCAGTCACAGTGTGACATACTTCTGTCACATTTTCTGAATACTTTCTGTCAGTCACTTGCGACATAGTAATTTCTTTCAGTTGTATTAAGTTCTATGAGCTATAACATTTAATGATAATATATATATTTTACCCTGAAAATCCTGTGTATTCATTGCATTATTCTTAAATCTCCATAAATAAACTACATACATATTCTAGAATACCCGATGCATTAGAATTGGGCCACTATCTAGTCTTTAATAATGATGTTGTTTCCAGGGCATAACAATTTTTGTGAGAATTTGAATATAATGTAATATCAATGGTACTGGGGCTCAAGTAACAAGATAAGCATAAAAACAATGTGAGGAAGGAAAAAAAAAGAAAAATCATCAGCTCACCTGTAAAGGAGGAAAGCCAGATAGGGTGCGGTGCACGGAAAGCTCCAGACCGATTCCTGGATGAATATACGGACATAAGAGTGCTCATCCTGCAGCCGCTATATCAAAGCAAAGATATATAAAACTTCACATTAATTTAAAGTAACATTAAAAACTGGGAAAAAAATAAAATCATGGAGGTAGGCGTCCAGACGTCTGGTCTGAACGTTTCAAGCAAAACGCTCTTAATCATGACCATGATTGAAAGCATTTTGCTCGAAACGCACAGACCAGATATCTGGACACCTAATGCCATGATTTTATTTTTTCCCAGTTTTTAATGCTAGGCAGCCTCATCATTTCTGCCATGGCATCATTTGTCTCTCCTGAGGAATCCGATCAAAGTAAAGGGGGAAACGCGTTGAGAGTATGAGATATCTGACCTGTGGGATGAAGCCATGATGGTGTCTCGGTCAGGAATGCAGTGAACTCTCAGATAAGTATAGTGGCCATATATCAGAACGAATTTTCATTGTTATATATCTTCACTGCTGCTGGCCAATTACTCATGTTATGATGTGAGAGCACTGCACATCTTGTTTATTTATTTTTGTGGTGGTGTCTAATGATTGCAATCAGTGATAATAGCACAGCATGGGTTATTTAACCATTGCTATGTGATTGACTATTTACTGTGTATGCTTCAAAACCTCAGGTGGGGTTTGTTATTAACATAATGACATGTGGTGACTGGACTATCCCTTTTCTGATATTTTTGCATACCTTCCTACTCCTATGCATGAAGAACTGATAATTCATATGTGACAAGAACAGGCCATCTGGCTTTCTATTTCTAACTATCGTACCTTATAGGGTTAAATAGGAGAGGAGGGAGAGCCATCGCACGAGCGGGGGTGCCATTCTCGTTGTATCTTAGGGTGCCAACCTCCGCATCTAGGTAGGAGTTCAGTCAGGCACTTTTTTTGTGATAGGGGCAGTTCACTCTTCTGCACTATATGGCTGTTTGTATATGATATTGTGTTGCACCTTATTTAGTCACTATATATATTTTTTGATGAGGTTTTTCTGATATTAGTATCACGAATATATCAGGGTAGGACTATTATTAAGCAACCGGGCTTTAGATTTGGGTTAATGGTAAGAAACAATCTATTAACCCATTAGTCCCAGATAATTCTGTTTTTAGCAACCTTTCTATGGAAGTTTTAGTAAATATCATTAAAAGTTAATTTTTAGTCTAGGTTTTTTCAGTAAGCCCCACAGTTTTTTAATGTTAACCTAAATAAATATGAAGTTTTAGTTTTTTTTTTGCTTTGATATAGCGGTTGTTGGATGAATAACCTTTTTCTCCTGACAAAATAAGCCATTAAATCTGAATTATTATTATGTTTTTAATGCGATTATTTTCCTACCAAGTGACTGTGCAGTTGTAAGCTGGTATTGATGTCCAGAATGGTAGCAGGTCCGTGATGTTGCAAATAAACAACAGCGAGTCCAGTGTCGAAGGTTCCTTGGCAAGTCAAACACCATGAAGGTCAGCAGTAAGCAGACGGGGGAGCACCCAGATGGTCGGATTAGAAGTGAGGAATATTTAAAAATTCGCTTTGATAGTGTTTCGCCAATAGGCAAATTTTCTATTATACCCCATATACTGTCTTGAAGGCTATTTTTGTAGTGAATTTGCCTGTCAGTAACTGTTTTCTGACTAACAATCTTTAAATGAAAAGATAAGACATAATACTGTTTGAAAAAAATGTCCTGCAGCTGTACACGTGTAGGGGCAGAGTAGTGTCTGCGTAATGCACCTCTGGCTGTAGAACATGGCTTGTGTCCCTCATAGCATTATTTTATGGCACAGTCACCTACATTCTTCAGCTGTTGCCAAACTACAGCTTCCAGCATGTTCTAACGACCATATGTTATCAGGGAATGCTAGGAGTTGTAGTTATGCGACAGCTGGAGAGACATATGTCAGAAATCATCGATATCCCTTTCCTCTCGCTCATTGTTTACCATCTGTTAAGATTAAGGTGTTTAGCAGAACCAGTTGCACAGGCTTCCCTGCTTGTATTGTACGGCTTCATACAATATTTATATTAACATTAGTTGTATTGAACATAACATACAGTAGTTGGATTTGTAGATTATATATGTACAGTGCATACACAAAGTTTTCGCACCCCTGTCAAAATGCCAAGTTTTTGGGATGTAAAAAAATAATACCATCATTTCTTCTCTGCTCACTCTCTATACCCCTTTTTTGGGGGAGCACCATAGTGATTTTGCCCCTGAGAGTCGTCAAAGTAGATTCAGATCTTCTTCTTTGGCTCTGCATGTGCCTTAAAGGGGTTGTTCAACATACGGACAACCCTTCTCAATCCTTATATTTCAACTTTGTAAAATAGTAACTCCTATATTCACCTTCAGTGCCGGCGCTGGTCCAGCAGTGTCAGTACTGGCTCTCTCTGGGACTGCGTGATATTATATCACGTGATCCCTGCGACCAATCAGTGCTGGCTTCACTCCCCCCCCGATTTTTTTGCCAATCACATACATTGGGAGGAAGTGAAAACTGCTGCTCTCTCTCTTCCTCTGGATGTATGTGATTTATCTAAAGGCAGGGAGAGTGAAACCAGTGACGATTAGCTGCAGGGATTGCGTGACATAATGTCACACGATCCCAAGGTGAGTCAAAGCCAACACCACTCGAACGGCTTTGACACCGGAGGTGAATATAGATGTTACTATTATACAACGGGAGAAATATAAGGATTGAGAAGGGATTCTGCAAGTAGTAGAAAACCCCTTTTAATTTGGCACAAAAATTACTCTGGGAGAAGAACATTTTTTAATATAGAAATGGTGTTATGCCAATGCCGTTTATAAGCATTTGCACCATTTGTGCCATTTTCTCAATCTTTCTCCCAAATATTTTGGGTTTCTATCCCATGTTTATAAGACAACTGTAATGCTATTTGCTGGGGCCCCTGCATGGTTCCCCTTCTTCCTCCATGCAGGAATGCCGGTGTAAGGTGGGCAGGTAGTCGTGGCAATGGGCAGTATGGTTCCCACACCCTGGCACCCCACAGATAGAATACAAAGTTCCTTCGGCTGTACGTGCACTTATGGTTACTGTCACTCCGGCTTCATGTTTCCTTGTTCCACAAAACACTGCAGAGTCACAGTCCTTTTCAAACAGTTCAACTTTACTGATAACATGGGTACTCATAACTTTGGCAGCATGTTTCACACAGAGCTTCATATCCTGCCATTCCTTCTATATCCTCTCCTTCTGTTCTCCCGGCAATCCCTTCCGCTTCTGTGGACAATCCGTGCCCCATCCATGCTTCCTGCGTCACCAGCTACTTGTCAGCCCCTCATTCGGTTCCAATTGGGAAAGGTGCTGGGATTGCCATCTTAACGACTCTGCCCCGGTGGTAGACTGAGGATCCTTCCTGGGGATGGTCTTGCTGAGCTGGTGCTCGACCACACTATTCTCCACATGGGGCCCCTTACTGCCATAGCAGACTTATCCTCATGGCCGTCTATAGTCTGTGTCACTATTCCTTGCATCTCGCCCTGGGAAGGCTGCCCAGGCTTCTGCCTCTAATCAGGAAGTGCTGCTCTTTTATCCCTATGGCTCTGCCCTGCTCCAACTCCTCCCCACTAACCAACTCTTATGCTGTCTGTACCTCACTAACACTTTTATCTATTCTATGTTATTCTATCTCTATAATGCCCCCCTCTATTCTAATCCCTCTTCGGTCCTATACTACCTAAGATCCTATCCTAACCTTAACTCTATGCAGAACACATATTAAAGACATCCACATTACAGTACATAACAAATGCATCACATTGCAGTACACAATACATCAATAATGCTGAGGTGCCGCATGTCGTTGTGTGAACAGCGTCAAGGAGAGAGAAGGCATGTGAGGTTTCCTGCCACGTCCTTACACTGGCATACTCATCACTCTGACCTTGCAGCATGGCCCCGTGGCACATACCATCCACAAACCCCGTGTGCACCTTCATGCATAACACCTACATACAAAAGTTAATTCTCAGTCAAAAGTTTCCTATTGTAATATCCTAACAGATGTCAGAAGTGGGGTGCAATGACAGAGCAAGGCTTTTTTTTTGCATTTTTTTATTAAATCTGTGCCTGACCCCAAGTTTTTCTCAAGCATTAGTGTCAATGTATTTATTTTTATTATGTTATACATTGTTTTATGACAAGCCTGATGTGTTACATTGTCCACAAAGTCTATAAAAATTTTGTTAATGAAATGTTAGTGTTTGGCACATGAAACAAGGCCACTATGATTGTTATTGTTACTGTCTAATTCTCACTCTCAGGATTATCGCTGGCACAGATATATGGCAGCCACCTATGTTTCCCCATTGCTCCATTAAACAGCATGGTCATTTAGCCAACATAAATATTCAAGTTATTGAGGAAATCAAGTTTAATAAGTAGTGACTGAACAATCATTCAACTGTTGTAATCCTATGCCTATGGCTTTAAAAAAATGGGAAAACAATTATTGCTGTATATTTTAGGCTTTATGAAGTGATGAGAGCTACTGGGTGGCTTTTGATAGTTTCAATAGTGATGAAGAACTGAAAAGTATCCAGTAGGGTAAGTATAAAGGTCTAATTTATTTCAGGCCTTATTTTAAGTTTAATTTTTTTTTACTAATCTGATAAATTTAGGATGTTTGGTCTGAAGTGCTTATTAATTTCGGATTCTCGGTTAAGGTGTAAATTGATTTTGGGGACTAGTCTCTGGCTTGAATATAAGGTCTGAGATCCGAATATGGAATGCTATAAAGGGTGTGGATGGACTGTAGTAGCAAGGGCCAACATGTCAGGGTAGCAAACAAAGAAATCTCAAACTATTTATATGTGCATATAGATCTTTCAAAGACCAGTCCAGCAATACCTTTACTTGGCCAGTCTGTTTCTCGGTTACTGAAAAATCAGAGTTTGAATTGATATGAAAATAAGTCTGAAAAGCTATTGAAGTAAAACTTGGCACTCAACTTTTGGATAAATGAGATAAATTTATTGCAGCCAAAACTGCAATAAATTTATCTCATTTATCCAAAAGTTGAGTGCCAAGTTTTTCTTCACATTACTTCTGGGTTGGGTTCCTACTTGAGCACCTTCCACAGTAGTGCCACGCTATATTACTATATGAAAAGCTATTGAAGACATGAAGCCTCTGTCACTCCAGCTCTATTCCCTGCCTAAGCTGGCTGTTATTAAAGCTTTGTGGTTAGCATAGTTATGGAAACAATATGGTAATGAGTGTAATTGCTCATTTTTAAGCAACGTAAAGGGAACTCGTCAGACAATTTGCCTCATACTGCCTCCTTAAACTATTAATATGATTGTGTAGTCCTCTAAAAGATAAGCAAGTCGATTTCTTTAAGACTCCACAGCATTGTTCCAGCAGCGAGAAGTCGCAGATTGAAGTTGTGTCTTGAAGTGCAGCGGAGTGTGTCGATGTTCTTCTAGCTTCTCAACCTCACACTGTGTTTCTTAAATAGGGAGGGTTCAGAGCTATACAGTCATATTATTGGTTTTGGGGGAGGGTAAACATTTCTGATAAGTTCCCTTTAAAGGCAAATTCTGGGCAATATTAATATACAACCCAGTGCAGGACATAACATAAACACAGGTCTTTTCTGTTCAGTGTTGTTCTCTCTGAAGCCCTTTGTGATGCACCATCTCTGCAGGACCTGCACTAGGAATAGCACAGTGTTTTCCCTAAATTTCTCCTCTTTGTTTCATTGAAGCAGGTATTATAATCTACAATTTGCTCTGTGAGCGGAAAAGGCTGTACTTTACTGTTCAAAATAGACCGAGCAGTACTAGTGCCTAAACTTTAAAATATCCATTCTTCAGAAACTTACTGTGAACGTCTTTTGTGCCATTTACGTCAATACATATTGACTCTTCGGAGTCCACAAGGCTGGAATCAGACAATATGTGGTGTATACTACACAGTGTAACCAGAATAAAAGCTTTATTATTTGATCAGACTTATTTTGATACATGGTGGTAGTTGTAATCATTGGTGTGTGATGGTTGATGAAACGACAACAGCACAATATATTTTTTTCAGAATTTAAAGAATGTTTGAGTGATTTCAGTTCATTGAAATAAATAAATGATGCACATTGCTTTTTAAATGAGAAACAGATCTAGTTGAAAAGGTAAGACACAGTTGGACTGCTGGGAACAGAAATTAGTTATAGCTCAGAGGTTAAGACTTTGCATTGAAAAAGACTACAAACTCTTAACTGTGGCACTATTTCTGAAAGTTCAAATAATAATTGGCTTTCTATGAATCTGGAGCTGTTTTATGGCTCTTTGACCTTTTACTTCTAAAATACAAACTGGAGAGGTCACCTGTTATGAACAGAGTTATGTTTTCATAGAACTGAGGAACTAGAGAACAATTCTCTAAAGCTAATTGGTTGCCTACTGTGTGATTTCTGTTTGGAAAGTACCTATGCCATTTTTTGATGGCATACTATGTTCATGCATCTAAGAAGACCAATGATAATAATGAATGCAAATAAGTCCTCCTGGGACACGGTGGGATCTGTATGTGAGAAGCAAGCTCAGGCAATGAGCCCACACCATGCATGACTGATGCTGGGGTGAAAAATGTAACTAATTTAGAAATTGTCAGCATCACATCTAAAAGAAATTGGCACAGCTGGGAAAAGTAAGTGGTACTAATCAAAATAGATGGATGGTCAATATTCCTCTAAGTCACATCATTGCATATAAATAGAGCATGTTATAGAGGCAGAGTCGCTCAGAGACATAGCTGACCAGAGGTTCACCAATCTGTGAACAACTGCATCTAAAAATTGTGCAACAATCTCAGAAAAATGTTTCTCAATGTAAAATTTCAAAAACCTTGCCTATTACATCATCTCCAGTACATAATATTATCAAATGATTCAGAGAACCTGGAGACATCCATGTGCACAAGAGACGAGCCGGATGGTCAATATTGGATGTTCGTGATCTATGGACTCTCAGGCGGCACTGCATTAAAAACAGGCATGATTTAGTCATGGAAATTCCTGCATGGTCTCGGGAATACTTACAGAATTCATCGTCTATAAGCATATTTAACTGTGCAATTCGCAAATGCAAGTTAAAGCTCTATTATGCAAAAATGAAGCCATATATCAATGCAATCCAGAAACACTGCCGTCTCCTTTGGGCCAAAGATCAATTAAAGAAAACTGTGAAAATGAAAAATTGATCTATGGTCAGATTAATCAAAATTTTAAATTCTTTATGGAAACCACAGAATCTGTGTCCTGCAGATTCAATAACAGAGGGACCATCCAGGTTTTTATCAGTGTACAGTTCAAAATCCTCCATCTCTGATGGTATGGGACTACCTAACTGCCTATGGCATGGGCAACTTATGTATCTTGAAAGGCGCTGTCAATGCTGAGAATTATATAGAAATTTTAGAAAAACGTATGATCCTATCCAGACGTCTATTTCAGGGAAGGCCTTGATTATTTCAGCAAGACTATGCTAAATCACATGCTAGATCCATCATAACAGCATGGCTTCACAGAAGAAGAGTTCAAGTGATGAACTGACCGCCTGCAGTTCAGATCTTTCATCAAGAGAAAACACTTGTTGCATTATAAAACAAAAAATATGGCAAAGTCCCCGGACTATTGAGTAACTAGAATCCAACATCAGACAATAATGCGAAAATATTCCTCTCCCAAAACTCCAGAAATTGGTCTTCTCACTTACCAGACATTTATAGACTGTTGTATAAAGGGAAGGAATGCTACACGATGGTAGTCATGGCCATGTCCTAACTTTTACAGATGTTTCATTGCCATCATTTTCTAAATTAGTTATTTTTTTTTCAATGGAAATGAAAAAAAATGTCTGTGTTTCAACTTCTGATATATTGCCCCTGAATGTCAATTTAATTTGGTCATTGACTGTAAGCTTTGTGTAGAAAGTATATGGCAGTGTTGTGTGGAGACTTCATTGGATGTTTTTACATTTTTTAGTTGTTGTCCTTGTTATGCCCAAAGCATAATGTGTTGACATGACACATAACTACTGCAGGCAATCACTGGTTTCAGTAGTGACCTTATTGTTTTGGTGCAGCCAGTGATTGGTTACAATAGTCACATGTCTTTGCTCGACTTCATTGATTGAGCAGTGTGCTGGTGTGGAAGTCAAGAGGTGACAGGTTGGAGTGTTAGGTGATTTGGAAGGAGAGTATTTCTTAGTTGGATATTTTATAGAATTGTAAGCTTTTTGAAAAATAATTCAAGGAATTGGTCAACCTAGCATTAGTTTGTGTAGGCACATATACAGTTGAATAGAGGATAAATATATTTGTATATTCCCCCATCCTGTAGAATGTAAGCCCGAAAGGGCAGGGTCCTCTCCCCTCTGTACCAGTCTGTGATTGTTAGTTTGTTTACTGCAAGTGATATCTGTAATTTGTATGTAATCCCTTCTCATGTACAGCACCGTGGAATCAATGGCGCTATATAAATAAATGATAATAATAGGAGGAATAGCAGAGGAATGCCACAATGCGGAATCATACGAAAAAAAGCATCCTTCCATTACATTACAGTTTTTATATTTTGTTGTATTACTATGACATTTCATACATAACATTGTCTTTCCTGTGGCCAGAAACAATGGTTTTATAAAATAACTCTGTATTCCATTTTTCTGAAATTATGCTGCATGAGTCTAAATGGAAAATAAAGCCATAGTTCTATTTTTACATGTTCGTTCTCTAGCCTCCAGCTGGTTTAATAAATCCCTTTGCTCAAAAAAGACCTTTCTGACAGAAGGGGAGACAGATTGGTTCATACAAACTTATTCCACGTACCCATTTGTTCTAGAATTAGCGAACGTTTTTGGAATTCTAAATAAAGACAAGTTTTCTGTGTTCAGTAAGGAGGAATAACACAATAAGCATGAAGGGGGGCGCACGCATCACAGAAAGCAAAGCATCACGAAAGACAAGCATCGAGTAAAAGGCAGTTATCCATGGCGAGGAATTAATATTCATCTCTCTCTTCACACAGGTATGAACTGCATTCAGTGGAAGCAAACAGCTGAATAGAATCCCCACCTCTGCTATCTGTGTTGAATGCTGCACTATATATTAATGGTATGAACTGCATTCAGTGGAAGCAAACAGCTGAATAGAATCCCCACCTCTGCTATCTGTGTTGAATGCTGCACTATATATTAATGGTATGAACTGCATTCAGTGGAACCAAACAGCTGAATAGAATCCCCACCTCTGTTATCTGTGTTGAATGCTGCACTATATATTAATGGTATGAACTGCATTCAGTGGAAGCAAACAGCTGAATAGAATCCCCACCTCTGCTATCTGTGTTGAATGCTGCACTATATATTAATGGTATGAACTGCATTCAGTGGAAGCAAACAGCTGAATAGAATCCCCACCTCTGTTATCTGTGTTGAATGCTGCACTATATATTAATGGTATGAACTGCATTCAGTGGAAGCAAACAGCTGAATAGAATCCCCACCTCTGCTATCTGTGTTGAATGCTGCACTATATATTAATGGTATGAACTGCATTCAGTGGAAGCAAACAGCTGAATAGAATCCCCACCTCTGCTATCTGTGTTGAATGCTGCACTATATATTAATGGTATGAACTGCATTCAGTGGAAGCAAACAGCTGAATAGAATCCCCACCTCTGCTATCTGTGTTGAATGCTGCACTATATATTAATGGTATGAACTGCATTCAGTGGAAGCAAACAGCTGAATAGAATCCCCACCTCTGCTATCTGTGTTGAATGCTGCACTATATATTAATGGTATGAACTGCATTCAGTGGAAGCAAACAGCTGAATAGAATCCCCACCTCTGCTATCTGTGTTGAATGCTGCACTATATATTAATGGTGTGCACTCCATACCTCTACTTGCTGCCAAGCACTGCTTTACCATCTTGCAACATAGTTTAATGTGCCTGTTAATAAGGCTTTGGAATAATTCATTTTTGCACTGTGTTTAAAATACTTACTGCTTTATATCCCGGTGACTGGGGCCTCTCTAGATGCTATCAGGTGGAAGGTGCTAAAGCATATAGATGTTGCCAGGTAGCCTTTGATGATCTAACCACCCCCTGGTGTGCTGGCCCCAGCTGGCAAATTATCCCAAAACAGCCCCCACAATCCCACTTTCCTGACCCTGTAGTGTGGACTATATATTTAGGAGTAGTCTAAGGGGCGCACGCAGTAAGGGGGGCGCACGCATCACAGAAAGCAAAGCATCACGAAAGACAAGCATCGAGTAAAAGGCAGTTATCCATGGCAGTTAATCAGGGCAGGAATCAGGTAACCCACACTTTGCTTTCTTTTAAATTATGTTCTCTATCTCTATCCTCCTGTGTTCCCTTGCCATCCACATTCACTGCCCCATCCCCCCTCCATCACGACTCATATACATCAGCCCCTCCATACTTCCCTCTCCCATGTACAGTTCCCATGCACTCCTCACCTTCCTAAGAAAACTCAGCCCATCTTGCCCAAACATATCTCAGAAAAAACCTATTTATAAATCCAACAACTACCTGCTCTTTATCTTCCTACTCCTACTGATTTCAGGGGACATCTCCCCCAACCCTGGTCCATCCCCCAACCTCAATCCCTACCCTACCTCATTTCGAAACCATAATAATCTTGTTAATATTACTTGCACTCCCTCATCTCCTTCTTTCAACTGTGCCCTCTGGAATCCAAGGTCTGCATGCAATAAACTATCTTTCCTGCACAACTACTTTCTGAACAACTCTCTTCATCTGTTGGCCCTCACTGAAACCTGGATTCAGGATTCTGACACGGTCTCCCCTGCTGCCATTTCCTATGGTGGCTTACAGTTCTCCCATTCCCCGAGACCCACAAACAGACATGGTGGTGGAGTTGGCATACTCCTGTCCCCACAATGCACTTTCCAGGTCATCCCCCCCAATTCCATCACTCTCATTCCCTTCTTTTGAGGTCCACACCATCAGGCTTTTCCATCCCCTCTCCCTCAGAATAGCGGTCATATATCGGCCCCCAGGCTCATCCACCCAGTTCCTTGACCACTTCTCAGCCTGGCTGCCGCACTTCATGTCCTCAGAACTACCAACCCTTATCCTTGGAGACTTCAACATCCCCATTAACAGTCTTACTTCCACATCTGCATCTCAGCTTCTATCACTAACCACTTCTCTAGGCCTCTCACAGCTTTCAACCTCTGAGACACACAAGGATGGCAACACCCTTGACCTGGTCTTTGTCCGCCTCTGTTCAATTTCCCACCTAAATAACTCACCGCTTCCACTCTCTGACCACAACATTCTCTCCTTCACGCTCACAAATCCTCCACCACCCCAGCGAACTCCTACCTACCGCACATTCAGAAATCTGCAAGCCATTAACCCTCAGACACTTTCAGACTCCCTACACTCTTCGCTGTCCCCAATCTCCTCTTTTTCTTGTCCTAATCTGGCTGTTCAGCACTACAATGACACTCTTAGAAGCACCCTTGACCAAGTAGCACCGCTCACCCTCAGAACTTCCAAACACACAGTAAAACAGACCTGGCTCACATCGTAAACTTACCTTCTCCAGCGATGCTCTAGGAGTGCTGAACGCCTATGGAGAAAAACCCGCACACCAGAAGACTTCATCCACTTTAAATTCATGTTAAGAACTTATAATGCTGCCCTTCACCTCGCCAAACAGACCTACTTCACCACACTGATCTCCTCACTAGCCAACAACCCCAAGAAACTTTTTGACACTTTTCACTCCCTCCTCAGGCCAAAAGCACAAGCCCCTATCACAGACATTTGAGCTGATGACCTGGCCTCCCACTTTATAGAAAAAATAGATACTATCCGTCAGGAAATCTGCTCTCAACCACCAAGTGCTGTGACTCCCATCCCACCCTGCATTTCCCCTGGCTCAATTTCCACATTTGATCCCATCACAGAAGAAGAAGTCTCCAGACTCCTCTCTTCCTCTCGTCCGACTACATGCACTACCGACCCCATCCCCTCACATCTCCTCCAGTCTCTTTCTCCTGTTGTCACAACTCACCTAACTACAATCTTCAATCTCTCACTCTCCTCTGGCATTTTCCCATCCTCCTTCAAACACTCCATCATTACTCCACTACTAAAGAAACCCGCTCTTGACCCTTCCTGCACAAACAACTACAGACCGGTCTCCAATCTCCCCTTCATCTCCAAACTTTTGGAGCGCCTAGTCTACTCCCGCCTCACCCGTTACCTCTCCACTCACTCCCTCCTAGACCCTTCACAGTCCGGCTTCCGACCCCTACATTCGACTGAAACTGCACTCATCAAAGTGACCAATGACCTTCTGACAGCAAAACGTAACGGCGACCACTCTCTGCTCATTCTACTCGACCTTTCTGTAGCTTTCGACACGGTTGACCACCGTCTCCTACTGTCCAGGCTCCACTCTCTAGGTATTAAGGACACTGTTCTCTCCTGGTTCTCCTCCTATCTTTCTGACCGCTCCTTCAGTGTTTCGTTCTCTGGCTCCACTTCATCTCCTCTCCCTCTCACTGTCGGTGTACCCCAGGGCTCAGTCCTTGGCCCCCTTCTCTTCTCTCTCTACACCGCCCCAATTGGACAGACCATCAGCAGATTTGGCTTTCAGTACCATCTTTATGCTGATGACACACAATTATACACGTCATCCCCCGACCTTACCCCCGCTGTACTACAGAACGCCACCGACTGTCTGTCCGCAGTCTCCAACATCATGTCTGCTCTCTATCTGAAACTCAACCTCTCCAAAACTGAACTTCTTCTGCTCCCGCCGTCTACTAACCTCCCTAAATCTGACATTTCCCTCTCAGTGGGCGGCACCATAATAACACCCCGGCAGCAGGCTCGCTGTCTGGGTGTTATGTTTGATACCAATCTCTCCTTCACCTCCCATATACAATCTCTTGCCCGCGCTTGCCGCCTACACCTAAAGAACATCTCTAGAATCCGCCCTTTTCTCACCATGGAAACAACAAAAACCCTCACTGTAGCATTGATCCACTCCCGCCTGGACTACTGTAACGCTCTATTACTTGGCCTCCCCATTACTCGACTATCCCCTCTCCAGTCCATCCTTAATGCAGCAGCCAGGGTTATCCATCTGGCTAATCGGTACTCGGACACGTCCGCTCTTCGCCAGTCCTTACACTGGCTGCCCATTCATTATAGGATCCAATTCAAAGTACTTGTTCTCACCCACAAAGCTCTCCACACTGCAGCACCCCCCTACATCTCCTCCCTCATTTCTATCTATCGGCCTAACCGACTGCTGCGCTCTGCAAACGACTTTCGACTAACCTCTGCACTAATCCGTACCTCCCACTCCCGACTCCAAGACTTCTCCCGCGCTGCGCCAATCCTCTGGAATGCTCTACCCCAAGAAATTAGGACTATCCACAATTTGCATGGTTTCAGGCGCTCCCTCAAAACACATCTGTTCAGAGCGGCCTATCACATTCACTAATCAAAGTCATTCTATGTGTAAGTGTGTGTGTGTGTGTAGCCCATTCACTATCTCCATCCATCCCTCACTCCCTTAAGATGGCTGGACCATCATTGTAAATGCACCATTGTATATACACACCTGTATTTTGTATCTCCCCCACCTCATTGTAGATTGTAAGCTCTCACGAGCAGGGCCGTCTTATTTTGCTTTAATTACTGTATTGTTAACGTTGTGACTTATGACTTGTGTTTTGAAACTGTTAAACTGTAAAGCGCTGCGGAATATGATGGCGCTATATAAATAAAGATTATTATTATTATTATTATAAGTCACCTGCACAGCTGAGTTTAAAAGGTGACATGACTCATGTTCCAGGCATTTTGTGCACAAGCTGATATTTTATGTTTGTATAAACCCTGCAAGTTCTAGAAGTTCAGTGAATCACCTGATTTTCTTGTAGATTCAACTTAAAACCTTCCCAATGTTAAAAGATCAAAAATGTAGGTACATTAGTATTCACAGGTGCAAATTAAGAGCCTTTGTTCTTTGTCTAGTTTTGTGTATTTTGTGACTTTTTTTGTTTGCAGACTGCTCATTATTCTCTTTTCACCTTATTTTAAGAGGATTCTATATGTGCTTGCCTGTTGTTTGTTTTCCGCTTTATAGGGAGTGGCTTGGAAGGGAGTTTACAATTCTAGATGTTATCAACTCCCAGTGTATTTGTAGTACACTTGTATTTTGGCACAATTTTTGCACCATTTTGCAACTTTTGTATCCAAAAGGTCACAAAAACAGTTGAAGTCACAAATAAAGACCATTTTTGACTCCGCACCAAATTCATGAATCATGCACACCAGTTTGAAGAATTTGGCACCCAAAATGGCAACTAATACCACAAGACAAAAAAGAAAGTGACTTAAAAAAAGCAAATGATGAAATCTGGCCTTTATTTTTTGCAAATATATGAATATAATTCGGAACGCCCACTGCTACACTGTTTTTCATCTTTTTTTTTTAGAATACTTTGTAGTTCAGCATGGAATTAAAGGGGGAAATCTAAATTCTTATTCTGAGTTTCAACTAGAACTCCCCACCTGCCATTTGCCACCTACTGTCCTATTATGTGACAATATATGCCTTAGGGTCTGTTAAGCCCCCGTCTCACACAGCGATCTCGCTAGCGAGATCGCTGCTGACTCACTAGTTTTGTGACGCAGCAGCGATCTCCCCAGCGATATCGCTGTGTGTGACATTCAGCGACGATCAGCCCCCCTGCTGGATATCGCTGATCGTCGCTGAATGTCCTGGACATTTTTTTGATCGCTGGTCTCCCGCTGACAGGCATGCATCGCTGCGTGTGACAGGCGGGAGACCAGCGATCCGCTGGTAACCAAGGTACACAGCGGGTTTCCAGGCGCGGGGCTGTGCCTAGAAAACCGCTGTGTACCTTGGATATCAGCGCCCTGATGCAGGGAGCTGGTAACCAAGGTACACAGCGGGTTTCCAGGCACCGCGCTCCCTGCATCAGGGCGCTGGTATCCAAGGTACACTGCGGGTAACTAAGCGATGTTACCCGCAGTGTCGCTGTGCTGATCGCTGCCCTGAGCTGCCTGTTTGGCAGCTCAGCAGCGATCATGTAGCGATACACCACGATCCTGACAAGTGCATATCGTTGTTGGGATCGCTGGTGTATCGCTATGTGAGACCCAGGCTTTAGGGACTTCAAATACAATCCTGGAGAAAATATAGTGTTATAGTAGCTTTGTTTTAGAACTAGATATCCTATCTCTAAAGGGTATGCCACACTAAACGAGATCGCAAACGAGATAGCTAACGAGATCGCAATTGCGTCACCATTTATGACGCAGTTAGCGATCTCGTTAGCGACTTAGCTGTGTATGACATGTAGCAGCGATGTGGCCCCTGCTGAGATGTCGCTGATCGTTTGTAAACGTTCTGAGCCGTTTTTTGGTCGTTGGTGTCCCGCTGGTGAGCCTGAATCGCTGAGTGTGACACCCTTTATGAACGACTTCACCAGCATCGCAGGTGGAACTAGATTTTCCCAATGACCGCAGAGGTCATGACACAGATCGCTGATGAGATGTGTTTGGAATCACACAGCTAAAGCCCCCGATATTACCCGCAGTGTCGCTCTGCTGATCGCTGCCCTGAACTGCCTGTTTGGCAGCTCAGCAGCGATCATGTAGCGATACACCAGCGATCCTGACAAGTGCATATCGTTGTCGGGATCGCTGGTGTATCGCTATGTGAGACCCAGGCTTAAGTCGGTAACGAGATCGCTACTGCGTCATAAATGGTGACACAGTAGTGATCTCGTTAGCGATCTCACTTGCGATCTCGTTTAGTGTGGCATACCCTTAATTAGGCAACTATCGTGTGATATCACTGCTAGTAAACATCATTCTACTTTCTAAGTAGAAAAGTAAAGCAAAGTTCTCATACATAAGTTGCCATCTACATACTCTGAAGACTACTTTTTTTTCAGATACATTTGGAATAAGATACATAGAGGCTTAATAATATGGTTTTAGTTCCAAATGCCACATTTTGCAATGGGTTTATGCTAGATAATGTGCTTCATTATGTAAAACATATGTTCTAAAGAAAAGTTTAAAATAGTTATGCAGAATGTATGGAACACCATAATTTCCTACAGCACTGAACCCAGAAGGAAATTAATTGAACACTACAAGAATGTACATCCTCAATCCATATGTTGCTCTGATGTAAGAATCTTTGCAATTAACAGTCACTGACCTGTGATGTCATTTTATCTTTTATTGCAATCGGGTTGAC
Source organism: Oophaga sylvatica (assembly GCA_033576555.1). NCBI lineage: Eukaryota > Metazoa > Chordata > Amphibia > Anura > Dendrobatidae > Oophaga > Oophaga sylvatica. The sequence goes on from JARQOD010000002.1 coordinate 259,545,965, forward strand.
TTCTCTTTATAGTAGCAGCTTTATACAGGATGCAACTGGAATAATAATAGCTGGTCTTAAAACATACTGTATATAGTTTGTATCTAGATGTGTTGTACTTCTCCCAGTTAACATGGTAAAGATTTCTTTATTTCTTTTTGTTGCTCATATTGTGCTGAGTCTGACCTGTTCCCCAACAATGTACAAACATTATCACAAACACATCACTCTATATCGCAAGTGGATCTAGCAAAGTTGTCAGACTTATATCTGGACCTGCGTCTGAGACACCTGCCTTCATCACAAGTCACTGCTGTGTTTAATCTGAAGGCCATAAAGGGGGAGGCATCATTGTCGCCATCCACTAGGGGCACCTTCTAGTGAATAATTCTCATGTGGCTGGGACTTGTTGTGCCACCCAGTCAGGAAGAATAGGAGTGTGCTGTCCAGTGGGTCAGCAGCAGTAATTGCCTTGCTATGACCTATGTAGCAGCACCACACCCTACTTAAACTCCTAGTAGTCTGCTGAGAGTTGCCAATTATTATTGGTTTTCTCCTACTCTTTTGGTGTTACTCCTTAGGCTGGGGTCACACTTGAGAGAAACTCGCGCGAGTCTCGCACCTCAATACCCGCCGGCGCTCGCCCGGTGCGTTCAGCTGCATAGAAATACATGCATCCGCACACTCCGGTCCCGAGTGCCGGCGGCAGTGCTGGGTATTGAGGTGCAAGACTCGTGCGAGTTTTTCACAAGTGTGACCCCGGCCTTATGCTTCGGTACTGATTCTGACCCGCCTTAGGAACTGACCATTTTTGTTCAGTAATAAATCTGTCTGCGGCCAGCCTGACTTTTCTTTACCTGACCATTGAGATGGTATGGTATGGTATTTGACTTTGGCAATTTCCCTGACTAAAGATTGTTTATTGATTCTGTCGCTTTTTTTCCCTTCTGATATTGATTAGTCTTTGTTTTAATGTTATTGCTATCTCCTTCAGCCAACAGCTACAGTCATGGACAAAAGTTTTGAGAATGACACAAATATTAATTTTTACAAAGTCTACTGCTTCACTTTTTCTAATGGCAATTTGCATATACTCCAGAATGTTATAAAGAGTGATCAGCTTAACAGCAATTACTTGCAAAGTCAATATTTGGCTAGAAAATGAACTTTATCCCCCAAAACACATTTCAACATCATTGCAGCCCTGCCTTAAAAGGACCAGCTAACCTCTTTTCAGCGATTGCTCCATTACCACAAGTGTGGGTGTTGATGAGGACATGGCTGGAGATCAATCTGTCATGATTAAGTAAGAATGACACCACTGGACACTTTAAAAGGAGGCTGGTGCTTGGCATCATTGTTTCTCTTCTGTTAACCATGGTTATCGCTAAAGAAACACGTGCAGTCATCATTGCAATGCACAAAAATGGCCTAACAGGGAAGAGTATCGCAGCTAGAAAGATTGCACCTCAGTCAACAATCTATCGCATCATCAAGAACTTCAAGGAGAGAGGTTCCATTGCTGCCAAAAAGGCTCCAGGGCGCCCAAGAAAGACCAGCAAGCGCCAGGACCGTCTCTTAAAAGTGTTTCAGCTGCGGGATCGGGCTACCAGCAGTGCAGAGCTTGCTCAGGAATGGAAGCAGGCAGGTGTGAGTGCATCTTCACGCACTGTGAGGCGGAGACTCTTGGAGCAAGGCCTGGTCTCAAGGAGGGCAGCAAAGAAGCCTCTTCTCTCCAGAAAAAACATCATGGACAGACTGATATTCTGCAAATGGTACAGGCAGTGGACTGCTGAGGACTGGGGTAAAGTTATTTTCTCTGATGAATCCCCTTTTCGATTGTTTGGGACATCAGGAAAACGCCTCATTCGGAGAAGACAAGGTGAGCGCTACCACCAGTCTTGTCTCATGCCAACTGTTAAGCATCCTGAAACCATTCATGTGCGGGGTTGCTTCTCAGCCAAGGGAATCTGCTCTCTCACAGTCTTGCCTAAAAACACAGCCATGAATAAAGAATGGTACCAGAATGTCCTCCAAGAGCAACTTCTCCCAACCCTCCGAGAGCAGTTTGGCGATCAACAATGCCTTTTCCAGCATGATGGCGCACCTTGCCATAAAGGAAAGGTGATAACTAAATGGCTCAGGGAACAAAACATAGAGATTTTGGGTCCATGGCCTGGAAACTCCCCAGATCTTAATCCCATTGAGAACTTGTGGTCAATCATCAAGAGACGGGTGGACAAACAAAAACCTAAAAATTCTGACAAAATGAAAGCATTGATTGTGCAAGAATGGACTGCTATCAGTCAGGATTTGGTCCAGAAGTTGATTGAGAGCATGCCAGGGAGAATTGCAGAGGTCCTGAAGAAGAAGGGTCAACACTGCAAATATTGACTTGCTGCATTAACTCATTCTAACTGTCAATATAAGCTTTTGTTACTCATATGTTTGCAATTATATTTCTGTCTGTTATAAAAACATCTGTCAAACACACATAAAAACCAGAGGGCAGCAGATCATGTGAAAATATAATATTTGTGTCATTCTCAAAACTTTTGGCCATGACTGTACTCTGTGAGCATAACCCAGAGGGCCACTGTATAAAAGTTAAATGGTAAAGTCGGATTCCACTACTAGATAAAATTGCTAGTGCCAAATCTGTTTAAGGTAGCCTTATTATGCTGACATTCTAGCCCTTGATTAAATCCCTTAGCATTTGAATTAGAAATATTTTTTTAAGTTTATCAATAATCTTTTTACCTCCTTTGAACCTTTGCTACATTGTCTTTTTAGCTAGCTCTATAAGTAAATTAATTAAATAGCGGTAATTTTAAATATAATTTAATTTAATAGTAGTAGTAATGATGACAATAAGAGATGTTGAATTTAATTTTGTTTATCCCTAACCAAAGGGTAATATTATGATTATTAGGGAGCAGGTTTGGACTAGAGGGACTACAACTATATGCAAACATCTGCTAGGTGTAATCCCCATTAGAGGGGAGAGTCAACTGTAAAATATAGGTGGCTCCTGTACATCTATAGTATCCACATCATAACTGTAATGTACAATTGCAGTGGTTTGCATTAAAGGGATTCTTCAATGAAAACAAGCTACTTATCACGATATCTGTATTGTCGATCAGCGGTGGTCTGTTCAATTCATCCTTTGTGGAGCTGCCAGAAAAAAATAAGTGCAGTGCTCTGCTGCCTCATAGGGAATGAATGGAACAGTGGTCGAATATGATGCTCCATTTTAACTTTTTTCACAAGCGAACCCCTTTAAGTGCACCTCTACCACTGTGTAATAGTACATCACAAGACAGGGAGGGACTTAAGCTTCCAAATATTTAAAGGTAACCTGACAGCTTACCAATGTTCCGCAAACAAGACCCATGAATTTATCTTACTTTTTCTTCTACTTCCAACAAGTCCCTTTCATTTTTCTGTTTAATACATTTTCAGAAAATTGTTTTTTTAACTTGTCCAGGGATATGCAAATTAGGAGTGACTTCTCGAGGGGTCATTTTCTTTCACCAGGCTAATTGTCCCACTAAACATTTTACCACACCCAGCTTCAACGGCTCACTGTGTATGCCTAGAGAGGCAGCGATGACATAGGATACTGCCAGCTACAAGACAAGATTTGTAGAGCTAGTGGTGACAGCTGGCTATGTGCACCTATGAAGCTTGGATACATACACCCAGCTAACTGCGCTTTGTCAGGGAGGCACTGGTCCTGCAAATCTAAGGGCAAAGCACAGATCTGTAAGATGCCAGCGCGTATTAACTGGTGATAAAGTGTGTGCCAACGCATGCGCATTACAGAACTTTGCTCTGCTCCTAGCAAACGCAAGTATCACAGGGATCTGTGCATGACATAGGACCCATCATCCAATCCAATCAAGGCAGGAGGATGGCTATTCTGCCTATAGTGGAAGTGGAAACCACTGGCCGCTGACGCTCTTTGAACCGGACTGTGTTGATTGGGATATGCAAAGGATTTGGGAGCTTATATACAGGATGATGGACTGAAGTTATCGACAAGTTAAAGATGATGACTTTAGTTTAATTGGGGAAACCTGGTGGTGATAGTTTCCTTTAAGACTAATCTTGTCACAAGAGTGTGGTAATATCCTAGAGGTTTTGTGGGAATAGAAAACTACCGTATTTTTTTGGACTATAAGACGCACCGGACCATAAGATGCACCCCAAATTTTGGGGTGAAAAATAGTAAAAAAAAGATTTTTATAAGATGGGGGTCCGTCTTATCGTCTGAATTTAAGGTATCTTACCTGAGGGCTGGCGCTAGTAGAGCGGGGTCACAGAAGGCATGGTCCCTTACTCAGGAAGCCAGCGGCGGCAGAAGTGGGGCAATGCTGCAGTCCTGGGTATCCCAGCGGTGCGATGCTGCGGGTCCGGTGTCGGCGGTGAGGCAGAGCAGAGTGCGTTGCTTGGAGCAGGGTTCCTTCCTCCGGATGCCAGCTGCAGAAATGTGGTGATCCTGCAGCCCTGTGTCCACGGTGAGCAGAGCCGAGTGCATCATTAGTTACTCGGCGGCCATTTTCCTGAAGCCAAGGGCAGCCGAGATCTCAATGTGCGCAAGCGCAGCCTCCAGCGGCCATTTTCCTGAAGCCCACACCCTCAGGAAAATGGAGCACGAGAGGCCCAGCTGAGATCTCAATCCGTGCACGAGCCGCCTCCGGCGGCCAACGGCTTCAAGAAGATAGCCGCAGTGAAGCCAATGATGCACTTCTCACTGCTCACCGCCGACACCGAGCTTCAGAATTGCCACACTTCTGCCGCCGCCGGTTCCCTGAGGAAGGGACGCTGCTACACCACTGCCGCACCCCCCCCCAGTAAACCTGCGTTCAGACTACAAGACGTATGCCCCATTTTCCTCCCAAATTTTTTGGGAAAAAGTGTGTCTTATAGTCCAACAAATACGATAAGAAGGAAAAGGTTTTTTAAAGAAAAAAGTTCCTATATAACTTTAAAGTGAATCTGTCACCAGGTCTTTGCTACCCCATCTAAGAGCAGTAAGATATAGAGGAAGAGGCCTGATTCTAGCGATGTATTACTTAATGTGCTGCAGTTTTGATAAAATCATTTTATCTGCTGCAGATCTACAAGTTCTTTGAATGTTGAGCTCTGTATAACCCCACCCACACCACTGATTGGCAGATTTCGGTTTATGTAAATGCAGAAAACTGCCAATCAGTTTTGGAGGCAGAGTTATACAGAGCTCATAATTATGGAGTGTTAGGAAATGTTGTTCTGTGCTCCTACCTGGGAATGGATCAAGTTTGGTGCTATGCTACTCTGGTCACAGGTGGAGCGCCCACCTGGGCCGTGGGAATATTTGGTACTGGGCTGCTTCTTAAAGGGGAAGTGTCACGGCAGCAGTGAACCGGTCCGTGGCCCTTTGGCATCCCATGAAAAACGGGTATAAAGGGGGAAATAATAAAGTTTGTAATATAATGGATTAAATGTTCGTGACGGTACCCGTGGTGTTCGGTCAGGGGACCGACGCTATCATGCAGATCCTCTGGGATGATGATAGGGCAGCAGAGATGGTTAAGCTCTCCACAGGTACAGCTGTGTCCCAGGACAGTTAGGATGTTAACACAGCAGGGTGCAGTTTCCAACAGTTTACTCACAGTTCACTTGTGCGCAGATGCCCGCTTGGTGTCGTATCCTCCAGGTGAGGGGTCCAGCAAACTCCCAGGTAGATTGGGCTACACCTTTCCAGGACTCCCTTCAGTGTGTACCTCTCCTGGCCATCTCACCGCACTGGCTTCTGGTCTCCTGCCCAGCACCTTCACAAAAAGTGTCCCAAGCCAGCAGCCACGGACTTTGTCGGGCGACGTCCTCTGAGTCCCCTTGCTCCTATATGGCTGCCTTTTCGGCTAATAATTATGGATGTGGCTGGGGCACCTACAGATGCCCCTACCTCCGGCTTGCTAGCCGAGTCTTGCAGTCCTCCACTATTCTTGGGGGCCGGTTCCCCTACTGCAGAAAGGATTTTTATTGTTGCAGTCTGTAAACGTTTCAGTCTTATCTAGACCTTCATCAGTCCGACTGCTTGTCACAGAGGGATTGAGGTGTAAAGTAGTATGCACAGGATCGGAGTAATGGACTCCTCAAAATATTTATGCAGTTGAGTAAAGCAGTTGCAGTTAGAATTCACGTGTTGCAAATAGATACAACTGTAGCAAGATAGCATAAAATATGCCTTATTGGGTTGTAGTCTTAAGGGTATGCCACACTAAACAATATCGCTAACGGGATCGCTAAAAAACGTCACTATTTAGCGATCCCGTTAGCGATATTGTTCAGTGCGGCAGCTTCCAGCGACGAGCTTCCTGCTGTGATCTCGCTCGTCGCTGGAATCGCTCCGGACCCTATTTCATCGCTGGCGCTCCCGCTGGGTAAGTATCTAATCGCTGTGTGGCACCTTTTCTTAGCGATTTAGCGGTACTTTTGTACCGCTAAAGTCGTTAAGAAGATCGCTAACGGCGATAGCGTCGTTAACTATATCGCTAAATGTGGCCGCATTTAGCGATATAGAAACGATCCCGCTAGCGATCTCATTAGTATGCAACGCTAACGAGATCGCTAGCGGGATAGCTTAGTGTGGCAGTACCTTTAGTGCTGGCATATAGTGTACCTATAATAGGATTAAAGTCCTGGTGCAACAGGGGCTTAATGTGCTCCATATATACGGTCCCTGCTATGGAAATAAGGTGAGGGCACAGTCCACCTATAAGTATATGCCTGTCCTCCTGAGGCTGCAGTGGTGGTCAGGGGTTAATATGTGCCAAATAGGCGCAGTATCCGCCGCTCGTCTGATCTTCACAAACAGTGTCCCAAGCCAGCAACCGTGGACCTTGTCAGGCGACGTCCTTTGAGTCCCCTTGCTCCTATATGGCTGCCTTTTCAGTGAATAATTGTGGATGTGGCTGGGGCACCTACAGATGCCCCAACCTCCGGCTTGGTAGCTGAGTCTTGCAGTCCTCCACTAGTCTTGGGGCCCGGTTCCCCTACTGCGACCTGGTCCTTCCACTTCTGGATACGGGCCCTACGGGTGGATTCTGCACTTCCCGTGTCCCTAGGACTCCATCTGTCCTAACGGGAGCTTCCTTCAGCCTCCCCTCTCAATTCTCTCTGCAGCTTCTCTACTGCACTCCTTCTCCTTCGGTCTCCTAAGACCTACTGACTTCTTCCAGCTTCTTAAGCTCCTCCCCTTCTCTACCTTCTCCACCCACTCCCAAACACCCTTTCCCACCAGCCTGGGATGAGGCCATCCTCGGTAAGGGTACGCCCAGGTGCCGTGACTGAGCTGGTTTGTGTTGGGTGTGAGTGTTAGAGTCCTGGTTGGTGCGCCCTCCTTACCTGAGAGTGGAATACCACACCTTTGGATAAGGTGCAGTATCTCTGTGGTGACTGGACCCTCAGGGGCCCACACAGGCGCCGCCAGTGGGTCTGGGAAGGGCTCTGCAAAGTTCCCCTCCTATTTACTGGGAGCTGGGTGAAGAGTATTCCCAGTCATTTAAAGGGAATCTGTTACCCCCCCAAGACATATATGACCTATTATTATGGGCATACAGTTAATAGAAGTGTCACACTAGTCCTACCTGTATGCCTCATATTAATTGTCTTGTTGCTGAGAAATGTTATATTCTGTCTTTATGCTAATGATTTCTTCCAAACTCCAGGCCGTACAGTGCCTGTAAGAAATCTCTGCCCTCTCTCCTCATTTTAATACTACCCCCTCCCATGTACGTCAGTTATGACCCCAGAATACTTCGCCTGCGCCCTGCAATCCCTCAGAAATACATACAGTACCTCATTCTCCCTTCTGTGGGTACTGCATTCAGTGATCTTCTGCGCAGGCGCCGTCGACTTCCGCTCCAGTGACCTCCGGTGTGCACACGATAAGGTGCTCTCCCCGCTTTCTCCCTGCATAATCATCGCCATGTACACATGGTTCCTAGCGATGACTGCAGGGAGGAAGTGGGGAGAGCACCTTATCGGAGCGCATACTGGAGGTCATAGTGACTCGCTGGCACAGAATATCCCTGAATGCAGCACCAATAGAAGGGAGAATGAGGTATGGATTCCTGAGGGAGTGCAGGGCGTAGGCTGTTGTGAACGTTTTGGAGATGACTTCGGAGCTGAAACTCCCTCTGGTGGTTGCTGAGGGTATTGAACCTATGTTGAGCACCAAGAGTCCTACACCTGCAGATAACGAGTGGTTGTCAGGTGGTACTGACTGGCCTGATATAAGTGAGCTGACCTCCCATGATCCTCGCCGGTGATCAATTGTTCTTCCTGGTCTAGGTGGGAATTCAGCTTGCTTTCCTGCTGTCTCCTGCTTGCTTTCAGATAAGTCTCTTTCAGTTTTTTTTTACTGTGGTTTGAATTCCTTGCTTTTTGCTGCATTGCTTTTTGTCTTCAGCCGGGTCCTCTTTGGGGGGCTTTGGCTGATCTCCGTTCATTTTTTGTATTGTTCTTTTGCTCAGTTCTTGTGATATTTTACTGCTGGGTTGCTACATGTCCACACCAGAGATCTGATATAGGTGGTTGAGACCGTGTGGTCTCAGTATTTTTGGATTCAGAAGTGTTGGAGTTTTTCCTAGGGTTTTTTGGGTTGCAGACAGTATTCTCTGCTTTGCTGTCCTATCTAGACAGTTTTGGGCCCCAGCGTTTGCTCAATCTATTTTCTGTCTGTGTTTGTATTTTCATATTAATTAATTAATTAATTAATATGAGGCATACAGGCAGGGTTATTGTAACATTTCTATCACTTGTATGCCCATATTAATTGGTCATATACATCTCAGGGGGTGACAAATTCCCTTTAAGGCTCGCTAAACTGGGGCAGCTTGCGCTAAGTTCATCTTTGGCTGCGCTTTTGCTAGTTTGGTGCCAGTCTTGCTGGGTCTCTCTGCGATTGCACAAAACATGGAGGACTACATGGTAGTAGGTTTACCAGTCCTCTAATCCAGTGTTCTCCAACTCCTGTCTTCAAGGCCCACCAACAGGTCATGTTTTCAGGATTTCCTTAGTATTGCTCAGGTGCTAATTGCATCTCCTGTACAATACAAAGGAAATCCTGAAAACATGATCTGTTGGTGGGCCTTGAGGACTGGAGTTGGGGAACCCTGCTCTAATCTCTTGCTGATAAAATAGTTAAAAAAAATCTACAACAACCAGCGTAGTATGAAACACATTTCTATTATTAGGCTCTTTACCTCTACATTATGCTACGCTCAGATCAGATGGCAAAATCCTGATGACAGATTCCTTTTAATTACCAAAACTCATTTAATTTCTCTAGTGAAGTAATCACTATGGAATTAAAATGGTGCTATCTTGTTACACAGACACAAACCTCTATTCAATTTTTTTTTCAGTAGATCTGATGTAAAGGGTATGCCACACTAAACAACATAGCTAACGGGATCGCTAAAAAACGTCACTATTTAGCGATCCCGTTAGCGATGTTGTTGTGTGCGGCATGCAGCAACGACGTGGCCCCTGCTGTGATCTCGTCCGTCGTCCTGATCGTTCCGGACCCTATTCTGATCGTCGGCGTCCCGCTGGGTAAGTATATATCGCTGAGTGTGGCACCTTTTTTAGCGATTTAGCGGTACTTTTGTACCGCTAAAGTCGTTAAGGAGATCGCTAACCGCGATAGCGTCCTTAACGACATTGCTAAATGTGGCCGACACTAGCGATATTGTAAACGATCCCGCTAGCGATCTCATTAGTATGCGACGCTAACGAGATCGTTAGCGGGATCGAGTAGTGTGGCAGTACCTTTATACTGGAGATGCCAGAGGTATTGTGGTCAGAAAGTGCTTGCACAAAAAGAAAAAAAAAGATCATGAACCGCACATCCAAAAATCATACGTTGATCTAAAGCCGCTAGGCAAAAATTATGTAACTGAACATGAGGTTCTTAGTTTAACATTCTGATCAAACTGTATGAAGCCCACTGCCACGTCATGGCAAACCTTGTAGTGGGTCCTGACCGCCCTAATGGAGCAGTGCCGCGTGGCGACCACCACTACAGCGCCAATGCACCAGCAGGGCAGACGGCCTGTTGCCCCACAGCACCCGTGCTGCAAGACTGAGTCCCCATGACACCAAACCGCGCCACCCCACCAGCACAAAGCCACAGCAACAATTGCCACCACACAGGCATTCACACCAAAATGAAAGGAGCACTGAAACTCACCTCCCTCCTGCTCTTCAGTGAGAGCAAAAATGGGCTAGACCCCTTACTTTGCAGTCTCCTGCTAAATAAAATCACCTGGGCCAAATGGGAGGAGTGCTGGTCCAAGAAAGAGACAAGAACATGCTTGCACAAAAAGAAAAAAAAGAGCATGAACCGCACATCCAAAAATCATACTCTGATCTAAAGCCGGTAGGCAAAAATTATGTAACTGAACATAACGTTCTTAGTAGAGTTGAGCGATACTTTCCGATATCCAAAAGTATCGGAATCGGAATGGTATCGCCGATACCATTAAAATATCGGCGATACCCGATACCGATACCGGAAGTCCCATGTAAGTCTATGGGAACAAAATATCGCAACTAAAAAAAACCTCTTTCTTTCCTTGTAAACACTAAATATACACACATAGAATACATATATATATATATATACATGTCATTGTGACATATATATATACATATATGTATAGTTTATACACTTCTACATAGTAAAATATCCTCTGATTCAATTGCCGGGTAAAGTCGGCTTCTGTGAAAAGACAGAAGCACCCGACATGAAATGACACTTGGTGTACATAGGGTTAACCATGTCTTTTCATGTCGTTTGCTATCTGATTTGCACATACAATTACATCAGTCTATGTGTGCAAAATTTCACACCTGTAGGGGTTAATTAAAGGTGTAAATTCGTTGTAAAAAAAACGGACTTTTTTGCTACGAATTTACACCTTTAATTAACCCCTACAGGTGTGAAATTTTGCACACATAAAACTGATGTAATTGTATGTGCAAATCAGATAGCAAACGACATGAAAAGACATGGTTAACCCTATGTACACCAAGTGTCATTTCAAATGACACTTGGTGTACATAGGGTTAACCATGTCTTTTCATGTCGTTTGCTATCTGATTTGCACATACAATTACATCAGTCAATGTGTGCAAAATTTCACACCTGTAGGGGTTAATTAAAGGTGTAAATTCGTTGTAAAAAAACGGACTTTTTTGCTACGAATTTACACCTTTAATTAACCCCTACAGGTGTGAAATTTTGCACACTTACACTCATGTAATTGTTTGTGCAAATCAGATATCAAACTACATGAAAAGACATGGTTAACCCTATGTACACCAAGTGTCATTTCATGTCGGGTTCTGCATTTTCACAAAAGCCGGCAATTGAATTAGCGGCTATTATACTATGTAGAAGTGTATGAACTATAAATATAAATATATATATATATGTGTCACAAATTCAATGACATGTATATATATATATATGAGGTGTAAAATTGCTGAAAAAAAATGCGTGGGCTCCCGCCCTATTTTCGCAACCAGACAGACAAAGCCAGTGAGTGGGGGCAGATAATAATAGCCCAGAGAGGGACCATTTTTTTTGGCCCCCCCCCGGCTACTTAACATTTGCCCCCAGACACCCCAGAAAGGGCAAATCTATAATTAGATTTGCCCTTTCTGGCACTTTGCCCGTCTATTCCCATTGCCCTGTAGCGGTGGCGAATGGGTTAATAAGGGGTTAAAATGACCTTGCAATTGAAAGGTCACTTTAAGCCAGGTTAATAATTGAGAGCTGTCAATTAGACAACTATCAATTATTAATCCTATTGTATGAAAGAAAAATCAAACACACACTTTAATAAAAAAGAAGTTTAATTAAATAATCACACAGTTTTTGACCATATTTTATTTACCTGCTAAAACCATTTCCTGTAATAAAAATAAAATAATAAAGCAAAATTATTCTTACCAATCCGATGCACAGTCAGGTCCCACGGTGTAATCCTTCAGAAAGGGTTAATGTTTACTGCAGGGACCGCAGCTAATGCTGCAGCCTCACACATGGGCGTACCCAGGATCAAAACTAGGGGGGGGCAAGCCATGGTCGTTCAAGTTGTAAAATATAAGAACAAAAAATGTACCTTATAGATGACGTCGTCTCTGGAGTCATTCTCCTTTTCTTCATCTTGTCCAGACCCTATGATGAGTTTTCTCATCCACAGTCGTCTCTGCAGACCTCCATTTTCTCCGCTCTTCTGCACCAACTCTCCACACGATGCCCTTAAAGACAGAAGAGTCATTATAATGCTCCTGAATAAAAATATCTGCAATATACTGTCGCCTCACACTATTCCCCTCCCTCCTCATGCTGTCTCCTCATATATTTACCCCCTCACTCTATTCTGCCTGCTCACACATACCCCTGACTCCCCATACTGTGTCTGCACACATCCCATCACCCTCACTCCCCATACTGTGTCCACACACATTCACCCGTTCACTCCCCATACTGTCTGCAACCATCCCCCATACTGTTTCCTCATACATACATGCTCTTCAGTACCCTTAAATCCCCCCACACATTAAATCCCCCATCCCCACTTCAAATCCCCCCACACACATTAAGTACCCCCATCTACACTCCAAATCCCCCCACGCATAAAATAACACCCCCATCCACACTCCAAATCCCCACACTTAAAATAACCCCCCATCCCCACTCCAAATCCCCCCACACATTAAATCCCCCATCCCCACTTCAAATCCCCCCACACACATTAAGTACCCCCATCTACACTCCAAATCCCCCCACGCATAAAATAACCCCCCCATCCACACTCCAAATCCCCCCACGCATAAAATAACCCCCCCATCCCCACTCCAAATCCCCCCACGCATAAAATAACCCCCCCATCCCCACTCCAATCCCCCACTCATAAAAGAACCCCCCATCCCCACTCCAAATCCCCCCCACACATAAAATAACCCCTATCCCCACTCCAAATCCCCCCACTCATAAAGTAACCCCCATCCCCACTCTAAAATCCCCCCCATACACTCACACTCACACATGTCCCCCGTTAATCTTCGGTGGTTCTTCAGCTCCATTACACGTCTGGAGCGCTTACCACCAACCGCTGCCTCACTGCCTGTGTCTTCGCCTCTGAAGAGCCAGCGTGTGATGTCAGCAGCGTGATCATGTGACCTGATCACGCTGCTGGCGCTTCATGGATGCGGAAGTGCCTGCGGCGGCGGTCAGGGCACAGAGCACTGCAGAGGAGCAAGATGTGAATGAGTGTGTGTAGCTCAGCTGTATGCTAGCGTCTCTGACTCTGACACCTGGCTGGAGCCTGGAGTGAGTCAGATGCTAGCACACTGTGACTGCACAGCGATGCGCAGCAGCAGCACTTTCTCTGAGCCGGCTGTCAGTTTGACAGCCGGCGCTCAGAGAACGGGAGAGGGGGCGGAAGAATGCAGCTACAGGCCTCATCTTGGCACGGCGCGCCCCTGCTCCTAGGGGGGGGCAACGGCCCCCCCCTGCCCCACGGTGGGTACGCCCATGGCCTCACAGTAAACCCCCAAATGAATGAGTTCCTCTCCTGGCTGACAGGAGAGGAAGTGGAAAGCTTAATTGATTGCTTTCCACTTTCACTTCAGGTCAGCCAGGGACACCATCAGTGACGTCAGAGGGAACTGATTAACAAAAATAGGGGTTCCCTTCGAAAAAAAAATGGCGTGGGGTCCCCCCTATTTTTGTTAACCAGCCAGATGAAGCAGACCGCTGAGGCCTGGTTTTTCAGGCTGGTAAGGAGCCAAGATCCATGGACCTTGCCAGCCAGATAATACCAGGCCACAGCAGTCTGCATATCTTGGCTGATTAACAAAAATAGGGGATCCCCTCGAAAAAAATTGGCGTGGGGTCCCCCCTATTTTGTTAACCAGCCAGATGAAGCAGACCGCTGAGGCCTGGTTTTTCAGGCTGGTAAGGATCCAATATCCATGGACCTTGCAAGCCTGATAATACCAGGCCACAGCAGTCTGCTTAGCTTGGCTGGTTAACAAAAATAGGGGATCCCCTCGAAAAAAAAACGGCGTAGGGGTCCCCCTATTTTTGTTAACCAGCCAAGTAAAATGCAGACTGCTGCGGCCTGGTATTAAAAGACTGTCAAGGCCCATGGATTTTGGCCCTCAACAGCCTGATAATACCAGGCTACAGCAGCCCCACATTTGGCGCATCAAAAGATGTGCCAATTGTGGCACTTTACCCGGCTCTTCCCACTGCCCTGTAGCGGTGGCAAGTGGGGTAATAAGGGGTTAATGTCACCGTTGATTGCACGGTGACAATAAGCCCGGTTAATAATGGATAGGCGTCAATAAGACACCGATCCATTATTAATCCCAAAGTTTTTAAATGTGTAAAAAAAAGACACAGCAAGAAAAAAGTCTTTTAATGAAATAAAAGAGACAACACAGTTTTCATTTTTTTTATTACTCTCTCATTCCTGCGACGCCATCGATCTCCTGTAAAAAAAGAAAAAAAACAAACCAACAGTATACCACCTGTCCGACGCAGTCCATAACGACAGTCCCACGACGATCCAGCTCTGCTACATCGCAATGACAGGCAGAGCCTGTCATTGCAACGCAGCACAGCTGATTACCTGCTTCCCCGGCGGTGACGTCATCGGACTGACTGCTTTACGGCCGGGATTACCCAGCAGTCACTGCAGTTATCGCGGAGAAACTGCATGTGACCGCCGGGGAGAAGAGGATGGCGGCCATGAAGCAGTCCAGGACGTGACCGCCGGAGATCTTCTGCCAGGTAAGTGCCGCTGACTCCTGACAGACCCGACAGACGGACACTGACAGTGACAGTGACATCCCGATTCCGGTATCCGATATGACGAAAATATCGGAACTCGGAATCGGAATTCCGATACAGCCAATATCGGCCGATACCCGATATTTGCAGTATCGGAATGCTCAACCCTAGTTCTTAGTTTAACATTCTGATCAGACTGTATGAAGCCCACTGCCAAGTGGAGGCAAACCTCATAGTGGGTCCTGACCCCCCTAACGGAGCAGAGCCGCGCGGCGACCACGACCACAGCGCCAATGCACCAGCAGGGCAGACGGCCTGTTGCCCCACAGCACCCGTGCTGCAAGACTGAGTCCCCATGACTTCAGACCGCGCCGCCCCACCAGCACAAAGCCACAACAAAATGGCCGCCACACGGCATTCACACCAAAATGAAAGGAGCACTGAAACTCACGTTCCTCCAGCTTTTCAGTGAGAGCAAAAATGGGCTGGACCCCTTACTTTGCAGTCTCCTGCTAATTAAAATCACCTGTGCCAAATGGGAGAAGTGCTGATCCAAGAAAGAGACATGAACATGTGGTGGTCGCTGAACGGCTCCGCTCCGTTAGGGCAGTCAGGACCCACTACGAGGTTTGCCGTGACATGGCAGTGGGCTTCATACAGTCTGATCAGAATGTTAAACTAAGAACCTCATGTACAGTTACCGTATATACTCATGTATAAGCCGACCCGTGTATAAGCCGACCCCCCTAATTTTGCCACAAAAAGCTTGGAAAACTTATTGACTCGCGTATAAGCCGGGTGTATAAGTTGCAGTACTGCTCTGTGCTCTCCCATCCAGCTCTGTGCGCCCCCATTCTCCTTTGTGCTCCCCTCCTCCTGCTCCATTATCCTGTCCTGCTCCGTGCTTTCCATCCTCCCCCGTCCTGCTCCGTGCTCCCCATCCAGCTCTGCACTCCCCCATTCTCCTCTGTGCCCACCCCCATCCTGCTCCGTGCTCTCCGTCCTCCCCCGTTCTGCTCCGTGCTCTCCGTTCTCCCCCCGTTCTGCTCCGTGCTCTCCGTCCTCCCCCCCGTCCTGCTCCTTGCTCTCCGTCCTCCCCGTTCTGCTCCGTGCTCTGCATCCTCCCTCCGTTCTGCTCCATGCTCTCCGTCCTCCCCCCGTCCTGCTCCGTGCTCCTTGTCCTCCTCCATGCTCCCCCCATCCTCTACCATCATACTCACCCTCCCCGTGCCATCGCTGAACGTCCCGGCCGGCAATCCTGCGTTCTCCCCGGCTTCCTGCAGCTCTCCAGCGCTGAGCGGTGACGTAATACCGCTCATTAAGGCCATGAATATGGAGGCCATGCCCATGGGAGTGGCGTCGCGTCCATATTACATGACCTTAATGAGCGGGTATTACGTCACCGCTCAGCGCTGGAGAGCTGCAGGAAGCCGGGGAGAACGCAGGATTGCAGGGACGTTCAGCGATGGCACGGGGAGGGTGAGTATGATGTCCCAGCCACCGGCTCCTGCCGCCGCATCCCCTCCCCCGCTGGTTTCTGCTCTATGACTTGTGTATAAGCCGAGCGGGCATTTTCAGCACAAAAAAAGGTGCTGAAAATCTCGGCTTATACATGAGTATATACGGTATATAATTTTTGCCTAGTGGTTTTAGATCAACATATGAATTTTGGATGTGCTGTTCATGCTCTTTTTTTTCTTTCTGTGCAAAGGTGACTCACACTGTTTTCCAACCTATCTGTTCTAATACTGGAGATACCAGAGGTGATGTGATACAGAGAGGCTACTCACATTGATGCCCACCCTGTCTTTCTGATGTGATAGTGAAAGTACCATGGTTTCTGAGGTAAGAAGGAGCTGAACACAGTGCTGTCCACTCTATCTGATCTCATAATAGAGATATCAAGGATTCTGAGGTAAGAAGAGCCCGCTCACATGGCTGTCCATCCTGTTGATCTGATCTAATACTGGAGATACCAGAGACGCTAAGAAGAGGCTGCTCATATTGCATCCACCTTATTCATCTGATCTTCTACTAGAGACACCAGGAGTGCTACGGTAAGAATAGGCTACTCACACTACTGTCCATCCTGTCCTGATCTAATACTTGAGAAGCTGAGGTAAGAAGAGGCTGCTCACACTACTGTCCACCTTCTCTATCTGAATGAATACAGTAGATATAAGGAAGGACTGCTGAGGTAAGAAGAGGCTGCTCACACTGCTGTCCATCTTGTCCTTCAAAATGCTGAGGTGCTGCTGTGACACAGAGGTAATTTATATCATGTAAGGTCACAGCAGCAGAGCTTTTACTGCATTAGCTCATATGCATCTATTCTACATTCTAGGAAAGATCAGTGTAACAAGATGGTGGCCATTTTGATGTACTACTGTGATTACATCTCCAGGCAAAACAAATATGATTCTCTAAAGTTATTTAGGAATTTATTTATAATGACATTTTCTTTATTTTTTTCCCATTGCTGGAACCACTTTAAACCTTAAACATTTATGACCTATGCATCTATCTACCATTGCTGTTAATACACTCCGCAGCATAGAGGTTATATCTGGTGAAAATACTTTTAATTACAGGGAACTTTGTGTTCAGGAATACTTTGGACAAATGTAAATAATTTGAATCAGAATATCACCTTTTCTATATGTATTCAGAGTGTCCCTTGTATGTGATAAAATGTATTTGTCAAGCATGTGCATAATTTACTATTCAGAATTGCATCTCGCATTCACTAAACTGTTTCCTATAAATATTTTCCAATTTTTCCATTAGTGAATTTGGCAAGCTATTAGTATTTCCCAATGCATCTGTCTATGGCCATAAATAGAAAGATAACATTTTCTCATGAAGATCTGTTTGTTTACTGGCTTCTATCCACATTTATATTCAAGATACAGTATTTTTTATAATTTCTATCTCCCCCTTGAAAATCTTCAACATGTAGAGTTGATTACTTGAAAGTTGTCCACCACTTAAACACTGATGGCCTGTCCTTAAGGCAGGTCATCAATATCAGATCGTTGGGGGCCCGAAACCCATCACATCCCACTATCAGCTGTTTGCAGCTTTGGTGGCGTTCTGATGTAAATAGTCTATGGAGGCAACACAGCACAGTTCTGTAACATAGTAGCATAGTATTTAAGGTTGAAGGGAGACTTTAAGTCCATCTAGTTGAACCCATAGCCTAACATGCTGATCCAGAGGAAGGCAAAAAAAACCATGCGGCAAACAATAAGCTCCACATTGGGGAAAAAAATTCCTTCCCAACTGCACATACGGCAATCAGACTAGTTCCCTGGATCAACACCCTATCGAGGAATCTAGTATATATAACCTGTAACATTATACTTTTCAAGAAAGGCATCCAGTCCCTTCTTCAATTTTAGTAGTGAATCACTCATTACAATAGGGTAATGTATTGTATAATACACCGCACACTCAAATGGATTGTGATGCCAAGAAGTGACTGATATTTATTTACACATAATCTGGGAGCATAACAGAATAATGCAGTGGAAAGCGATATATATAATAACGTTTCGGCTCCACCGGAGCCTTTATCAAAAAAGTCGCTGTAAAAACAAGAAAAAACAAATAAATAACAGATAATTGTACAATCTCAATTTAATATAAGTGGAACAAAAATAAAGAAATAGTCCCAGTGCATATACAGTATGTACACAAAAACACATAATGCGTGCAACACATACCTAGTGAGAAGAAAATTCATATATACAGTTAGTTGACTGTCAGCAGTATTGGTAACAAATGTGGAAAGAAATGGAGAAGGGCATATAGTTACCTTATAATCCAGTGCCAAAAGAATGCTATACAGAAAGGGGTAAAGAGACCCCTGTGGTGTCACAGCGTAACTAAAAAGAATGGTAAAACAATATTAGACATATTGAGGAAATATAGTGAAAGCTGCTGTTGTTAGGGCAAAACAACAGCTGGCTGCGCGGCGTCACTTCCGGTTCAGACCGCTCATTTCCAGTTCGGCGTCACACTGGAGAGTATAAGCGCTCACTTTGAACGCAGGGTAGCACACACGCTGATGTAGCCTGGCGCGGGAGCGCCACTCTGCACATTATACTCCTACAGGCAGGGTCGGCTCCAGGTTTTTCATGAGCCCCGGGCGAAAGAGTTTCAGTGGGCCCCTTTAACACATACCACAATTCATGATGCTCTGATACAGCAGAGAAATATAGTTATAGTACAATGCCAAAGATTTTACTTACTTCATACATTACATGAGTGATATCTATTATAAATTGTACAATACTCAAAAGACAAACAGTATAGTCATCCATATAGTATTATGGGCACATAGTGCTCCATGCAGAATAATGAGCTACATATATTGCTCCATGCAGTATTATGGGCACCCCATAGTGCTCCATGCAGAATAATGAGCCCCATATATTGGTCCATACAGTATAATGAGCTCCATATATTGCTTCATACACAATTATGGGCACCACATAGAGCTCCATACAGAATAATGAGCCCCATATAATGCTCAATATATAATGGACATATATATGATGCTCCAGTATATTATGGGCCCCATATAATGCACCATATATAATGTGTCCCATATATGATGCTCCAGTGTATGATGGGCCCCATGTAATGCTCCATATATGATGCTCCAGTGTATGATGGGCCCCATATATGATACTCCAGAGTATGATGGGCCCCATATGATGGTCTCCATATATTGCGCCAAACATAATAAAAAATGAAATACTCACCTCTCCTCGCTGGCCGCTGCTCTGCTTGAGGCACCGACCCCCGGTACTGGCACAGGCACCGGGCCCCCATGGCATGCCGGTGTCCCTGACTGTGAGTGGGCCCCCCTGCCTGCTCAGGGCCCCGGCACTTGCCCAGGTGCGCAGGGTGCTAATGCCGGCCCTGCCTACAGGTAAATACTCTCTTTCCCGGATCATGCTTTATTTTGCCACTTGGGGCGTCCCATGGCGGACCCTTATTTAGCGTGCAATCTTTTTCTGTAAACATTGGAGATCCTCAGCCGTTGAGGGTGACCTTTTAACATATATGGACTGTTACATTTGATTAGGTAGCACACTTTCCGTTCCTATGGCTTTCACTATATTTCCTCAATATGTCTAATATTGTTTTACCATTCTTTTTAGTTACACTGTGACACCACAGGGGTCTCTTTAACCCCTTTCTGTATAGCATTCTTTTGGCACTGGATTATAAGGTAACTATATGCCCTTCTCCATTTCTTTCCTCATTTGTTACCAATACTGCTGACAGTCAACTAACTGTATATATGAATTTTCTTCTCACTAGGTATGTGTTGCACGCATTATGTGTTTTTGTGTACATACTGTATATGCACTGGGACTATTTCTTTATTTTTGTTCCACTTATATTGAAATGAGATAGTACAATTATCTGTTATTTATTTGTTTTTTTCTTGTTTATACAGCGACTTTTTTGATAAAGGCTCCGGCGGAGCCGAAACGTTATTATATATATCGCTTTCCACTGCATTATTATGTTATGCTCTCAGATTATGTGTAAATAAATATCAGTCACTTCTTGGCATCACAATCCATTTGAGTATGCGGTGTATTATACATTACCCTAGATTAAGGGCCACAGGTCCGTTACACCGGCACCTCACCATTTATAAAACTGAGTATTTTCTTTTCATTCATTACAATGTCATACGGCAGAGAGTTCCATAGTCTCACTGCTCCTACAGTAAAGAATCTGCGTCTGTGATTATGGCTAAACCTTCTTTCCTCCAGACGTAGAGGAAGCCCCCTTGTCCCTGTCTCAGGTCTAAGAGTAAAAAGTCATTAGAAAGGTCTTTGTACCGTCCCCTCATATATTTATACATTAAAATAAGATCACCCCTAAGCCTTCATTTTTCCAAACTAAATAACCCTAAGTGTAATAACTAGTGCTGAGCGATACGATACCGCAAGTATCGGGTATCGGCCGATATTAGCTCTATCGGCCTTTCGATACTTAGTTTCGATATTTTCCATATATCGTATACCGGAATCGGAAGTTCCCATAATTCTTTGAGAGGCAATGTGATTTTAGTCAGCCAATGAGGAATCCTAAGAAGTGTGGGCACATCCTGTACTGCTGCGGTCATGTTAACTAATGGCATGGCTGTGATTGGATGCTGAAATGATGTCAGAATGCACTATAAAAGGCGCCGCCGCCATTTTAGCGTCACTGTGCTGTGAATTCAGTAAGGGACAGAACGCTGCTGTGCTGACTCTGAGGGACAGTTAGAGATTGTGATTTAGTGTACTGTGCTGTAGGCAGGCTAGCACCAACCGCTGTGTAAAGCTTCCTTTTGCCTGCAGTGTTGTTTTAACAGCTCTGCAAGGTGTGTGTGAGTGCAGGTGACGCTGCAGTTTGCTCTGCATGCAACGCTGTCTGTAGGCATCTGCACGTGTCACTCACAGACTCTTTTTTTTTTCTTCAGTGTAATTCTTGCAGCTCCATGCAATTTAACTATTAGTGTGACGCGCTTCCATCCGTATCCAATACATTGGTTGCAAACACTATAGAAGTAGACGAAGGAGTAGCCTTTCACAGATTGTGAACAGTTGTGTTTCAGTGTTCACTTCAGTCTGTGTTTTTTATTTTTTTGAGTGCACATCATGCTCCAGTTACTTGTTCAAGCACTGCTGCTTGTACTCTGCTGAGCGTGTCTCAGTGCCTCATCCTTTTCATTTATCTCCAATTGGTTCTGCTCCATTCCATTTAAAATATAATCTATTAGTGTGACGCTCTTCCATCCGTATCCAATACATTGGTTGCAAACACTATAGAAGTAGACAAAGGAGTAGCCTTTCACAGATTGTGAACAGTTGTGTTTCAGTGTTCACTTCAGTCTGTGTTTTTTATTTTTTGAGTGCACATCACGCTCCAGTTACTTGTTCAAGCACTGCTGCTTGTACTCTGCTGAGCGTGTCTCAGTGCCTCATCCTTTTCATTTATCTCCAATTGGTTCTGCTCCATTCCATTTAAAATATAATCTATTAGTGTGACGCGCTTCCATCCGTATCCAATACATTGGTTGCAAACACTATAGAAGTAGACAAAGGAGTAGCCTTTCACAGATTGTGAACAGTTGTGTTTCAGTGTTCACTTCAGTCTGTGTTTTTTATTTTTTGAATGCACATCACGCTCCAGTTACTTGTTCAAGCACTGCTGCTTGTACTCTGCTGAGCGTGTCTCAGTGCCTCATCCTTTTCATTTATCTCCAATTGGTTCTGCTCCATTCCATTTAAAATATAATCTATTAGTGTGACGCGCTTCCATCCGTATCCAATACATTGGTTGCAAACACTATAGAAGTAGACAAAGGAGTAGCCTTTCACAGATTGTGAACAATTGTGTTTCAGTGTTCACTTCAGTCTGTGTTTTTTATTTTTTGAGTGCACATCCCGCTCCAGTTACTTGTTCAAGCACTGCTGCTTGTACTCTGCTGAGCGTGTCTCAGTGCCTCATCCTTTTCATTTATCTCCAATTGGTTCTGCTCCATTCCATTTAAAATATAATCTATTAGTGTGACGCGCTTCCATCCGTATCCAATACATTGGTTGCAAACACTATAGAAGTAGACAAAGGAGTAGCCTTTCACAGATTGTGAACAGTTGTGTTTCAGTGTTCACTTCAGTCTCTGCGTAATAACCACACTTAGGCCTTATAACTTTTCTGACTTTCTTTATCAATCTACCAAGATGAAGAAGTCAGTGAGTAAGGCACGTGGTCGTGGCCGTGGAGTTTCAGCAGGGAGAGGACATGGGGATTCTGTGGCTGCTGCCGCCCTCAGTGACACAGCATCCACCAGTTTTAACCCATGAGCGTTCCTTTATGCGCACTTTGGTAGGAGCTCGGCGTGCCCCCCTGCTGCGGGAAGAACAAATTGAAGCCGTTGTTGGTTGGATGGCAGCCAATGCATCGACTTCAATTACTTCCACCTCCTCTCAGGAACACAACACTGTTGAGCAACCATCTGTCTGTTCACCGCCTATCAAATTGCCCAGGCAGTCAGAGAGTTCTGTACAGGAGCCAGCTGAGTCTCTGCTTCTGTTCTCAGAATCTGTTGGCTCGCAAACACGGGCACAGGCAAGCAACATTCTGCAATTTGAAGAAGAGGGAGTATGCAGTGATGCGCAACAGCTGTGTCTCTCTCAATCTGAAGAGGCGGGTGAGCCAGTGCCGATGGACAGCACACCGCAGAACGCATCTTATGATGATGATGAGACTCAGGTGCCAGGTTTTGTGGAGCATGGTGCTGCCCAGACCATCCAACAGCAGCAGGTGTTGGAAGAGGTAGTGGAGATGATGAAGTCCGAGACCCAACATGGCGTGAGCAACAGGAAGGTGGTGGGAGCAGCTCTGAGGAAGAGATTGTCCCAACGGTGCAAAGAGGAGGGAGAGGTAGGCTGCAGACTCGCTTGCCTGTAGCCTCCAGTTTGGCACCTGTTGGGAGCAGTTCTCTTAGAAATGTCAAAATTGGCGCTCCCATGACTTGCACTGCGTGGTCCTTTTTTGACAGACTTGTAGATGATATTTGCTATGTTCAATGCAAGCTGTGTAAGCAAAAAGTTAAAAGAGGTAAAAATATCAGTAACCTGAATACCACAAATATGTGGAAACATGTACGGACAAAGCACGTAGCTGAGTTACAAAGACACACTGTAGATGTAGGCCAACCTACAGCAGCACCTACATCTTCATGTCGTGTTCGAGCCTCTACCTCCAGCTCACACACACCTGGTTCGGCTTCCTCACAGGATCTCCATGGAAGAACCTCGGTCACTGTTGTCCATAGACAAACTGTTATTCCACCCACAGCAGCAAGTTCACAGTCATCGTCACACTCCCAGAACAAAAAACAGCCATCGGTACCACAGGCATGGGATAAAAGACGGCCATACTCGGCAAACCATCCACGAGCACAGGCTCTGAATGCTGGCATTGCAAAACTCCTGTCCCTTGAAATGCTGTCATTCAGGCTGGTGGAGACTGACAGTTTCAGGAACTTTATGGCATTGGCAGTCCCACAATATAATGTGCCAAGCCGATTTTATTTCAGCAGGCAAGCTGTCCCTGCTCTGCAAAAACATGTCGAGGGAAACATTAAACATGCGCTACTAAACGCCGTCAGTAGCAGGGTCCACCTGACCACCGATGCGTGGACCAGTACCCATGGCCAGGGACGATACCTTTCCCTCACTGCCCATTGGGTCAATGTTGTGGAGCCGGGTACAGATCTTTCCAGTGGCGCTGTACGTGTTCTGCCAACTCCAAGGATTGCAGGAATCCAGTCTGTACACATTGATTCCTCCTCCTACTCCAGTTCCTCAGAATCATCGCTGCACGAGCCGTCACGGTATACCTCCACATGGACCGGTGAACGCTTACCTGTTGCGACCGATATGAGCACAGCCGTGGCCAAACGTCAACAGGCCGTCCTGAAATTAATTTCCATGGGGAATCGAAGCCACACAGCGCAGGAGCTCTGGGATGCCATCAAGCAGGAGAGCGACGTGTGGTTAAAGTCAGCTAATCTCCAGCCAGGCTTGGTAGTGTGTGACAATGGCCGAAATCTGGTGGCAGCTCTGGGCCTTGGCAACCTCACTCACATACCATGTCTGGCACATGTGCTCAACTTGCTCGTGCAGAGTTTTTTGAGGGACTATCCGGATCTTGATGCACTGCTGCACAAGGTCCGCCTAGAGTGCGCTCACTTGCGACGTTCCAGCATGGCCAGATCGCGCATTGCAGCTCTGCAAGTCAGATTTCGCCTTCCTGAACATCGCATCATATGTGACGTACCCACCAGGTGGAATTCCACGTTACATATGTTGGAGCGGTTGTGTGAGCAGCAGCCAGCAGTAATGGAGTATCAGCTGCAACAGGCGCAATCAACTCGCAATTTGCGCCGTTCACACTTCACCACTGCTGAGTGGGCCTCTATGAAGGACATCTGCGATGTTTTGCGTGCGTTTGATGTCTCAACGCGGATGGCGAGTGCAGATGATGCACTAGTCAGCATGACTGTCCCCCTTATCTGCCTGCTTCAGAAATCACTGAAAGCACTAAAGGAAGAGGTTTTGGAAGAGGTGGAGGATGAGGAGTCACAAATTCAATTACCTTCAGGACAGTCAGCGCAACGTGGTTCCTCACAAAGGGCTGGGCAGGGCTCACTTTGTGAGGAGGAGGAGGAGTCAATGGAGGAGGAAGAAATCCCTACAGAGGGAGGTACACAACGCTCTAGTCAGTATGTAGAGCGAGGGTGGGGTGATGCAGAGGAGGCAGAGATGACGCCTCTTCCAGAGGACAGCCTTTGTTGGCCAGTTGGGAGTCTGCAGCACATGGTTGATTTCATGCTTCAGTGCCTGAGAAACGACCGCCGCATCGCCCACATTCTCACCACGTCAGATTATTGGGTGTACACCCTCCTAGACCCTCGCTACCAGGACAACTTACAAACCCTCATCACACCGGTGAACCGGGACCGTAAAATGCAGGAGTACCAAGACACACTGGTGCAATCCATACTGTTGTACATTCCAGCCGAGAGAGCTGCTGCTGCTGCTACTGCCTTACAAAGCAGCTCTGTGCGTCGAGGCAGTGTAGACACCTCTACAACAAGAGGGAGCAGAAGCAGCGCCTCTGCACAGGGCAAGAGCTGTATGTTACAAATGTGGAAAAGTTTTGTGACAGCGCCAGCAAGGTCTACACCATCCGAGACGGCTCCAGTCACCAGGAAGAAACGTTTCCGTAAGATGGTGACAGACTACTTGGCTTTCCCTCTAAGTGTACTCCCAGATGCCTCTTCCCCTTTCAAATTTTGGGTCTCTAAGTTGGATACATGGCCAGAGCTTAGCCAGTATGCATTGGAGGTGCTGGCTTGCCCTGCTGCCAGTGTATTATCTGAGCGCGTCTTTAGTGCTGTAGGTGGTGTAGTAACAGACCGTCGCATGCGACTATCCTCAGAGAATGTAGACCGGCTTACTTTTCTGAAAATGAACAAGGCATGGATCTCACCTGAATTTGCCTGTCCGTTTTCAGATTAAATAACTGTTTGGCAACGTTTTCCATGTATCCTTTTATGTTCATCTTTCTACCACCTGAACTCTACTCCCTGGGCTACAACACCGCCATTTGTTGCTCGTAAGTAATTGGCAGGGGTACTGACTCATGGCCAGCCTGGTTACAGCACGACAGCTGTTTCCTGGCAGTGTGAACGTCAATTATCCTCCAATAAGTTGTGCTGTCGTGTTGCATTCGGGTTAGCCGACTCTATGGTGCCTGCAGTTTAGGTGATTCCTATGTGTGCTGTGGGATATGTAAATAAAGGCGGTTTCCATTGTGACAATAGGACAAGCACCCACTGTAGGACTGTGTGATTCGGTAACTGCGGACGGCTTGCGTCCTGTCAACTTACATTTTCATGGGTGCGTTCTTCTACCCGTCCGGGGTCCAGTACCGTCAACTGGTTCTCCCCAGTGCCTTTGGCCTAGGTGCCTCCATCTCCGTATCCGAGTTCCACCAACGTCTGCTGGTCCTTGGTAGTGCTTTGGAGCACAGGTACCTCCTGCTTAGTAACCGTGTCACAGTAACGTCAGCTGGTACTCGATTGTGACATTGCCTCTTTTCCTTCTGCTACCCGTCCGGGGTCCAGTACCGTCAACTGGTTCTCCCCAGTGCCTTTGGCCTAGGTGCCTCCATCTCCGTATCCGAGTTACACCAACGTCTGCTGGTCCTTGGTAGTGCTTTGGAGCACAGGTACCTCCTGCTTAGTAACCGTGTCACAGTAACGTCAGCTGGTACTCGGTTGTGACATTGCCTCTTTTCCTTCTGCTACCCGTCCGGGTTCCAGCACAGTCAGCTGGTCCTCGTTACTTCCATTGTCTCTTGCTCCATCTGATACCCGTCAGGGTTCCAGTAACGTCAGCTGTTTCTCGGAAATTAGACGACCTTAAAGACCACCCAGAAGAAGATGACGACAACAAGGACGACGAGCATGAAGCCAACCAGCCTGAACACCATCACAAAGAAAAAATAAAAGATTACCCAGAAGAAGATCACCAACAGGACAAAGAAGGTTAAGACAAACTACAAGATACAGAACAAGAGACAGAAGAACAATAAGCAGAAGATCAAAAAGCAGAAGAACATGAAGTATAAGACCAAAATGAAGAGCAAAATATATGCTCTAAATTCTAAGCAGAAGAAGACTAAGCAGTGTATGGGGGTGAGTCCGTTCCTCCTCGTGGTGCCCCTGGAAAATGCCTGCTGCTACAGGCTAAACTGAACACGGACAAATACTGTTGTAATTTAAATCTTTTGTGACAGCAAGAACGGAAGGATGAACAATTCATACTTTTACAGATTACAAGTACAGGAATCTCTGTCACAAATAAGAATATGATGAAAAAGATGAAGAGGAAGAAGATGAAGAATTTGAATATGAAGAAGATTAATTAGTTTAATAATAACAATATGAGTAATGTAAACAAAAACATGAATAGCAAGAAGTTTAAGAAGAAGATTAAGAAGGTGAAGATGAAGAATAATTTGATGAGAAAGATGATGGTGCTGCTGAAGATTATGAAGGAGAAAGTGTGGCACTGGCAAAAGTTAAAAAGGTGAAGAGCATGGAAGTTGTGAAACATACATATTTACCAAAATAGAAAAAAGGTTAACAACATTGTCAATTTGTTAGTCAATCCAAACGTATTTCCAAAAAAAAAATATTAATGCTATTCCAATGCATTGGGTTAAACATGTATGCCTTTATTGTCTCCTCAACCTCCCCCAATACATTCTACATTAGTCTTTGTTGTTTTCCTTCATGTACAATTAACCAACAAGGCAAGAATGTTTTTTTTTAATGTCGATATTTGGTTCCCATAGACTTACATTGGACTTCCGGTATCGGAATCGGATATCGACGATATTTAGTGATATCGGCGATACCATTCCGATCCGATATTTTTAGATATCGAGCAGTATCGCTCAACACTAGTAATAACCTGTCTTGGTATTGCAAACCCCACCACACCGGAGACCAGAACTGTACACTGTACACAGTATTCTAAGTCTGGTCGCACTAGTGACTTGTTTAGAGGCAAAATTATGTTCTCCTCATGAGCATCTATGCCTCTTTTATTGCATTCCATTATTTTATTTGCCTTTGCAGAAGCTGCCTGACACTGGCCACTAAATGTAAGTTTGTCGTCCACCCATACACCCAGGTCTTTTTCAGTGACAGTTTTGCCCATTGCTTTAGAATTTAGCACATAATTATACATCTTGTTTGTTCTACCCAAGTGCATGACCTTACATTTATCCCCATTAAAGCTCATTTGCCATTTATCAGCCCAAGCTTCTAGTTTACATAAATCTTCCTGTAATATAAAATTGTCCTCCTCTGTATTTATTACCCTGCAGAGTTTAGTGTCATCTGCAAATATTGAAATACTACTCTGTATGCCCCCTACAAGGTCATTAATAAATATGTTAAAAAGAAGCGGGCCCCACACCGAACCCTGCGTTACCCCACTGCTAACCACAACCCAGTCCGAGTGCGCTCCATTAATAACCACCCTTTGTTTCCTATCCCTGAGCCAACTCTTAACTCACTTACACATATTTTGCCCTATCCCCATTGTTCTCATTTTATGTATCAACCTTTTGTGTGGCACCGTATCAAAAGCTTTTGAAAAGTCCATATACACCATGTCCACTGTGTTCCCTTGGTCCAGTCTGGAACTTATCTCTTCATAAAAGCTTATCAAATTAGTCGGACAGGAACGGTCCCTCGTAAACCCATGCTGATAATGGGTCATGAGGTTATTCTGCCTCAGATACTCCAGTATAGCATCTCTTAGAAAACCCTCCAGAATATTACCCGCAGTAGAGGTTAAGCTCACTGGCCTATAATTTCCAAGTTCAGTTTTTGTCCCCTTTTTAAATATTGGCACCACATTTGCTATACGCCAGACCTGTGGTAATGGTCTATCAATGACTGTACTTAATTCCTGAAGTACTCGGGGGTGTATCCCATCCAGGCCCGGAGATTTGTCTACTTTAGTGATTTTTAGATGACTTTAGTGATTTAGTGCAGTTTATTAAACGTTTCCATTGGGAATATTCACTTAAAGTGGTTGTCCACTACTGGTTCAAGCCCTTCTCGATCTGAATGTTTGGCGCCAATAAAATAAAAACAATTATACTCATCAGTGGTGTCGACACTTATTATTCCAGGACTGTCATGTGGTTGTTATTACATGTGAGCCCTGCCCCTCAATCAGAGATGGTCACTTTCCCCTGATGAAGCCGTCCGGGCGACAGCGACACTCGTTGTGCAGCCCCCGCCTCTGCCTTCTGCTCTCCTTACCATCGTTGCCACTTCCTTATTTCTCTATGGCAGACATGTGAGCGGATGTTCATATTGCCTTGTGCAAATATCTCTTCATGACCCGCATCTGGGCATATTCTATTGGACCTTCATGATTGGTATTATACTTTTCAATATTTTCCGTTCATTTTTGGACATACTTTATTGTCCCTCATTATCTTATGGAATACCTTATGTCTCATAGATTGATATTGTCCATATTTATACAACTCTTTGCCGTTGTTTTGTGGTATTAATATGTAATAGATACACACATGTATATCTTTTCGTGGGCATTTTGTATATGCATATGATGTGGCGCTTCCTTGTTTTGACTGAAAACATTTATTATAATTTTTCTTTGGTGTCACCTTATTAGTATTATTCATTATAGGATGGCACATATCATGTGCTTTGTCTTATACAACTGATTCTGGTGTAGCAGGATTCATGCGGGTGGTTTCTCACTGTTTTTAATGTTTTTAATTGTTTTTTGCCAAATAAAGTCATTTCTATTATTATTATAGACGGTGGTGTGCAACATTTTTGGTGGTTACCTTTTCTTCCTCTTGTCCTTCAATCAGAGATGGCGTCACTGTCTCCACCTTTGGACTTATTGAACATCAAGAGAAAGCCGGGGCTGTGGCTGCTCTCTGAATTCCTCGTGTTGGATTTGTCCATAGGCAGGCTCATGAATCTCTTACATTCCTGGATTCTTGGGATGACTTTTGATTAGACAGGGCTGGCATGACATCATCATTGTGATGTGATGCAGAGATGACATTGCACCAATCAATAGCCAGGATCCCAAAATTAAGAGATTCAAGTGCAAGACCACGTCTGTTATGTTACGGTAGCTGAGGAGTGCAGGTAAAAAAGGAAATACACCAGAGCAGTTGGAATCTATGAGATTGCAGTACCCTGACTAACCACCGCAACTAGAGGCAGCCGTGGAGCGTTCCTACGTTGGTCCTAGACGCCTCGTCACAGCCTGAGAAACTAACTACACCTAAAGATAGAAATAGGAAAGCTATCTGCCCCGGAGCAGAACCCCAAAGATAATAGAAAGCCCCCAAACATGTAATGGCGGTTAGACAAGAGGAAATACTGACACAGAAAGAAAATAGTATGAGCAAACGCTGGGGCCCAAACTATCTAAATAGAAAAGGATAGGAAGGGTACTTACTGCAATCTCAGAAAACCCTGAAAAAACACCAACTCTACTAATTTCAAAATCACCTGAGATCACACGACCTCTACCACCTAAATTAGTTCTCTGGTGTAACAAAATCAAAACAGCAGCCACTGAAAAAACTGGAAAAAGCAAAAGTACAAAACACAGTGGCTGGACTAAACTGAGAGGGCAAAAGCCCCCGGAGGGGACCCTGAAGGCCCCCACAGAAGTGCAGGACAAAATGCAAAAATATAGCAAAACACAAAATAAGAAATTGTCTTATCTGATAGCAGGAGATGCAGACACGACACAGCAGGCTACAAGGGAAACTGGAAAGAAGGATTCAGACCAGAACAATTGATCACCGGCAACCCTGATGGGAAAATGACTCCCTTACATAAGACCAATCAGTAACACCTGATTCCCAGTCCTCACAATCCTCACTTGTACCGCTTGTAACCACCAGAGGAAGCCTCTGCTCAGAACTCATCTCAAACCCATTCACAACACACGTCCATTGGCTACTGATCTGACCAATGGACGTGGTCCCACAAATCTATCAGCTCATGTTAACTATTGAGCAATCAGATTCAGAGAGATGTATGTATGTTACTAGTTCTAATCCAGTCAGTGTCACTGGGTCAAATAATATATAGCCCAAAAATCAATCTATCTATCTATCTATCTATCTATCTATCCCATATCTATCTATCTCTATAATTTTTTATTGGTACATGTTCTGCTGCTGAAAACAATAATGATTTTGCAACAACATTTCCTGCAGCGGCCATTTTTATTCACTAATGAATGAGTTGTGTAGTCATTATATTGTTTGTGACCTAACTAACGCTGCCAAAAGAGAACAATGCCATGTAGAGATGCAGATTTCAGGAATTTCCTGTTTAATTGTGCACAAGATTGAACCTAATCTTAGTGCAATCCTACCTCTTGTAATTATTCTTTTATGCATGTCCAGGTCAATTTCCATTCTAAAAAATAAGCAGATTGTTTGCCCAGAGTACTGCTACTTAATTATGATTTTATTTTAAGGTGTTAAGGATTCATCTGTTTTAATTAAAAGAACTGGAGTAAAATTAGGCAAATTAATTATTTTCCCTTTAAAACCTTCTAAGACCCTCCATGGGCTTTGCCAAAAAAACTGCTTTAAATTGCTCCCAGTGAATTTATCCATACATACCCATAATCAGATGATTTATCACGGGTTGCCAGCGCCGTGGGCAAGGCAAGCATTTTCCATCCCCAAACCACAAATCGTTAGCACTCCCTG
This sequence comes from Oophaga sylvatica, assembly GCA_033576555.1. NCBI lineage: Eukaryota > Metazoa > Chordata > Amphibia > Anura > Dendrobatidae > Oophaga > Oophaga sylvatica. The sequence continues at coordinate 259,577,706 of JARQOD010000002.1, forward strand.
ATACCCTCTACCAGTACGGTATTAACCCCTTATTCCCCAAGCACGTGTATTATAATTTGAGGAAAATATTGCTGGAATTATAGTTTCACTTTCAAGTACTAGATTTTTTTCTGTTTTTCTGAAATCAGATGTAACTTTTTGCAAGCAAAATAATATTGTTATGTATTTTTTTTTTAACTTGTTTTACCTTTTACATTTTCCTAGCCCTGTTCCTAACCCTATCCCAAGTCTTAACTCTATCCCTATCCCTAGCACTGAACCAATCCCTAGCTATAAACCTAACCCTGGTGGCTAAAAGCCTAAAAACATTATGGCAGCTCCTAGTAATAAAGACAGTAACGTATCATAAGCACTTCATTCACTATAGAGAGCTGTATCCTTTCAAAAGCTGCGTACGCAACCAGTGACAAACTCATCTCATCAGCTGTGCCATTAAAGGCACTCATTGTGCCACGCCAAGAAGAAGGAGCACTTCTAGCTGCCACTAATTTAAAAGTAGGGGCAGAGCAAGGGCGAGAAATGTTGTGCTCCCCTAGGCTTGGAGCACCTGTCTCTGTGCCCCTTCATGTCACGCCATTGCCTTAACCCTTTATATGCACTGAACATCCTTTAAGATAATTATCAGTGAAGGAGCTGCGTAACTAAGCCTTGGCAGGTAAAGGCTTTCCACTCCAAGCATAGGATTCGACACAAAGTGACTCATGATTAAAGCCTCAGAGCTAAATAATTTTTACTGCCGAGAGCTTTTAGCACTAAGCATGTGGATCAGCTGAGTACCGTGCCTTAAGTGACGTCGCCACACACCCGACCCAGCTATTGGGCTCTGATATTTTCACTATTATTAGTGATGTAGATGTAGTTACACATAATGTGCAGTATCCATTTGCAAAACGAAAGCCTACATATGTTGAGTCAGCGGTATGTAGATTGTGTTCCTTCACTGAGAAGTGATAAAATGGATATGAATTATTTTATAACAAAATGTGTACCTCTCCATTACATCTTCACCAATGAGAACAGGTCATGTAGCATAGACAGTTTTTGCGTTCGCAACACGCTAAGGCCTATATGATTTACTTATTTAATTATTTTTTATTTTAATATGATGAGATATTGTGTAAGAAAAACATGCTGCTGTTCTATGATAACTCAGTTACAATATATTTTAGGAAGTAAAATGTTTATGAATTCACTGAACATAATGAATAAGTGATCAATTATCCACTAGCAGATTATTGCTAATTACTATGTGTTCATATTTGATTCAAATTATTTAAAATTAGGCTTCCTACATATGAGCTTCTTTTATGACCATTTTTTTTAATTTATTTAACTATTCAGACATTTTACGTGTTTTTTTTTATATATTTATTTTAGTTATGTAGAGAAGCCCATATGAAAAGGAGAAAATGCATAAAAAAGCCACAAAAATACATTGAATGCACAATTATTAGACAAGGGAGTATTTTGACCATATCATCATATCATAGTTTTTATTATCTTGTACAGTTTTGTGTCATCAGCAAAGACTAATATTCTACTTTCAATCCAATCCACAAGGTCTTTAATAAAGAGATTAAAAAGAATCGGTCCTATCACAAATCTTTGTGGCTCCCCACTGTTGACTCTGTCCCATTTAGAGAATGTACCATTTACGACTCTTTGTTTGCTGTCCTTTTAGGGCCTGCGTTAGGGTGGAAGGCAGACTGGGCATCTGCCAGGTCCTCCACACACAGAGGGGTCAACTGCTTGTCCCCTCTAGTCTATTGATGTCTGTTTTTTCGATACTACAGACAGGAAAAAATGCAGTGAGCAGGTCTGTAGTACACTTCTGATTTCTGCCTCTGTGATGCAGCTATAATTCAAATATGACTAAGCGGTGTGTCGCTCAGCAGGAGTAGAGGCAGACGTCAACCCATCTTTGCTTCTGTTCTCTTGCAATTCTCTTCCCCAGTGCTGCTTTGCTCATTGTTATTTACAGCTTCATCGAGGAGGCAGAAGCAGTTAGACAGGCATTACTAGTGATGACGTCACTGTGCTCTCCAGCCACAGGACCATTACATCCTGTAATAAGCTTCAGCAGTCAGGTGACTTGTACCATGTACCATTGTATCTTTTTTCTGATGGCATTCTGGTCAAGTTTCTTGATTTCTGCAGCTTGTTAGAGCACGTAATGTTCCTGTGGCTGAAGAACACAGTGACGTCATTACTACTGGTGCCAGCGCATACCACAGAGCAACCTGTACAGGATACTGATGAGTGACAGTGGGTATCAATGACTTAATTATTTTTAGTAAATCCAAGCCACTGTGTAATATCACATTTGGCCTAGACAACACTGTCAAAGATACATTTTCAAGTTAAAAAATATCCCTTGCCAAACCTTTTACATGCAACTGTTTTCTCTGATCTAAACCATCCATTGTAGCCCTGTCAGTATGTTTAGGGTCGCTGTCCTTCTGGAAGGTGAACCTATGCAGTAGTCTCAAGTCTTTTTCAGCCTCTAATGCGTTTTTCTCCAGAACCCTCACCAACTTCCTTGCTCTGCTGAAGAAAACCATCCCCACAGCATGATGCTGCCACCTGACAGTGGGGATGGTGTTTTTAGAGTTTGCGGAATGTTAGTTTTCAGCCAAACATAGTATTTTGCCCGAAAAAGCTCTTCTTTGTCTTATCTAACCAAAGCACCTTATTCCACATGCCATGTAGGGGACACAGCAAGCTTTATTAAGAAGGTGCTACTGTCAGATGAGACCAAAGTAGAACGTTTTGGGCTAACTGCAAAACGCTATGTTTGGCGGAAAGCGAACACTGCAAATCAACCTGAAAACTCCACCCCCACCATCACACATGGTGAAGGCAGCAGCATGCTGTGAGGAGGATTTATTTTATTGCATGATATCACAATGCATGCATGACCAATAAACCTTGAAAGTAAAATTCAACGTTGTAATTTTATTGTTCGATTTACATTTTCCACATATATGTTTTCATGTACTGAATTAAAACATGTTACATATTCTTTGTAGGCTACAAGTACAGTGAGGATACCTGAGGAACTGTGTTATTAGTGACTTAACAAGTTGTAGCCAACAAAGAACACAACTTTGTGATATATGCAAGTGAGTAATTCAGCTACATATAGGCGATGTGATCATCGCCTATATGTAGCTGAGACAATCGGGCTATGGCAGCTTAAAGTCTCCCATGGAGACTATTGAAGCATGCTAAAAGTCAAAGAAAAATGTTTTTAAAAATATAAAATAATAAAAAAATAAAATTTCAAATCACCCCCCTTTCACCCCATTCAAAATAACACAATAAAAAATCAAACATACACATATTGGTATCGCCGCGTTCAGAATCACCAAATCTATCGATAAAAAAAAATTATTAACCTGATTGCTAAACAGAGTAGTGAGAAAAAAGTAAAAATGCCAGAATTACGTTTTCTTGGTCGCCGCGACATTGCATAAAAATGCAATAATGGGCGATTAAAAGATCGTATCTGCACCAAAATGGTATCATTAAAAACGTCAGCTTGGCGCGCAAAAATTAAGCTTTCACCCAAGATCACGAAAAATGGAGATGCTGCAGGTCTTGGAAAATGGGTTAATTTTTTTTTCTTAACAAACTTTGGAATTTTTTTTCACCACTCAGATAAAAAATAACCTAGACATGTTTGATGTTTATGAACTCATCGTAAGGAGCTGAAGAATCATAGTGGCAGGTCATTTTTAGCACTTAGTGAACCTAGTAAAAAAACAAAAAAAAAACAATGTGGGATTTCACTTTTTTTGTAATTTCACAGCACTTTGAATTTTTTTCCTGTTTTCTAGTACACGACAAGGTAAAACCAATGATGCCGTTCAAAAGTACAACTCGTCCCGCTAAAAACAAGCCTTAACAAGGTCATATTGAAGGAAAAATAAAAAAGTTATGGCTCTGGGAAAGACGGGAGCGAAAAAAGAAAATGCAAAAACTAAAATACTTCCGGGGTTAATACTTGTGTCCATGGGGACACCTCTATTCTTGATAACCATCTTTGCTAAAGCTGACAGCTGAGCGTTGCAACTGCAGTTGTCAGTTTTTGCCTGGCTGGTTATCAAAAATACAGGAGAACCCCATGTCATTTTTTAAATTTATTTATAATGCAGGCGGTGGCTGATAAAAACTCCCATCAGCTGCTGCCTGCTCTCACTGTTAACAGTTGAATACAACTCACAACATTGTCCCTTGCTAGCGCTGATCGCAGTGCGAACAGGGGACAGTGATGTGAGCTGTCTTCAGCACCCGGCTTCGGGGAACAGTGCAAACATTACCGTTGATTCCTAGACACTGTTACGTGTCACACTGATGACACACTTATGCCATCCGTATTTCATCAGTGTGCATGTGTGCGGGATGTTTTGTGCTCCTTGCTGCTTTTAAAAAACAGACATGTCAGCGTGATTTGTCCACAGACACATGGTCCGTGGAAACACACTGACGCGCACAGACCCATTCAATTGAATGGGTCTATGTGTGTAAGAGTCTCCGGTACACGTGAAAGCTGTCACCACATGTACCGGAAACACTAACGTGTGAAAGAGCCTTAAGGCTGTTTTGTGGTACTGTATCAAATGCCTTTGCGAAATCCAAATATATCACATCAGCCACATTACCAACATCCAGACTTGCACTTCTCTCCTCATAGAAACCCAGCATGTTGGTTAGACATGACTTATCTTTCATGAAATCATGCTGGTTGTCAGTTTTTATAGACATCTTTTACAATGCCCTTAAAAATGTTGCACACCACTAATTTCAGACATAACAGAGAGTAGTTGCCTGGATCCACTTTCTTACCTTCCTTAACCCCTTTACTCCTGAGGGCTGTTTGCATGTTAATGACGGTGCCAATTTTTACAATTCTGACCACTGTCCCTTTATGAGGTAATAACTCTGGAACGCTTCAACGGATCTTGGCGATTCTGAGACTGTTTTCTCGAGACATATTGTACTTCATGTTAGTGGTAAAATTTCTTCGATATAACTTGCGTTTATTTATGAAAAAAAATGGAAATATGGCAAAAATTTTGAAAATTTGCAATTTTCAATCTGAGTTTTTATGCCCTTAAAAGAGAGAAATATGTCACACAAAATAGTTACTAAATAACATTTCCCACATGTCTACTTTACATCAGCCTAATTTTGGAAACAAATTTTTTTTTGTTACGAAGTTATAAGGGTTAAAAGTTGACCAGCGAGTTCTCATTTTCACAACACCATCATTTTTTTAGGGACCACATCACATTTGAAGTCACTTTGAGGGGTCTATACGGCAGAAAATACCCAAAAGTGACACCATTCTAAAAACTGTACCCCTCAAGGTACTCAAAACCACATTCAAGCTGTTTATTAACCCTTCAGGTGCTTCACAGGAATTTTTGGAATGTTTAAAAAAAAATGAACATTTAACTTTTTTGCTCAAAATATTTACTTCAGATCCAATTTTTTTTATTTTACCAAGGGTAACAGGAGAAATTGGACCCCAAAAGTTGTTTTGCAATTTGTCCTGAGTACGCTGATACCCCATTTGTGGGGGGGAACCACAGTATAGGCACATGGCAGAGCTCGGAAGGGAAGGAGCACCGTTTGACTTTTTCAATGCAGAATTGGCTGGAATTGAGATCCGATGCTATGTCTCATTTGGAGAGCCCCTGATGTGCCTAAACAGTGGAAACCCCCCAATTCTAACTCCAACCCTAACCCCAACACACCCCTAACCCTAATCCCAAACCTAACCATAACCTTAACCACAAACCTAACCCTAACACACCCCTAAACCTAATCCCAACACTAACCATAACCCTAACCACAAACCTAACCCTAACACACCCCTAACGCTAATGGGAAAATTGAAATAAATACATTTTTTAATTTTATTATTTTTCTCTAACTAAGGGGGTGATAAAGGGGGGTTTGATTTACTATTTATAGCGGGTTTTTATGTTTGGCAGCTGTCACATGCTAAAAGATGCTTTTTATTGCAAAAAATTGTTTTTGCATCACCACATTTTGAGACCTATAATTTTTTTTCCATATTTTGGCACACAGAGTCATTTGAGGTCTTATTTTTTGCAGGACGAGTTGACATTTTTATTGGTACCATTTTTGGGCCCATGACATTTTTTGATCGCATTTTAGTACGAGTTTTGGGAGTCAGAATGAACAAAAGCCAGCAATTCATAAATTTCTTTTGGGGAGTGGGCGTTTATACCATTCCGCGTGTGGTAAAATTGATAAAGCAGATTTATTCTTCGGGTCAGTACGATTACAGCGATACCTCATTTGTATTTTTTTATGTTTTGGCGCTTTTATACAATAAAAACAATTTTATACAAAAAATAATTATTTTTGCATAGATTTATTCTGTGAGCTATAACTTTTTTATTTTTTCGCTGATGACGCTGTATGGAAGCTCGTTTTTGCGGGACAAGATGACGTTTTCAGAGGTACCATGTTTATTTATATCTGTCTTTTTGATCGCATGTTATTCCACTTGTTGTTCGGTGGTATGATGATAAAGCATTGTTTTTTTGACTTGTTTTTCAGAGTACTCTGTCAGATCAGTGATCTGACAGGCAGTGCAGGAGTCTTCTCAGCGCATGCTCTCAACAGGCACTTCAAGCTACCTCCCTGCAGGATCCTGAAAGACCCCGTGGCCATCTTGAATCCGTGGTCCTGCAGGGAGGAGGCCCTCAGAACAACGCTATCACATTGCGTTGCTCTGAGGTTCTCAGGGAAGCACGCAGGGATCCCCCTCCCAGCGCGATGCTTCCCTATGCCACCGTAACACTGCGATTCATGTTTTATCGCAGTGTGGCGGGGGTTAAAGTACCGGGAGCGGTCCGCGACCGCTCCTGGCACATAGTGCCGGGTGTCAGCTGTGAAAATCAGCTGACACCCGGCCGCGGTCAGCCGTGCTCCCCTCGTGAGTGCGGCCGATCGACTATGACGTACTATCCCGTCACTGGGACTTAAGGCCCAGGTCACATGGACGGGATAGTACGTCATATGGTAGAAAGGGGTTAAGTAGTGCATGCTGCTTTTTGAAAAGTATGACATATTTTAATGTATTTATATCTGTATAAATGTCTTTCATTTGAAAAAAAAGTACATATTGCAAATGTAGGTCTAAATAGTTACTCTTTTTCTATAATTTTAGAGGGGTTGTGTGATAAACACAACTACTTTCCAAAATGCCCTGTTATGGCTTGTGATTAGAGTTGAGCGATACTTTCCGATATCCTAAAGTATCGGAATCGGAATGGTATCGCCGATATCACTAAAATATCGGCGATACCCGATACCGATACCGGAAGTCCCATGTAAGTCTATGGGAACAAAATATCGAAATTAAAAAAAACCCATTCTTGCCTTGTTGGTTAATTGTACATGAAGGAAAACAAGAAAGAGTAATGTAGAATGTATTGGGGAAGGTTGAGGAGACATTAAAGGCATAGATGTTTAACCCAATCAAATGGAATAGCATAAATATTTTTTTTTTTAAAGATGTTCGGATTGACGAAGAAATTGACAATGTTAACGTTTTTTATATTTTGGCAAATACGTATATTACACAACTTCCATGCTCTTCATCTTCACCTTTTTAACTTTTCACACACTTTCTCCTTCATAATCTTCTGCAGCATCATCTTTTTCATCAAATTATTCTTCATCTTCACCTTCTTTATCTTCTTCTTAAACTTCTTGCTATTCATCTTTGTTAACATTACTCATATTCTTCTTATTAAACTATTATTCTTATTCATATTCTGCTTCATCTTCTTCATCATATTCTTATTTGTGACAGAGAATCCTGTACTTGTAATCTGTCAAAGTATGAATTTTTCATCCTTCCGTTCTTGCTGTCACAAAAGATTTAAATTACAACAGTATTTGTCCGTGTTCAGTTTAGCCTGCAGCAGCAGGCATTTTCCAGGGGCACCACGAGGAGGAACGGACTCACCCCCATACACTGCTTAGTCTTCTTCTGCTTAGAATTTAGAGCATATATTTTGCTCTTCATTTTGGTCTTATACTTCATGTTCTTCTGCTTTTAGATCTTCTGCTTATTGTTCTTGTGTCTCTTGTTCCGTATCTTGTATTTGTAGCACAATCTTGTACCAGCTGATGTTACTGGGACACGGTTACTAAGCAGGAGGTACCTGTGCTCCAAAGCACTACCAAGGACCAGCAGACGTTGCTGGAACTCGGATACCGAGATGGAGGCACCTAGGCCAAAGGCACTGTGGAGAACCAGCTGACGGTACTGGAACCCGGAGGGGCAGCAGAAGGAAAAGAGCCAATGGCACAACCGAGGACCAGCTGACGTTACTGGGACACGGTTACTAAGCAGGAGGTACCTGTGCTCCAAAGCACTACCAAGGACCAGCAGACGTTGCTGGAACTCGGATACCGAGATGGAGGCACCTAGGCCAAAGGCACTGCGGAGAACCAGTTGACGGTACTGGAACCCGGACGGGTAGCAGAAGGTACAAGAGCCAATGCAAGTAACGAGGACCAGCTGACTGTGCTGGAACCCGGAGGGGCAGCAGAAGGAAAAGAGCCAATGGCACAACCGAGGACCAGCTGACGTTACTGAACCCCAGTAACACAGGAGCAAGTGTTGACTGTGCTAACAGCACTTCCGAGCAACAACTGGCGGTGTTGGAGCCCAGGGTCAAGGAGGATGTTTAAATACTAGATCAAGTAATTTCCTTGTTACCTGTCAATTTTAAATGTCTATACTTCAAACAAGAGAAAGATAACCTTTACTACCATAAGATGATGATTTCATTTAAACTAATATCTAGATAAATAAAGAATTGACAAACATAAACACATACATTAACATGTTGAACAGCAATGCAAACCACAAAATAAATTAGTTAAGGAATCTGCTATACGGTTGTACATAAAAGCATACAAGTACATATCTGAATCCATTAATGATGGATAAGTAACAGTATGTACACCATTTTTATTGTATAGACAATGAATGTCTGACTTCAAAACATCATCAGCATTACAAGTTATCTGTGATATTACTAAAATGTTCCATTTGCTGAATAATGTCACTAAATATTTTATACAAAATTATACAATTTCCATCATGTAATACTCATAATATGTGGCAATAATCATTTTTATTAACAAACATAACCTTTAAAAAGTGCATAGTGCATAGTGAAAATTGCTATTTATGGCTGACTGTGACTGTCGACTTGGAAGCATGACAACAGATAGATAAGGTATATATAGATGAGACTGCATAGCCACAGATGGTGAATTGCGATGTAATACTGTACCTCAATAAAGTGTGCGTCACTACTACATAATTTTTTTTATATAGCTTTATAAACAGGGTACATGGATGTATGCTTGTGCCTTTGTTTTGACGCACAGACTGCCTTCCTGCTGAGACGCATTGGGTAGTGAACAGTTGTGTGCAGTGTTCACTGCAGTCTCTGCGGAATAACCACACTTAGACCTTATAACTTTTCAGACTTTCTTTATCAATCTACCAAGATGAAGAAGGCAGGGAGTAAGGCACGTGGTCGTGGAGTTTCTTCAGGGAGAGGACGTGGGGATTCTGTGGCTGCTGCGGCCCCCAGTGACACAGCATCCACCAGTTTTCCCCGTGAGCGTTCCTTTATGCGCACTTTTGTAGGAGCTCGGAGTACCCCCCTGCTGCGGGAAGAACAAATTGAAGCCGTTGTTGTTTGGATGTCAGCCAATGCATCGACTTCAATTGCTTCCACCTCCTCTCAGGACCACAGCACTGTTGGGCAACCATCTGTCTCTTCACCGCCTGGCAAATTGCCCAGGCAGTCAGAGAGTTCTGTACAGGAGCCAGCTGAGTGTCTGCTTCTGTTCTCAGAATCTATTGGCTTGCAAACAGGGGCCCAGCCAAGCAGCATTCTGTAATGTGAAGAGGGAGTATGCAGTGATGCGCAACAGCTGTGTCTCTCTGAATCTGAAGAGGCGGGTGAGACAGTGCCGATGGTCAGCACACCGCAGAACGCATCTGATGATGATGAGACCCAGGTGCCAGTTTCTGTTGAGCATGGTGCTGGCCAGACCACCCAACAGCAGGTGTTGGAAGAGGGTAGTGGAGATGATGAGGTCCAAGACCCAACATGGCATGAGGAACAGGAAGGTGGTGGGAGCAGCTCAGAGGAATAATAATAATATTTATTTATATAGCGCCATCATATTCCGCAGCGCTTTACAGTTTAGCCGTTTCAGAACACAAGTCATAAGTAACAACGTTAACAATACAATAATTTAAGCTAAATAAGTCGCCCCTGCTCGTGACAGCTTACAATGTACAATGAGATGGGGGAGATACAAAGTATAGGTGTTTATATACAATGGTGCATTTACAATGATGTTCCAGCCATCTTAAGGGACTGAGGGATGGAGATAGTGAATGGGCTAGAGACACACACACACTTACACAGAATACATAGAATGACTTTGATTAGTGAATGTGATAGGCCGCTCTGAACAAATGTGTTTTGAGGGAGCGCCTGAAACCATGCAAATTGTGGATAGTCCTAATTTCTTGGGGTACAGCATTCCAGAGGATTGGCGTAGAGCAGGAGAAGTCTTGGAGTCGGGAGTGGGAGGTACGTATTAGTGCAGAGGTTAATCGAAAGTCGTTTGCAGAGCGCAGCAGTCGGTTAGGCCGATAGATAGAAATGAGGGAGGAGATGTAGGAGGGGTGCTGCACTGTGGAGAGCTTTGTGGGTGAGAACCAGTACTTTGGTTGAAAGCTGGGAGAGGCCTAGAGAAATGGTTAGTGATAGAAGGAAGATAGAGGAAGACATTGCCCCAACGGTACAAACAGGAGGGAGAGTTAGGCTGCAGACTCGGTTGCCTGTAGCCTCCAGTTTGGCACCTGTTCGGAGCAGTTGTCTTCCAAAAGTCAAAACGTGCGCTCCCAGGACTTGCACTGCGTGGTCCTTTTTTCACACACTTGCACATGATATTTGCTATGTGAAATGCAAGCTGTGTAATCAAAAATTAAAAATAGCTAAAAGTGTCAGTCACCTCAATACCACAAATATGTGGAAACATGTGCGGACAAAGCACGTAGTTGAGTTACAAAGACACACTAGAGATGTAGGCCAACCTACAGCAGCACCTACATCTTCAGGTTGTGTTGAAGCCTCTTCATCGAGCTCACACACAGCTGGTTATGCTTCCTCACAGGATCGCCATGGAAGAACCTCGGCCACTGTTGTCCAGAGACAAACTGTTATTCCACACACAGCAGCAAGTTCCCTGTCATCCTCACACTCCCAGGCCACAAAACAGCCATCGGTAGCACAGGCATGGGATAAAAGACGGCCATACTCCGCAAACCATGCACGAGCACAGGCTCTGAATGCTGGCATTGCAAAACTCCTGTCCCTTGAAATGCTGTGATTCAGGCTGGTGGAGACAGACAGTTTCCGTAACTGAATATCATTGTCAATCCCACAATACAATGTGCCAAGCCGATTTCATTTCAGCAGGCAAGCCGTCCCTGGTCTGCAAAAGCATGTTGAGGGAAAAATTAAACATGCGCTACTAAAAGCCCTCAGTAGCAAGGTCCACCTGACCACCGATGCGTGGACCAGTACCCATTGTTATGATCTGCTACAACCAGTAAGGAAAGAAGGGAATTCTGTCCCTACAATACAACTAAGCTGAATCCCTACGATGTAACGGGGAACCTGATCCTGCGACCAGACCCGCTAAAGTCCTCATCTAGTGTGAACGAAGACCTATAGTTGCGAGGGAGTAATCCCTACAAGATCTAGGGACTGTGAGAAAAGGTGGACACCTCCTAACATAAATTGTAGCATGGATAATTAAACAGAAAAATAAATACTTTGTGATCCTAACATCAAGCAAAACTGACAGATTAAGGCACCTAAGCACCCGGCTAGCTTAACAGTAGATAATACAATGAAGTCAAGCAAAGCCAGAAGGGCGGAGCCAGACTAAATAGGGAAAAAAGGTCACGTGACAGCAAACTGAAACAAAACCTAACAAGAGGGTTCTAACACCCATGGCCAGGGACAATACCTTTCCCTCACTGCCCATTGGGTCAATGTTGTGCAGCCGGGTACTGATCTTGCGAGTGGCGCTGTACGTGTTCTGCCAACTCCAAGGATTGCAGGAATCAAGTCTGTACACATTGATTCCTCCTCCTATTCCAGTTCCTCAGAATCATCGCTGCAGGAGCCGTCACGGTCTACCTCCACATGGACCCGTGAACGTTTACCTGTTGCGACCGATATGAGCACAGCCGTGTCCAAATGTCAACAGGCCATCCTGAAATTAATTTCCATGGGGAATCTTAGCCACACAGCGCAGGAGCTCTGTAATGCCATAAAGCAGGAGAGCGACGTGTGGTTTTTGGAAGAGAATCTACAGGCAGGCTTGGTAGTGTGTGACAATGGCCGAAATCTGGTGTCAGCTCTGGGCCTTGGCAACCTCACTCACATACCATGTCTGTCATATGTGCTCAACTTGGTCGTGCAGAGTTTTTTGAGGGACTATCCGGATCTTGATGCACTGCTGCACAAGGTCCGCCTAGAGTGCGCTCACTTGCGACGTTCCAGCATGGCCAGATCGCTGATTGCAGCTCTGCAACGCAGATTTCACCTTCATGAACATCGCATCATATGTGACGTACCCACCAGGTGGAATTCCTCGTTACATATGTTGGAGCGGTTGTGTGAGCAGCAGCCAACAGTAATGGAGTATCAGCTGCATCAGGCGCAGTCAACTCGCAATTTGCGCCGTTCACACTTCACCACTACTGAGTGGGCCTCTATAATAAGAATAATAATATTATTTATTTATATAGCGCCATAATATTCCGCAGTGCTTTACAGTTTAACAGTTTCAAAACACGAGTCATAAGTAACAACGTTAACAATACAATAATTAAAGCAAAATCAGCCGCCCCTGCTGGTGAAAGCTTACAATCTACAATGAGGTGTGGGAGATACAAAGTACAGGTGTTTATATACAATGGTGTTTTTACAATGATGGTCCAGCCATTTTAAGGAAGTGAGGGATGCATGGAGATAGTGAATGGGCTACACACACAGAATTACACATAGAATGACTTTGATTAGTGAATGTGATAGGCCACTGTGAACAAATGTGTTTTGAGGGAGCGCCTGAAACCATCCAAATTGCGGATAGTCCTAATTTCTTGGGGTAGAGCATTCCAGAGGATTGGCGCAGCGCGGGTGAAGTCTTGGAGTTGGGAGTGGGAGGTACGGATTAGTGCAGAGGTTAGTCGAAGGTCGTTTGCAGAGTGCAGCAGTCGGTTAGGCCGATAAATATAAATAAGGGAGGAGAATGTAGGGGGGTGCTGCGCTGTGGAGAGCTTTGTTGGTGAGAACCAGTAATTAGAATTGGATCCTATAATGAATGGGCAGCCACTGCCAGTGTAATGAGTGGTGAATAACTCTATGAAGGATATCTGCCACGTTTTGCGTGCGTTTGATGAGTCAACGCGGATGGCGAGTGCAGATGATGCACTAGTCAGCCTGACTGTCCCCCTTATCTGCCTGCTTCAAAAAACACTGCAAGCACTAAGGCATGAGGTTTTGGAAGAGGTGGAGGATGAGGAGTCACAAATTCCATCACCTTCTGGACAGTCAGCGCAACGTGGTTCCTCACAAAGGGCTGGAGGACTTTCAAAGTACCATGCTGTATCAACAATTGAACCTCCAGAGTCGCTGTCTATATTTTCATAACCATTACAAACTTTTAATGTATTTACAAAGCACATAATGTACATTTTTTGTCTATCCTTTTGTAATGCTATTGTGTTTCCATAAACTGATGTTACAGAATTATGATACAAAGTTTTTAAATTTTGAGTTTTAAATTTTGTAAATTTATATGTATTTGAAGGACTTTGTGAGGAAGATGAGGAGGAGTCAATGGAGGAGGAAGACATCGCTCCAGAGGGAGGTAGACAATGCTCTAGTCAGTATGTAGACCAAGGGTGGGGTGATGCACAGCAGGCGGAGATGACGCCTCTTGCAGGGGACAACGTTTCTTGGCCAGTTGGGAGTCTGCAGCACATGGTTGATTTCATGCTGCAGTGGCTGAGAAACGACCGCCGCATCGAACACATTCACACCACGTCTGATTATTGGGTGTACACCCTCCTAGACCCTCGCTACCGGGACAACTTACAAAGCCTCATCACACCGTTGAACCGGGAGCGTAAAATGCGGAAGTACCAAGACACACTGGTGCAATCCATAATGTTCTCCATTCCAGCCGAGAGCACTGCTGCTGCTACTGATTTACAAAGCAGCTCTGTGCGTCGAGGCAGTGGAGACAGCTCTGCAACAAGAGGGAGCACAAGCAGCGCCTCTGCACAGGGCAAGAACAGTATGTTCCAAATGTGTCGAAGTTTTGTGGCAGCGCCACCAATGTCTACACCATCCGAGACGGCTCCAGTCAGCAGGAGGCAACATTTCCGTAAGATGGTTACAGACTACATGTCTTGCCCTCTCAGTGTACTCTCAGATGGCTCTTCCCCATTCAAGTTTTGTGTCTCTAAGCTGGATACATGGCCAGAGCTTAGCCAGTATGCATTGGAGGTGCTGGCTTGATCTGCTGCCAGTGTATTATCGGAGCGCGTCTTTACTGCTGCAGGTGGTGTACTAACAGACCGTTGCATGCGACTATCCTACGATAATGTAGAACGGCTTACTTTTCTGAAAATGAACTAGGCATGGATCTCGCCTGAATTTGCCTGTCCGGTTTCAGATTAACTAACTGGTTGGCAACGTTTTCCATGTCTCCTGTTATGTTCATCTTTCTACCACCTGAGCTATACTCCCTGGGCTACAACACTGCCAGTTGCTGCTCAGAAGTGTCGTGTCCACAGACCAATACACAAGCTATAGTGATAGTGGGGTTCAGTAACGCCTGCTGTTCCCCTGCTGTGTGTCCGGCAAAAATTACTGCTACCTAGCTACACATGTTTAAAAAAACATGACATGTTAAAGTGGCTAGTGCTACACATAGATATCAGGCTACACCCTTATTTCTAAGCTGTAAACAAGTGAAACGTCAAATTTAAAACCATTCAATGATTAGTGTTGGTAACAAATCTGTAACTAAATAATTGTGACATATTATGGCAGATATCCACATGTCTAACACAAATGCTAACACAAAAGCATACTTATGCTATAGGGTACTGATGGTGAACCTTCTCACTCCATAACTTTGACCAATCCAACTCACATCATGCCTCAAATGCTGCAATGTTGGAAGTGCATAATGTGGGTTGAACTTTGACAACAGCTGCAGTGCGAAGGTTATCCTTCTGTGTTCTTGGCTTTTAAATAAAAGCATACAAGTAAATATAATAATACATTGTTGATTAAGGGACATGATGTACACCTGTAATATTGTGCAAACAATGGATGTAGGACTATTCCTCTTCAACATTACTTATATTTGTGTCATTTGAAAAAATACATATTTTAGTTAAAAATTAAAAACCCATGTTCAGTAGCTGTGAAAGGCCCGTTTGTGTACTTCTATATTGTTTGCAACCAATGTATTGTATACGGATGGAAGCGCGTCACACTAATAGATTAGATTTATTTTAAATGGAATGTAGCAGAACCAATTGGAGATAAATGAAAAGGATGAGCCACTGAGACACGCTCAGCAGAGTACAAGCAGCAGTGCTTGAACAAGTAACTGGAGCGTGATGTGCACTCAAAAAAGTAAAAAACACAGACTGAAGTGAACACTGAAACACAACTGTCCACAATCTGTGAAAGGCTACTCCTTTGTGTACTTCTATAGTGTTTGCAACCAATGTATTGTATACGGATGGAAGCGCGTCACACTAATAGATTAGATTTATTTTAAATGGAATGTAGCAGAACCAATTGGAGATAAATGAAAAGGATGAGCCACTGAGACACGCTCAGCAGAGTACAAGCAGCAGTGCTTGAACAAGTAACTGGAGCGTGATGTGCACTCAAAAAAGTAAAAAACACAGACTGAAGTGAACACTGAAACACAACTGTCCACAATCTGTGAAAGGCTACTCCTTTGTGTACTTCTATAGTGTTTGCAACCAATGTATTGTATACGGATGGAAGCGCGTCACACTAATAGATTAGATTTATTTTAAATGGAATGTAGCAGAACCAATTGGAGATAAATGAAAAGGATGAGCCACTGAGACACGCTCAGCAGACTACAACCAGCAGTGGTTGAAGAACTAACTGGAGCGTGATCTGCACTCAAAAAATCAAAACCTCACAGACTGCAGTGAACACTGAAACACAACTATTCACTATCTGTGAAAAGCTCCTTTCTGTACTTCTATAGTGTTTGCAACCAATGTATTGTATACGGATGGAAGCACGTCACACTAATAGATTTGAGTTTTTTCTAATATAATGGAGCTGCACCAATTCCACTAAATAAAATAAAAAAAAAAAAAAAAAAGTGACACGTGCAGATGCCTACAAACAGCGGTGGATGCAGAGCAAACTGCAGCGTCACCTGCACTGTCACACACACACCTTGCACAGAGCTGTTAAAACAACACTGGCAAAATGAAGCTTTACACAGCGGTTGGTAAACTAGCCTGCCTCAAGCACAGTAGTACACAAAATCGCAATATCTAACTGTCCCTCAGAGTCAGCACAGCAGCGTTCTGTCCCTAACTGAGTTCACAGCACAGTGACGCTAAAATGGCGGCGGCGCCTTTTATAGTGCATTCTGACATCATTTCAGCAGCCAATCACAGCCATGCCATTAGTTAAGATGACCGCAGCATTACAGGATGTGCCCACACTTCGTAGGATTCCTCATTGGCTGACTAAAATCACATTGCCTCTCAAAGAATTATGGGAACTTCCGATTCCGGTATACGATATTGAAAAAGTATCGGAATTAAGTATCGGAATTCCGATAACGCGAATATCGGCCGATACCCGATACTTGCGGTATCGGAATGCTCAACACTACTTGTGATAAAGAGTGATTCCGTATCCCTGACTGTTTTCTATTAGCTATTAAGTTGGGTTTGCCTTTATGAAGGACTTATCTTATGCTCTTTGGTTGTCCCATCCCATTTATGCATTACATAATTATCTATTTATTTGAATGGTAACTGGTAATGCTATATTTCTTTTTTACAGGACAGCTGATTGTCAGGAGTTTTAAATGCCAGATCCATACTAGAGGTCAGCTTTAATCTAAGGAATAGAAGAATAGAGGATGCTTTACAAACAAAGGAAAGTTCCCTAAAAATATGGTATACTGCACATACTGTACACCATAAAGTGTTAAAATGAAATCTCTGCACTTGCATTCATGTACTTATTTTATCCATAGTAACAGCCTCCCACATAGCTGACACAGTAATTCTACATTCACTACGGTAGCATTAAGGTAAAGTCCATCATTGCCATTGTTTTTCCACCTGAGCACTCAGCCAACTGCAGTTCTTGTTCAGGGAGCTGTAAAACAAGCATAAACAAGACATCGAAGGAACGCTAAACCTAGAAATGAAGAGTAAGGCCGGGGTCACACTACCTTAGTGTTATGAGAGAAAACATTGCAATCAGCCCAGTGTTAATCTATGGGGCAGATCACATCTGCGATTATTTTCGAGGCTCGGCTGAGTCTCGGCTCACTTGCACCCATATAAGTCTATGGGTGCTAGTGACACAATGCACCAATGCATATCACTCGGAGTGCTGTGTGATATCCGCCGACGCCGGCAGTGGAGGAGATGGAGAAATTAGTTTCTCTGCAGCTATGCTCCAATTCTCTCTGAGCGAGAGGCTCGGAGGACAGTAGCATTGACACTTGGCTCCCGCTCGCAGCAGTAGTTTCTGCATCAGATGCCATACGCTAGTGTGACCCTTGCCTAAGGCAAAGTATTTTCTGCAAGATGCTTGAAAGAATCATGCAAGAAATGCAGGTGACAATTATCTCCTGATTTCTACCATTCTCAGCTGAGAGGTAGATGATCGAAGAGTCTGTTTATTAAAGGGAACCTGTAAGCAGGGTGGTGCATAGTAACCTACACACAGTGTCAGGTCAGCGCCGTTATACTGAATAAAATGATACCTTTGTTGATGAAGTCCATTTTGATGAAGTGAATGTTTTTTTCAAATACACACATTAGTATATTCATTATGCAAACTAGGGTCAGAGAGCTGCCGCCTGGGGCACAAGAGCTGCTGGGTTTGAGTCCTGACAGGCCGGGAGTATGCACATCATAAACTTGCGGTCGTATGGCCGCCATCCTCAGCGCTGAGACTGGAGAATGCTCAATGCGTTGTAGTGCAGCGGTAGCACCCTATGCAGTGATGAGGCAGTGACCCAGCAAAATTCCAACACAAAAGTCTCTTTAACCCCTTACTGCCATCGGACGTACTATCCCGTCCATGGTACCTGGGCCCGTATGACCATGGACGGGATAGTACGTCTCGTGCGATCGGACGCGCTCCCGGGGGGAGCGCAGCCGATCGCGCCCGGGTGTCAGCTGATTATCACAGCTGACACCCATGACTGTGTGTCAGGAGCGGTCACGGACCGCTCCCGGCACATTAACCCCTAGCACACCGCGATCAAACATGATCGCGGTGTACTGGGGGCACAGGGGAGGATCGCGCACGGTGGGGGCTCCCTGCGCGCCCCCCTGAGACCCTCAGAGCAGCGGGATGTGATCGCGCTGTTCTGAGGGCTTCCTCCCTCCCAGGACCCGGATCCAAGATGGCGCCGGGGTCCTGGAGGGAGGCGGCTACCTCAGTGCCTGCCGAGAGCAGGCACTGAGAAGCCTGCTGCACTGCCTGAGCGATCGCTGGTGTGACAGAGTGCTGTGCACACTGTCACACCAGCGATCTGATAAAATACTGTGATGTCCCACCCTGGGACAAAGTAAAAAAGTTAAAAAAATAAAAATAAACATGTTTTAAAAAAAATCCAAAATAAATAAAAAAAAAAATATCTTCCCCAATAAATTCACTTCTTCCTGTAAATAAAAAAAACAAAGCAATAAAAGTACACATTTGGTATCGCCGCGTCCGTAACGACCCCCCCTATAAATTGTCCCACTAGTTAACCCCTTTAGTGAACCCCTTAAAAAAAAAAACAAAACGAAGCAAAAAATCAATGCTTTATCATCATACCGCCGAACAAAAAGTGGAATAACACACGATCAAAAAGACCGATATAAAAAAACATGGTACTGCTGAAAACGTCATCTTGTCCCGCAAAAAACGAGCCGTCATACAGCATCATCAGCGAAAAAATAAAAAAGTTATAGCTCGCAGAATAAAGCGATGCAAAAATAATTATTTTTTATATAAAATTGTTTTTATTCTATAAAAGCGCCAAAACATGAAAAAATGATATAAATGAGGTATCGCCATAATCGTACTGACCCGAAGAATAAAACTGCTTTATCAATTTTACCACACGCGGAACGGTATAAACGCCTCCCCCAAAAGAAATTCATGAATTGCTGATTTTTGTTCATTCTAACCTCCAAAAATCGAAATAAAAAGCGATCAAAAAACGTCACATGCTCAAAAATGGTACCAATGAAAACGTCAACTCGTCCCGCAAAAAATAAGACCTCACATGACTCTGTGGGCCAAAATATGCAAAAATTATAGCTCTCAAAATGTGATGATGCAAAAACTATTTTTGCAATAAAAAGCGTCTTTTAGCGTGACAGCTGCCAATCATAAAAACCCGCTATAAATAGTAAATCAAACCCCCCTTTATCACCCCCTTAGTAAGGGAAAAATAATAAAATTAAAAAAAAGTATTTATTTCCATTTTCCCATTAGGGTTAAGGTTAGGGTTGCGGCTAAAGTTAGGGTTAGGGTTGGCGCTAAAGTTAGGATTAGGGTTAGGGTTGGGATTAGGGGTGTGTTAGGGTTAGGTTTGTGGTTAGGGTTGGGACTAGGGTTAGGGGTGTGTTGGGGTTAGGGTTGGAGTTAGAATTGGGGGGTTTCCGCTGTTTAGGCACATCAGGGGCTCTCCAAATGTGACATGGCGTCTGATCTCAATTCCAGCCAATTCTGCGTTGAAAAAGTCAAACGGTGCTCCTTCACTTCTCAGCTCTGCCATGCGTCCAAACAGTAGTTTATCCCCACATATGGGGTATCAGCGTACTCTGGACCCCAAGAATTATTGTGCAATTTGTCCTATTTCTTCTGCTACCCTTGGGAAAATAAAAAACTGGGGGCGAAAATATCATTTTTGTACAAAGAAAATTATTTTTTTGTTTTTACGGCTGTACATTATAAACTTCTGTGAAGCACTTGGGGCTTCATAGCGCTCACCACACATCTAGATAAGTTCCTTGTGGGGTCTATTTTCCAAAATGGGGTCACTTGTTGGGGATTTCCACTGTTTAGGCGCATCAGGGGCTCTCCAAATGCGACATGACGCCCCCAGACCATTCCATCAAAGTCTGCAATCCAAAACGTCACTACTTCCCTTCCGAGCCCCAACGTGTACCCATACAGTAGTTTTCTCCCACATATTGGATATCAGCGTACTCAGGACAAATTGGACAACAACTTTTGGGGTCCAATTTCTCCTGTTACCCTTGTAAAAATAAAATATTGGGGCAAAAAAATCATTTTTGCAAAAAAAAAAAAAGATTTTTTATTTTTACGGCTGTGCGTTATAAACTTCTGTGAAGCACTTCGGGGTTCAAAGTGCTCACCACACATCTAGACAAGTTCCTTGTGGGGTCTATTTTCCAAAATGGGGTCACTTGTGGGGGGTTTCCACTGTTTAGGCGCATCAGGGGCTCTCCAAATGCGACATGACGCCCCCAGACCATTCCATCAAAGTCTGCAATCCAAAACGTCACTACTTCCCTTCCGAGCCCTGACGTGCGCCCATACAGTAGTTTTCTCCCACATATTGGTTATCAGCGTACTCAGGACAAATTGGACAACAACTTTTGGGGTCCAATTTCTTCTGTTACCCTTGTGAAAATAAAATATTGGGGCAAAAAAAATCATTTTTGTAAAAAAAAAAAGATTTTTTATTTTTACGGCTGTGCGTTATAAACTTCTGTGAAGCACTTGGGGGTTCAAAGTGCTCACCACACATCTAGACAAGTTCCTTGTGGGGTCTATTTGCCAAAATGGGGTCACTTGTGGGGGGTTTCCACTGTATAGGTGCATCAGGGGCTCTCCAAATGTGACATGACGCCCCCAGACCATTCCATCAAAGTCTGCAATCCAAAACGTCACTACTTCCGTTCCGAGCCCTGACGTGCGCCCATACAGTAGTTTTCTCCCCACATATTGGGTATCAGCGTACTCAGGACAAATTGGACAACAACTTTTGGGTTCCAATTTCTTCTGTTATCCTTGTGAAAATAAAATATTGGGGACAAAAAAATCATTTTTGTAAAAAAAAAAAAGATTTTTTATTTTACGGCTGTACGTTATAAACTTTAGTGAAACACCTGGGGGTTAAAAGTTCTCACCACACATCTAGATAAGTTCCTTGAGGGGTCTAGTTTCCAAAATGGCGTCATTTATGGGGGTTTCCACTGTTTAGGCAGATCAGGAGCTCTCCAAACACCACATGGCGTCCAGCCAATTCTGCGTTGAAAAAGTCAGACGGCGCTCCTTCCCTTCCAAACTCTGCCATGCACCCAAACAGTGGTTTACCCCACATATGGGGTATCAGCGCACTCAGAACAAATTGCACAATAACTTTTGGAGTCTTGTTACCCTTGGAAAAATAAAAATTGGGGTGAAAAGATCATTTTTGTGGAAAAAATATGATTTTTAAATTTTACGGCTCTACGTTATAAACTTGTGTGAAGCACTTGGGGGTTCAAATTGCTCACCAAAGATCTAGAAAAGTTCCTTAGGGGGTCTAGTTTCCAAAATGGGGTCATTTGTGGGGGGTTTCCACTGTTTAGGCACATCAGGGGCTCTCCAAATGCAACATGGCATCCAATCTCAATTCCAGCCAATTTTGGTTGGAAAAAGTCAAATGGTGCTCCTTCCATTCTGAGCTCTGCCGTGCGCCCAAACAGTGGTTCCCACCCACATATGGGGTATCAGCGTACTCAGGACAAATTGGACAACAAATTTTGTGGTCCAATTTCTCCTGTTACCCTTGAGAAAATAAAAAATTAGTGACTAAAAGATAATTTTTGTGGGAAAAAAATAGGATTTTTTATTTTCATGCCCGGGCATTATAAACTTGTGTGAAGCACTTGGGGGTTCAAAGTGCTCACCAAAGATCTAGATAAGTTCCTTAGGGGGTATAGTTTCCAAAATGGGGTCACTTGTGGGGGTTTCCACTGTTTAGGCTCATCTGGGGCACTGCAAACGGAACATGACCCCATCAACGTCTGCATTCCAAAACGTTACTACTTCCTTTCCAAGCCCTGCCGTGCACCCAAACAGTTTCCCCCCCCCCACATATGGGGTATCAGTGTACTCAGGACAAATTGGACAACAACTTTTGGGGTCCAATTTCCTTGGGAAAATTCAAAAATTTGGGACTAAAAAATCATTTTTGTGGAAAATTGTTTTTTTTTTTTTTCACACCCAGGCATTATAAGCTTTTGTGAAACACTTGGGGGTTCAAAGTGCTCACAACAGATCTAGATAAGTACCTTAGGGGGTCTAGTTTCCAAAATGGTGTCACTTGTGGGGGTTTCCACTGTTTAGGCGCATCAGGGGCTCTCCAAACACGACATGGCGTCCAATCTCAATTCCAGCCAATTTTAGTTTGAAAAAGTCAAACGGCGCTCCTTCCCTTACAAGCTCTGCCGTGTGCCCAAACAGTGGTTTTCCCCCACATATTGGGTATTGGCGTACTCAGGAGAAATTGCATAACAACCTTATCTGTCCATTTTCTCCTTTTACCCTTGTGAAAATAAAAAAAAAGTTTGTAAAAGATCATTTTTGTGGCTAAAAAGTTAAATATTCATTTTTTCCTTCCACGTTGCTTTAATTCCTGTGAAGCACCTGAAGGGTTAATAATCTTCTTGAATGTGGTTTTGAGTACCTTGAGGGGTGCAGTTTTTAGAATGGTGTCACTTTTGGGTATTTTCTGCCATATAGACCCCTCAAAGTGACTTCAAATGAGAGGTGGTCCCTAAAAAAAATGGCTTTGTAAATTTTGTTGTAAAAATGAGAAATCGCTGGTCAACTTTTAACC
The DNA here is from genome assembly GCA_033576555.1 of Oophaga sylvatica. Lineage (NCBI taxonomy): Eukaryota > Metazoa > Chordata > Amphibia > Anura > Dendrobatidae > Oophaga > Oophaga sylvatica. Next base: position 259,600,989 of record JARQOD010000002.1, read on the forward strand.
CTTATAACTTCCTAACAAAAAAAAATTTTGGTTCCAAAATTGTGCTGATGTAAAGTAGACATGTGGGAAATGTTATTTCTTAACTATTTTGTGTGATATATTTCTCTGTTTTAAGGGAATAAAAATTCAAAGTTTGAAAATTGCAAAATTTTAAAAATTTTCGCCATATTTGCGTTTTTTTCAAAAATAAACGCAAGTTATATCGAAGAAATTTTACTTCTAACGTGAAGTACAATATGTCACGAGAAAACAATCTCAGAATCGCGAAGATCCGTTGAAGCGTTCCAGAGTTATAACCTCATAAAGAGACAGTGGTCAGAATTGTAAAAATTGGCCCGGTCATTAACGTGCAAACCACCCTTGGGGGTGAAGGGGTTAATGTTCAACTCAAGCTGCCTGCCATACGGGCAAGAACTTAAGGACAGTGAGAGGAACTTGAGCAGAGCTTAAAGCAGTAAGGACCACAGAGTACAGCGCAGTAGGAAGGCCTCTAACCCCACCTGGCTTAGTGGATCCTGAATTGCTTCCAGGCTGCCTAGATCTCCATTTACATCTGCTAGCAGTGCTCCAGTCTGCACTCCAAATCATCATGTAAAGGTAATGGAAACTACAGTTCATGTGTCTGCAGTTATTCATTTTTCCCTCAGTCCTGCACCCCAACGTCACTATCCTTTATAAGAACATACAGCTGCCCTGGGGCCTAGATCTACATGTGGAGAGCTGTAACAACTTTGCTACATCTCCATCAGCCCCAGCGGTCTCTGAAGCAGTGTTGGCTAACATCTTTATTGCCGAGTACCACAGGTGGCGTCACAAACTATTTTCCTTATTTCCCTTTTATTTTACTTCATCATTTTGATTGGACGCCCAGTGCCACGGACCTGGTCACTGCTGCCATGACTATTCCCCTGAAGAACCGTCTGATCCGGTACCGAGTACCTCACGGCCCTTGGGGGCGCTCCAGAAACAGTGAACACAAAAATGTAATGTCATTGATATCATGTTAACATTGGCTTCATTTTGTTATATTTTAGGAAACATTTTCTTCCTGATGTTTTTATTTGTTTTACAGAATTCAGAGAAAAACTTCCCAAAGCAAAGGAATACTGTAAGATAACAAAAGATTGTGTAGTCACCTGATATTGGCCAGAGTGGCCAACTGGATTTTTATTTTTCTTAAACAACTTATCAAAAATTCACAGAGTAAATCAGCTAAAAGCTAAAATAGATTAGCAATAAATAATATTTCCACTAAGTAATTTTAGGATGTAAAAAATATAGGTAACGTGTGCCAGCCAGAATTGTGAAGACAGATATATAAAACTCAAAATCTGTAGCAGCCCGCTCTGTACAAATCCACAGTTCTGGTTCTGATTTGGGCGAAATTTGACACGCCCCCTCTCCACCCACAGGAGCAGAATACTGCGCACGTTACATCTCGCTAGCGTCCCCTTGTCATGAGATTGGGGCCCCCGAAAGTTAGGCCCTTTACACATAATAGGGAAATGTGAAATCTATAGTAGCCCGCTCTATACACAGTTCTCGCCCGATTTGTGTGAAATTTGGAAGGGACCCTCTCCACCCACAGGAGCAGAATACTGCGCACGTTAAATGCCGCTAGTGTCCCCCCGTTATGAGATTGGGGCTCCCGAAGTTAGACTCTATACGTATAGTGGAGAAATGTGAATGTGAAAGTAAAAGTGCTGAGTGGAAAACAACAGTAGTGACTTACAGGGACGGATCATAGTGACGGTGCCAAAGAGTCGCTGCTAAAGGGGCCGCACCACACACAACACACAAACACCATGCAAACATCACACAGACAGCACACATACACCAACCCACAACACACCACACAAACACCAGACCACTCTAGACACACACAACACAAACACCACCCCACAAATACCACAACACCACCCCATAAATACCACATGCACACCATACACACACACACACGCACGCAAGGACCACACACGCATGCAAACACACTCAGATGGCTATCACTTTAATCTAACACAGACTGATCCCAAGACTGCTAGGCCAACCAATAAAAAAATATCAGCTATGGACTTTTATGCCTACCAAATAATGATCAGACATGGGTCTTCTAACCACATTTTACAATGTAGGCAACTTTTTGATCAATTTATAGCTGATATGTATGCCAAGGTGGAAAGGGAGCATGTTTTGTACATACGATTGAACCAACAAAAACTAATAGTGGATGAATACATTAATTTAAGGGACGCTGTTGCTAATGATGGCAACGTGGCTGACATTGGGTGTATGTTTATTTTACCCGCTACATTTACTGGAAGTCCCAGACATATGCATGAGTATGCTCAGGACGCCATGACATATGTTTGGTTATATGGTCGTCCTGATTTGTTTATTACAGTTACATGTAATCCAACTTGGCCATAGATAAGGGAAGAGCTTCTGAATGGTCAGGGCCCCTCTGATCGACATGATTTAACAGTGAGGGTTTTTAAACAACAACTGATCAAGCTCATGGACGTAATTACAAAGTGTTACATTTTTGGTGAAAGTCAGTGTTGGATGTATTCAATTGAGTGGCAAAAAAGAGGCCTTCCACATGCTCATTTACTAATATGGATAAAGGATAAGATACGCTCTGATCAAACTGACAGTGTTATTTCTGCTGAGCTTCCAACTTGATTGTAGAAACACAAACAGGAGATGATGGTTATCCTCTTTACAGAAGACGGAAATCTGAACAGTGAGGATATACTGCAACAATCAGATTAAAAAGGGTTAAACAAAACACAGATATTGAAATAGATGGGTTGTACCTTACTCTCCACTGCTTTAAAAAATGTTTGATACGCACATTAACGAAGAATATTGTAACTCTGTTAAGTTAATTAAATACATTTGCAAATATGTTAACAAGGGCAGTGATATGGCAGTTTTCCAGCTAGAGAATCCAAAATGTACATCTGATGAGATTATGCTGTATCAGATGGGAAGGTACATAAGTAGTAATGAAGCCATGTGGTGATTACAAAATTTTCCCATTCATGAAAGATATCTGACTGTAGGTCATCTCAGTGTCTATCTTGAAAATGGACAATCAGTTTATTTTACTCTCAACAATGCAGAGGAAAGAGCTGCTCGACCACCCAACACAACATTGACAGCTTTCTTCCTCCCATGTCAAGCAGATCCATTTGCAGGGACTTTATTATATTCAGATGATCCAAAATATTATACATGGAATAAATCAAGAAAAGTATTTTGCAAGAGGAAACAAGGTGCAAGGGTCCCAGGATGAGACGGACGTTCCAGTGATGCCCCTGGACGTGTGTATACAGTGCATCCAAACAATGCAGAGTGTTACTACCTCTGATTACTGCTTCACACTGTCCGTGGGCCAACATCTTTCACAGATTTGAAAAGGGTTGATGGAGAGCTGTGTCAAACTTACAGGGAAGCATGCTAAAAGCGTGGTCTGATCGAAGACGATCAACACTGGGACATGACATTGCAGGAAGCATCTCTCACTCGCTTTCCACCTCAACTAAGAGACCTGTTCGCTATAATAATTACAACCTGCGCACCTTCCAATCCCTGTGCACTTTGGGACAAATACAAAGAATATCTTAGTGAAGATATTCCTAGAGTGCAAAGGAGAGTTAATCCAGACTTAGACTTAAATTTCACTGCTGACATATTCAACAAAGCCCTCTTGATGTTAGAAGAAAGGTGCATATCTATCAGTAGCAAAACTCTAGTAGAATTAGGTTTACCAGCACCAAATCGACCAGACTTTGATATTATGAACAGAGATATTCTGCAGAAAAAAAGCTATGATTTGGAAAAATGTAAAGAATTTGTCATATTAAATAAGCCTCTTTTGGTGGTTGACCAAAGATCGGCCTATATGGCAATTATAGCTTATATTCCAGTGGAAATGGGGGACTATTTTTCCTAGATGCATCAGGGGGTACTGGTAAAACATTTTTAATTGCTGCTTGCAGAAATTCGCGGCCACTCTTTTAGATGGAGAGCGCAAGGCTCATTCAGCACTAGGATTGCCCTTTAATCAAGCGCTGGATGAAACTCCTGTCTGTAATATCACTAAGGGCTCTGGGAAAGCTAAGGCATTACAAACTTGCAAAGTAATTGTTTGGATGAATGTACCATGGCGCACAAGAAAGCGGTCGAGGCCCTTGATAGCATCTTGAAAGATCTGCCGGGAACTGATCGTTTAATGGGGGGAATTGTTGTAATTTTTGCAGGTGATGTCTGCCAGACATTACCTGTTCTTAAGGGAGCAACACCAGTGGATGAGCTGAATGCCTGTCTAAAATCTTCTTATCTGTGGATGCATGTTCAGAAGCAAACTCTTACTACTAATATTCATTTGATAGGAAATACAACTGCAGACAAATTTACACACAAGCTACTATGCCTTCGAAATGACAGGTTCCCTACTGATTCCACTACTGGTCTCATTTCCTTTCCGGAAGATTTTTGTGAAATGACATCTTCGGTAATGGAACTTATTGACCAAGTTTTCCCTGATATTTGTAACAATTTTAACAACCATCAGTGGGTTTGTGAATGTGCAATCCTAGCACCTAAAAATGATAGTGTCAACTCCATAAATCTACTAATTCAGGGAAGGCTGCCTGGTCTAGTGACCACATACATGTTCATTGATTCAGTCATGGAGAGTGAACAAGCCGTAATGTATCCATTGGAGTTCCTGAATTCTTGGAGCCTCCGGGAATGCCACCGCATAAGCTCACTTTAAAAATAGGAACCACAATAATTTTGCTTCGGAACCTTGACCCACCAAAAATGAGTAACGGCACAAGATTGTGCATTAAGAGTCTCATGCCTAATGTTATTGAAGCCACTATTCTTATGGGAAACTCTAAGGGAGCAAATGTTTTCATTCCACGTATTCCTTTGCTACCAAGCGATATGCCCTTCAAATTTAAGCGTCTGCAGTTCCCAATCCGACTTGCATTTGCTATGACTACAAACAAAGCACAAGGTCAATCACTTAAAGTAGCCGGCATTAATTTGGAGAGCCTGTGTTTTTCACATGGACAGTTGTACGTTGCTTGCTCTAGAGTGGGTAACCCCAAAAATCTTTTCATATATGCACCTCAAGGTAAAACCAGAAACATTGTTTACCAAAAAGCACTACAATAGATAGTTGTTTAACTGTAAAGCAATTTTACTCTTTTGTCCGTGAACTACTTATAGATTACACTGGAGGGAGGAGGGAAGGGTTGCACTATGTTGTTAATTGGGTGCAAATGTTTTATACGTTTGTGTAAGGTGCATAAATTTTAATTTTTGATAAAAAATAGTTAAAAAAATAGTTGTAATAGTTTATACTACATGATATGTATTGAATATGTAAAATCAATACATATGTTGAAATTTAAAAAAAAGTTGTTTTTCACATCAATGTTACGACAAATTAGTAAAATGCCAAAATAATAAAAATTTAAAGTGGAAAAAATATATACTATAGCACTCTGAAAATGTCAATTTCAGGGTGACACTGAAAATTTTACTTTAGCTACCATAACCACAATTTAACATATTTTCCGCAAGCGAAGCCACGGGTATTCTACTAGTAATGAATAATATTCAGTGCTTGAGATGTTTCTCATATTAACACAATCTTGATCTGTAAATATAATTCTCTACAATCTAAATGCCCTTGATGTAAGTATTGAAATTTGTGACGCTGCTGATAGAATAGTTATGTAGTTAGCTGATAGCTAAGTACGTAACAGATGTAGCAGAACTGGGCAGAACAGCTGAGTTTGCAATTGGACGGTTCTATCACGATATTGCAATGTGTTAAAGAATGGTTTTCCCAACTGGCATTTGGATTACCGACAATGTCATCTTTTCTTATTGAGTTATCATAGTGCACATATAAAGAGTAATATGTAGACCCTGCTCTGCTACACCTTCATTTAGTCAAGACAGGAAATGAAACCTCAGTAATTGATAGCTTTATGGCCGCCAGCCAAATGCATTACTGATAATGATATTCAAATGCATGCAGATTTAATAATAGGTCAGAATATGCTCATAGATTGGTGCCAGTTACCGTATTTTTCGGACTATAAGACGCACCGGACTATAAGACGCAGGTTTTAGAGGTGGAAAATAGGGAAAAATATATTTGAAGCAAAAAATGTGGTAAAATATTTAATAACATAAATAACACTATTATATGTGGTGTTATTATACAGTACAGACCAAAAGTTTGGACACACCTTCTCATTCAAAGATTTTTCTGTATTTTCATGACTATGAAAATTGTAGAATCACACTGAAGGCATCAAAACTATGAATTAACACATGTGGAATGATACATGTGTAAGTTTGAAGTGGCTGGCCCCCAATCTATAACTGGATTCCCCTTACATACCATATGTTATTTGTAATGGTGATGACTTTCTGTATGGTAGTAGGGCCTATAAGAAGGTTGAAAAGACTTCCCACCCTGTTTTTAAAATGAATGACTTGTGCTATCCGTACCTTACTGGTATAACCTGGACTATCAAGGAATTTCATATACCTTGTTTTTGGCATGGATAACCCTTGATCCTGTTGCAGAGATCCCCCAGTTACATAAGTGCACCGTCAGTGGCTCAGTGGTTAACTGTTGCTTTGCCGCTCTGTGATTCTAGGGTTCAAATCCCACTAAGGACAACATCTGTAAGGAGGATTTACAGTATGTTCTCCCCTTGTTTGGGTGGATATACTTAGTTTGGCTTTCTCACACATTCTAAAGATATACAAGACATACTCAAAGGGAATTGTGAGCCCCAATGGACAGTGATGATAAATAATGTCTGTAAAGTGCTGTGCAATTTGATGGCACTACTTTTGTAAGCAAAATAAATAAGTCTCTTTAATAATAATATACCTCATTGATAGCTATTTTATGTTGTGTATTCCCTTACTGCATATTCAAAGGCATACCCAGAGCCATGCAGTGTTGTTGCTACCTACAATATTACTGTATTTTGTCTGTTCCAGTTCAAGGTACATAATATTGCCAATATAGAGGTAAAGCAAACAAATAGCCTGGAGATTGTAAAGAGAGCTGTAAACCTCAGTAGAAAATGTCTAGATCACTGCTAGCTAGAAATGGATGATAGTAACGTTTGCGCCTGGAAACCCGATGTGTACATTGGATACCAGCTCGCTGCTGCAGGGGAGCTAGTAACCAAGGTACACATCGGGTTTCCAGGCGCCGCGCAGCACCTGGAAACCCAATGTGTACCTTGGTTACCAGCTGCCTGTTTGGCAGCTCACCAGCGATCATGTATAATAAGTATAATATTACAGGCTATATTCACTAGTTTCCTAGATACTGTGTTGATCCAGGGAGCTAGTCTGATTGCCGTATGTGGAGTCGGGAAGGAATTTTTTGCCCCAATGTGAAGCTTACTGTTTGCCACTTGGGTTTTTTTTGCCTTCCTCTGGATCAACATGTTAGGGCAGGTTAGGATAGGATATGGGTTGAACTAGATGGACTTAAAGTCTTCTTTCAACCTTAATAACTATGTTACTATGTAGCGACACTCCAGCGATCCTGACAAGTGCATATCGTTGTTGGGATCGCTGGTGTGTCACTTTGTGTGACGGGGCCCTAAGTGTTCACCACCTTTGTGTTAAGACTAGTCACAATAGATAAGTGCAAAAAGGCTCATCCCCTTCATGACCTGTGACACAGCGTATGTGTCATGAATAGTGTTGAGCGATACGATAATGCAAATATCGGCTATCGGCCGATATTAGCTCTATCGGCCTTTCGATAATTCGTTTCGATATTTTCGTCTTATCGAATACCGGAATCGGATTTGTCACTGTCACTGTGAGTGTCCGTCGGTCGGGTCTGTCAGGAGTCAGCGGCACTTACCTGGCAGAAGATCTCCGGCGGTCACGTCCTGGACTGCTTGATGGCCGCCATTATCTTCTCCCTGGCGGTCACATGCAGTTTTTCGTGATAACTGCAGTGACTGCAGGGTAATCACGGCCGTAAAGCAGTCAGTCCGATGACGTCACCGCCGGGGAAGCAGGTAATCAGCTGTGCTGCGCCGGGATGACAGGCTCTGCCTGTCATTCTGATGTAGCAGAGCTGGATCGTCGTGGGACACTCGTTACTATGGACTGCGTCGGTCAGGTGGTATACTTTTTTTTTTTTTCATTTTTTTACAGGAGATCGATGGCGTCGCAGGATGAGACAGTAATAAAAGAAATGAAAACTGTGTTTTTTTTTATTAAATTAAAAAACTTTTTTAGGAACATTCACCCGTCCGGGTACATAAACAAGTTAACTATTTACATACAGGGACCCTGTCCGGGTTATTTAGACTTCTTTGGCTGGCCTCTTCCAGGTACCACCTGATACTCTTCTTGAGATTGCCAAACATCCGAGGCACCAAGGACCACCAGGACCTGATGACGTCGTGTGGCCTGTACAGTGACGTCGTGACCCGCTATCTGGGTCTGTGTGGCCACCTCTTTCATCTCCCTCCGGGTCTGGAGCCCTATGTCCCGGACTGTACGAACCCCAGGGTGCCTAACAGGCGCCTGGTACGGGCCAGCTATACATATCATGTCCATAGCTGGGGCTGCTGAGGAGACCACTGAGGGAGGCTGGGGAGATTTACGGCGTGGGGTGGGCACTTTTGCAGAGGCCTGGATGTGGGAGGCTGAAGGCTTCGAGGGTCTCACAGGTTCCTGACACACTGGGGAGTAGGGGTCGCACCTGGTAACATTTAGGGCGTACCACCCATTGTAACCCCAGTGTCGGGTGTAAGTCACCAAGTCTCCTGGCAACAGGTCCCTCCCCGGGTGTCCTTCTGGGAGGTGAGCCTCCACGTCCCGCCGGGTCACAAAGACTTCTAAATAAAGTCCAGGCTCCTTGATGAAGCCCCAACCACCTTTCAATTTAAAGCTCCGTACTGCACCCTTACGCCGCGGCTCACTCAGGGTTCCTTTATCCTTTCTCATCCGGTCCTTATCTGCCCGGTCCTTCTCCAGGTGACGTTGGCGAAGTTTTAGGGTTTCTCGCTGCTCCCTTTGTCGCTCTGCTTCCCGCTCCCAACGTCTCCACTCTTCCTCCTGACGCCGGTTGAAATTCTCCTCCACCAGCTGCTCCATGTCTCCACCACTCCACTGCAGCTTACAGTGTCCGGTTTGCGGCAGCTCTCCTGTCGCCCCCCAGTCCTGGCGGCGCTCCCCTGCGGAGGAAGCAGACGGCTCTAAATCAGATGACAGTCGGGGCTCCGGTACAGGCAGGTAGTGCTCTGGTGCCTGCGCGGCCTCCTCCATGAGGACGGGTGTCGCTTCTTCTGTCTCAGCGACGGGGGCTGACAGCGGGATCTGGGGTGCTGCTGACGGTGCTGCTGTTTTTGCAGGAACGGGTGCCTCCACTGCGACAACGTCAACCGGATCACATTGCAAGGACTCCTCTACTATAACGGGTGCCTCACCTTCCGGTACAGACACTTCAGGTAAGAGGGATTCGCGCCGCTCCAAGTTTATTTTTAGGGCACGCCAGCTGGCTTCCATCCTGGCGACCTCCTCCCGGTGCCGGGCCAGGCCTCTTAGGGTATTCGCCGCTTCTTGCAGCGTAGGAGGGTTTACAGGCCGGGTGCCCAACGGTGATTCTGTGGCGATCGGGTCGCTTCCGTGGGGGAGAGCTCTGACTGCTCCATCCCTTCCCACTTCTGCTCGTCGTGTCCATTAGCCATCTCTGCCAAGTCACATGTGTCATATCTGGAGAGGGCCCCTCTTTTGTAGGGAGGCGGGACCTTCGTGTTAGTTTCCGCACACTGAGGAGGATGAGGAGGCGGAACTCCAGAGCTGTGGGGCACGATGTTACATTGCAGTACCATTTACAGTGGGCGGCCATCGTTTTCACGCCACTGAGTGAGTGACACCCACGAAGAGCACGCCCTTCTTCTTCACCAGTGCCTCGTCGTGACGCAGATATGGCGGAAAAATGGCAAATACATTCTCTGATGATTTTAGCAATTCTCAAGCACAAAACCAGTGCAATTCAGGCACACAGGACTCGCTTATAGCGATGTACAGAATCCTGTTCGTGACGCCCAAGTTGAGTCGCACAGAGCCAGAGGTTTTCGGGGTACTCGGCACCGAGCCCGTCGACTTCTATGGGGTATGTCACGTCTAGGGTTGAGCGATACTTTCCGATATCCAAAAGTATCGGAATCGGAATGGTATCGCCGATACCATGAAAATATCGGCGATACCCGATACCGATACCGGAAGTCCCATGTAAGTCTATGGGAACAAAATATCGGAATTAAAAAAAAACCATTCTTGCCTTGTTGGTTAATTGTACATGAAGGAAAACAACAAAGAGTAATGTACAATGTATTGTGGAAGGTTGAGGAGACATTAAAGGCATAGATGTTTAACCCAATCAAATGGAATAGCATAAATATTTTTTTTTAAAGATGTTCGGATTGACGAAGAAATTGACAATGTTGTTAACGTTTTTTCTATTTTGGCAAATATGTATATTTCACAACTTCCATGCTCTTCACCTTTTTAACTTTTCACACACTTTCTCCTTCATAATCTTCAGCAGCATCATCTTTTTCATCAAATTATTCTTCATCTTCACCTTCTTTATCTTCTTCTTAAACTTCTTGCTATTCATCTTTTTGTTAACATTACTCAGATTCTTCTTATTAAACTATTATTCTTATTCATATTGTACTTCATCTTCTTCATCATATTCTGATTTGTGACAGAGAATCCTGTACTTGTAATCTGTCAAAGTATGAATTTTTCATCCTTCCGTTCTTGCTGTCACAAAAGATTTAAATTACAACAGTATTTGTCCGTGTTCAGTTTAGCCTGCAGCAGCAGGCATTTTCCAGGGGCACCACGAGGAGGAACGGACTCACCCCCATACACTGCTTAGTCTTCTTCTGCTTATAATTTAGAGCATATATTTTGCTCTTCATTTTGGTCTTATACTTCATGTTCTTCTGCTTTTTGATCTTCTGCTTATTGTTCTTAAGTCTCTTGTTCTGTATCTTGTAGTTTGTCTTAACCTTCTTAGTCCTGTTTGGTAATCTTTTATTTCTTCTTTGTGATGGTGTTTAGGCTGGTTGGCTTGATGCTCGTCGTCCTTGTGGTCGTCATCTTCTTCGGGGTGGTCATCAGGGTCGTCGTCTTCATTGTTGGAGATCCAGAGTGATTACCCAAAAAAGCATTGAAAAAATCTTCAATTTGTAAATGTAGCAGAAGGTACAAGAGTCAATGCAAGTAACGAGGACCAGCTGACTGTGCTGGAACCCGGAGGGGCAGCAGAAGGAAAAGAGCCAATGGCACAACTGAGGACCAGCTGACGTTACTGGGACACGGTTACTAAGCAGGAGGTACCTGTGCTCCAAAGCACTACCAAGGACCAGCAGACGTTGCTGGAACTCGGATACCGAGATGGAGGCACCTAGGCCAAAGGCACTGCGGAGAACCAGCTGACGGTACTGGAACCCGGACGGGTAGCAGAAGGTACAAGAGCCAATGCAAGTAACGAGGACCAGCTGACTGTGCTGGAACCCGGAGGGGCAGCAGAAGGAAAAGAGCCAATGGCACAACCGAGGACCAGCTGACGTTACTGGGACACGGTTACTAAGCAGGAGGTACCTGTGCTCCAAAGCACTACCAAGGACCAGCAGACGTTGCTGGAACTCGGATACCGAGATGGAGGCACCTAGGCCAAAGGCACTGCGGAGAACCAGCTGACGGTACTGGAACCCGGACGGGTAGCAGAAGGTACAAGAGCCAATGCAAGTAACGAGGACCAGCTGACTGTGCTGGAACCCGGAGGGGCAGCAGAAGGAAAAGAGCCAATGGCACAACCGAGGACCAGCTGACGTTACTGGGACACGGTTACTAAGCAGGAGGTACCTGTGCTCCAAAGCACTACCAAGGACCAGCAGACGTTGCTGGAACTCGGATACCGAGATGGAGGCACCTAGGCCAAAGGCACTGCGGAGAACCAGCTGACGGTACTGGAACCCGGACGGGTAGCAGAAGGTACAAGAGCCAATGCAAGTAACGAGGACCAGCTGACTGTGCTGGAACCCGGAGGGGCAGCAGAAGGAAAAGAGCCAATGGCACAACCGAGGACCAGCTGACGTTACTGGGACACGGTTACTAAGCAGGAGGTACTGTGCTCCAAAGCACTACCAAGGACCAGCAGACGTTGCTGGAACTCGGATACGAGATGGAGGCACCTAGGCCAAAGGCACTGCGGAGAACCAGCTGACGGTACTGGAACCCGGACGGGTAGCAGAAGGTACCCATGGAAATTTAAGATGACAGGCCGCGAGCCGGCCGCAGTTACCGAATCCCACAGTACTACAGTGGGTGATTGTCCTATTGTCACAACGGAAACAGCCTTTATTTGCATATCCCGCAGCACACATAGGAAGCACCTAAACTCCAAGCACCATAGAGTCGGCTAACCCGACCGCAACACGACAGGACAACTTATTGGAGGCTAAGTGACGTTTACACTGACAGGAAACAGATGGCGTGCTGTAACCAGTCTGGGCAGGAGTGAGTACCCGTGCCAATGACACTTCGAGCAACAACTGGCAGTGTTGTAGCCCAGGGATGAGAAGAGAACAGGGTGGAGGCAGCAGGACTTTTTGCCGTTACACAGCAGGGGAACAGCTGACATTACTGAACCCAGTAACACAGAGCAAGTGTTGACTGTGCTAACAGCACTTCCGAGCAACAACTGGCGGTGTTGTAGCCCAGGATGAGAAGAGAACAGGTGGAGGCAGCAGGACTTTTGCGTTCACACAGCAGGGGAACAGCTGACATTACTGAACCCCAGTAACACAGGAGCAAGTGTTGACTGTGCTAACAGCACTTCCGAGCAACAACTGGCGGTGTTGTAGCCCAGGGATGAGAAGAGAACAGGGTGGAGGCAGCAGGACTTTTGCGTTCACACAGGGGAACAGCTGACATTACTGAACCCCAGTAACACAGAGCAAGTGTTCACTGTGCTAACAGCACTCGAGCACAACTGGCGTGTTGTAGCCAGGATGAGAAGAGAACAGGTGGAGGCAGCAGGACTTTTTGCCGTTCACCAGCAGGGAACAGCTGACATTACTGAACCCAGTAACACAGGAGCAAGTGTTGACTGTGCTAACAGCACTTCCGAGCAACAACTGGCGGTGTTGTAGCCCAGGGATGAGAAGAGAACAGGTGGAGGCAGCAGGACTTTTTGCCGTTCACACAGCAGGGGAACAGCTGACATTACTGAACCCAGTAACACAGGAGCAAGTGTTGACTGTGCTAACAGCACTTCCGAGCAACAACTGGCGGTGTTGTAGCCCAGGGATGAGAAGAGAACAGGGTGGAGGCAGCAGGACTTTTTGCCGTTCACACAGCAGGGGAACAGCTGACATTACTGAACCCCAGTAACACAGGAGCAAGTGTTGACTGTGCTAACAGCACTTCCGAGCAACAACTGGCGGTGTTGTAGCCCAGGGATGAGAAGAGAACAGGGTGGAGGCAGCAGGACTTTTTGCCGTTCACACAGCAGGGGAACAGCTGACATTACTGAACCCCAGTAACACAGGAGCAAGTGTGACTGTGCTAACAGCACTTCCGAGCAACAACTGGCGGTGTTGTAGCCCAGGGATGAGAAGAGAACAGGGTGGAGGCAGCAGGACTTTTTGCCGTTCACACAGCAGGGGAACAGCTGACATTACTGAACCCCAGTAACACAGGAGCAAGTGTTGACTGTGCTAACAGCACTTCCGAGCAACAACTGGCGGTGTTGTAGCCCAGGGATGAGAAGAGAACAGGGTGGAGGCAGCAGGATTTTGCGTTACACAGAGGGAACAGCTGACATACTGACCAGTAAACGACAGTGTAATGTGCTACAGCACTTCGGACAATGCGTGTTGACCGATGGAAGACAGGAGGCAAGGACTTTCCGTACAGCAGAACAGCTGACATTACTGAACCCCAGTAACACAGGAGCAAGTGTTGACTGTGCTAACAGCACTTCCGAGCAACAACTGGCGGTGTTGTAGCCCAGGGATGAGAAGAGAACAGGGTGGAGGCAGCAGGACTTTTTGCCGTTACACAGCAGGGGAACAGCTGACATTACTGAACCCCAGTAACACAGGAGCAAGTGTTGACTGTGCTAACAGCACTTCCGAGCAACAACTGGCGGTGTTGTAGCCCAGGGATGAGAAGAGAACAGGGTGGAGGCAGCAGGACTTTTTGCCGTTCACACAGCAGGGGAACAGCTGACATTACTGAACCCCAGTAACACAGGAGCAAGTGTTGACTGTGCTAACAGCACTTCCGAGCAACAACTGGCGGTGTTGTAGCCCAGGGATGAGAAGAGAACAGGGTGGAGGCAGCAGGACTTTTTGCCGTTACACAGCAGGGAACAGCTGACATTACTGAACCCAGTAACACAGGAGCAAGTGTAGACTGTGCTAACAGCACTTCCGACAACAACTGGCGGTGTTGTAGCCCAGGGATGAGAAGAGAACAGGGTGGAGGCAGCAGGACTTTTTGCCGTTACACAGCAGGGGAACAGCTGACATTACTGAACCCAGTAACACAGGAGCAAGTGTAGACTGTGCTAACAGCACTTCCGACAACAACTGGCGTGTTGTAGCCCAGGATGAAAGAAACATGGTGGGGCAGCAGACTTTTTGCCTTACACGCAGGGGAACAGCTAATTACTGAACCCCAGTAACACAGGAGAAGTGTTACTGTGCTAACAGCACTTCGAGCACAATGGCAGGTTGTAGCCCAGATGAAAGAGAACAGGGTGGAGGCAGCAGGACTTTTTGCCGTTACACAGCAGGGGAACAGCTGACATTACTGAACCCCAGTAACACAGGAGCAAGTGTAGACTGTGCTAACAGCACTTCGAGCAACAACTGGCGTTGTTGTAGCCCAGGGTCAAGGAGGATGTTTAAATACTATATCAAGTATTTTCCTTGTTACGTGTCAATTAAAAATGTCTATACTCCAAACAAGAGAAATATAAACTTTAGTACCATAAGATGATGATTTAACTTAAAAAAATATATGTAATTAATAATTTACAAACATAAACGCATACATTAACATGTTGAAAAGCAATGCAAACCACAATTAAAATAGGTTAAATAATCTGCTATACGGTTTAAAATAAAAGCATACAAGTACACATCAGAATCCATTAATGATGGGTAAGTAACAGTATGTACACCATTTTTATTGTGTAGACAATGAATGGCTGACTTAAAAACATAATCAGCATTACAAGTTTTCTTTGACATTCATAAAACTTTACATTTGGTGAATAATGTCACTAAAATTTTTTAAAAAATATCTAAAATTTCCATCATGTAATACTGATAATATGTGCCAATCATTTATATTAACAAAACAAAAATTTAAAAAGTGCATAGTGCAGAGTGAAAACAGATATTTATGCCTGACTGTGGACTTGCAAGCATGACAACGGATAGATAAGGTATATATAGATGAGACTGCATAGCCACAGATGGTGAATGGCGATGTAATACTGTACCTCAATAAAGTGTGCGTTACTACTACATCCTTTTTTTTATGTAGCTTTATAAAAGGTTACGTGCATGTATGGTTGCGCCTTTGTTTGGACGCACAGACTGGCTTCCTGCTGTGACGCGTTGGGTATTGGAGCGTCTGTACGTCTTATGACGCAGACTAACATTCACGGTGCGCATCGTTCATCATCGCAAGCGTACCGACAACACAAAGGCGTTGTCATGACTGCTTTACTCAGTAAACATGCACCTATGATGAAACATACACGCATGTGCCCTATTACATAACAAGCTACAAGAAAAACGAGTGTGAGGTGTGACACAGCTGTTTTGTTAAGGTACAGTATTATATCGACATTGTACAGATGTCGCTATTCAGTCTGATAAATATATATCATTCACGTATTCTATCAGTTGTCGTTCTTTCAGCACCACTTACAGGTATATATTTTGCTATTGTGACTATGCACTATTGACTTTACCAAGGTAATGCATGATTTTTGTTAGCGATTATCATGTTTACATGAAGGACCTTTATGATATGGGCTGTTAACTTTCTAATCAAATATGTATTTTTTAAAATGACACAAATATAAGTAATGTTGAAGAGGACTATTCCTACATGCATTGTTTGCACAATATTACACGTGTACATCACGTCCCTTAATCAACATTGGATTATTATATTAACTTGTATGCTTTTATTTCAAAGGCAAGAACACTGAAGTATAACCTTCGCACTGCAGCAGTTGTCAAAGTTCAACCCACATTCTGCACTTCCAACATTGCAGCATTGGAGTCATCATGATGTGAGTTGGATTTGTCTAAGCTATGGAGTGACAAGGTTGACCATCAGTATCCTATAGCATAAGTAGGATTTTGTGTTTGCATTTGTTTTCGACACGTGCATATCTGTAATAATATGTCACATTTATTTTGTTACAGATTTGTGACAAAGACTAATCATTTTATGGTTTGAAAGTTGACGTTTCAAATGTTTACAGCTTAGAAATCAGGGTGTAGCCTCATATCTATGTGTAGCACTAGACACTTTGAGATGTCAGGTTTTTTTCACCATGATTAGGTAGCTAGCAGTAATTTTTGCCGGACACACAGCAGGGGAACAGCAGGCGTTACTGAACCCCACAAACACATCAGCGATTGTTTTCATCTGTGCATCTAACACTTCTGAGCAGCAACTGGCGCTGTTGAAGCCCAGGGTCAAGGAGGGTGTAGGCAGAGGCCTAGTATGAGACGTTTGAAGTTGAAGTTGTAGTTAGCAGCAGTAATTTTTGCCAGACACACAGCAGGGGAACAGCAGGCGTTACTGAACCCCACAAACACATCAGCGATTGTTTTCATCTGTGCATCTAACACTTCTGAGCAGCAACTGGCGCTGTTGAAGCCCAGGGTCAAGGAGGGTGTAGGCACAAAATATTGACTTATTGCCTTGTTACGTGGCCATTGCAAATGTATGTACTTCAAACAAGAATAAATGAAGTTTTACTAGGACAATAAAATGATGAATTTCAATTCCAAGAATAGAAAAATATTTATACTTGAGAGTCCTCTGTGGTTGATACCGTTTAATGGCTAACTGAAAATATGGTAACAAATTCAAAGCTTTCGAGACTACTCAGGTCTCTTCATCAGGCTAAGACTAAAAAAAAAATGGAAGAATCACATATTTGTACACACAACAGGACACAGGAATAGGTAAGACAAGTGAGGGAGGGACAAGTGAGGGTAGACTGGCCAAAAAATGAGAACAAGGATGAATTATCAGCGCCACACGATAAGACAAAAAATAATGGATTTACCTGTGGCAAAACACTTTTGTATGCCCGGTCATAGCATGATGGATATGGAATTACTGGTATTAAAATATAACTTCAAATATGACAAAGATACAAAGGTTTCAGAATATAAGCTCATCATGACCTTTGACACTGTTAGTGATGGAATGAATAGATCACACGGATTTATGTCATTCTATATCAATTAAGGAATCTGCGTCTCTGCCCTTCCAGGGGCATTAAAACACAAAACCAGACCCCAATCAGAGGGCAATAAAACTTTCTATCCTTATCTAGGAACTGTTCCAATATTTATGTTCATCCCTCTGTGATAATGACAGTTCTGCTACACGTCACTTACTTGTCTTACCTATTGCACTATTCCTGTGTCCTGTTGTGTATAGAAATATGTGATGCTTCATTTTTTGTTTTAGTCTTTGCCTGTTGAAGAGACGTGAGTAGCCTCGAAAGCTTGCAATTTGTTACCATCTTTTCAGTTATCCATTCAAAGGTATCAACCACTGTGGACTCTCAAGTGTAAATATTTTTCTATCTAATGGCTAACACGGTACGAAGATACACATGTTTCCTAACTTCAATAATAAAAATAAATACACTGCAAATATAAACGCATATATGCACATGCCAACAAGAAATGGAACAACACACCACCCAAAAAATTGGTTACAAAATATAGTGTTGTAAATTTAAGAATAAAAGTCCATTTTTGTATTTATGAATAATGCTTAAGGAACGCTATGTTAAACCATAACATAGTGAAGACAATGGATTTTGTAATCGTCACTCATCATCATCATCATTGCAATTTAGATGTGACAGTCACAGACATTTCAATTATTTCAGTTAATAAAATCGTTACTTTGTACAGCATGTATGACATGTCCAGCATGGACTCATCAATGTGATGACACAATAATGTACGATAAAAAATAACCATTTAAAAAAACATAATGCATTGTCACAATTTAAGTGTGTGCCTGCAAGTGTAGGTGAAAGAAAGGCTTCGGATAGCAAAGGTATATTCTATGTCTGTATCAGACAGTGGACAGCCTCTGATGGGTAATGGCGATGTTATACTGTACGTCAATAAAGTCTGCGGCTGCAATCATGCATTTTTTGCTTGGACAGTGTTGAAGAGGGTAAAAGCATGTCTGGTTGCGCAAGGCTTTATCCGTCAACACTACCTTCCTACTGTCACGCGTAGGGTAGGGTAGCGTGTGTCAATTAGATGACTCTATAAAATGTGACGTTACGCAGCGTTATTGCGCCCTAGGGACGCCAAAAATACAACAGCAGTAATCATTTACTGTCTAATACTCCACCTATGACCAACAAAAAAAGACCGTTCCCTCTTTAACAATCTACAAGACTAACAAGCATAATGGTTCACGCTGACTTTATTGAGGTACAGTATTACATCGACATTGTCCATGAGTAACTATGCACTGTGATACCTATATACCATTATTAATTTATATCTGTTGTGGTTGTTTCAACAGCACTTGCAGGTATAACTAGTACTACCTATTGTCAGTATGCATGATGCACTTTATAGATGTAATAATTTATTATTGCACATTATTACCAGGTTTAGATGCTGGCCATTTCATATATGGTGTGTGAAGTTACAGTTGGCATCAGTATGTGTATTTTATAATGTCTGTCATAAATAAAAATCGTGATGATGATTATGAGGATTTTATGATTTGTACATCCATTGACTGCATTATCTTACAGGTACAGATAAAGTTCCTTAAAAAGCATTAATTGATAAGTATGAAATGTACTTTTATGCATTAATTTCAAAAAGTGAAGACTGTTTTAGTTTTTGTTACCATTTATAATAGACATGTGCAGATATGCGCTGTGATGACAAATTATTATTTGTCCATATTTGTCATAAAAATTTATCATTCTAGGCCTGGAAAACTTCACAATTTCCTGTTTTAAGCATAACAATCAGGGTGACGGCTCTTCCTATTTGGAGCATGTTCGACATGGGTTTTTCTGTGCATGTGTAGGGAACAGGAGACATGGATAACGTTGCGAACCAGTTATTTAATCTGAAAACGGACAGACAAATTCTGGCGAGATCCATGCCTTGTTCATTTTCAGAAAAGTAAGCCGGTCTACATTATCGGAGGATAGTCGCATGCGACGGTCTGTTAGTACACCACCTGCGGCACTAAAGACGCGCTCCGATAATACACTGGCAGCAGGGCAAGCCAGCACCTCCAATGCATACTGGCTAAGCTCTGGCCATGTATCCAGCTTAGAGACCCAAAACTTGAATGGGGAAGAGCCATCTGGGAGTACACTGAGAGGGAAAGACATGTAGTCTGTCACCATCTTACGGAAACGTTGCCTCCTGCTGACTGGAGCCGTCTCGGATGGTGTAGACATTGGTGGCGCTGCCACAAAACTTCGCCACATTTGGAACATACTGGTCTTGCCCTGTGCAGAGGCGCTGCTTGTGCTCCCTCTTGTTGCAGAGCTGTCTCCACTGCCTCGACGCACAGAGCTGCTTTGTAAAGCAGTAGCAGCAGCAGTGCTCTCGGCTGGAATGGAGAACATTATGGATTGCACCAGTATGTCTTGGTACTCCCGCATTTTACGCTCCCGGTTCAACGGTGTGATGAGGCTTTGTAAGTTGTCCCGGTAGCGAGGGTCTAGGAGGGTGTACACCCAATAATCAGACGTGGTGAGAATGTGGGCGATGCGGCGGTCGTTTCTCAGGCACTGCAGCATGAAATCAACCATGTGCTGCAGACTCCCAACTGGCCAAGAAACGCTGTCCCCTGCAAGAGGCGTCATCTCTGACTGCTCTGCATCACCCCACCCTCGCTCTACATACTGACTAGAGCGTTGTGTACCTCCCTCTGGAGCGATGTCTTCCTCCTCCATTGACTCCTCCTCATCCTCCTCACAAAGTGAACACTGCCCAGCCCTTTGTGAGGAACCACGTTGCGCTGACTGTCCAGAAGGTGATGGAATTTGTGACTCCTCATCCTCCACTCTTCCAAAACCTCATCCCTTATTGCTTGCAGTGTTTTTTGAAGCAGGCAGATAAGGGGGACAGTCAGGCTGACTAGTGCATCATCTGCACTCGCCATCCGCGTTGACTCATCAAACGCACGCAAAACGTGGCAGATGTCCTTCATAGAGGCCCACTCAGTAGTGGTGAAGTGTGAACGACGCAAATTGCGAGTTGATTGCGCCTGATGCAGCTGATACTCCATTACTGCTGGCTGCTGCTCACACAACCGCTCCAACATATGTAACGTGGAATTCCACCTGGTGGGTACGTCACATATGATGCGATGTTCAGGAAGGCGAAATCTGCGTTGCAGAGCTGCAATGCGCGATCTGGCCATGCTGGAACGTCGCAAGTGAGCGCACTCTAGGCGGACCTTGTGCAGCAGTGCATCAAGATCCGGATAGTCCCTCAAAAAACTCTGCACGACCAAGTTGAGCACATGTGCCAGACATGGTATGTGAGTGAGGTTGCCAAGGCCCAGAGCTGCCACCAGATTTCGGCCATTGTCACACACTACCAAGCCTGGCTGGAGATTCGCTGGCAAAAACCACACGTCGCTCTCCTGCTTGATGGCATTCCAGAGCTCCTGCGCTGTGTGGCTTCGATTCCCCATGTAAATTAATTTCAGGACGGCCTGTTGACGTTTGGCCACGGCTGTGCTCATATCGGTCGCATCAGGTAAACGTTCACGGGTCCATGTGGAGGTAGACCGTGACGGCTCCTGCAGCGATGATTCTGAGGAACTGGAGTAGGAGGAGGAGTTAATGTGGACAGACTTGATTCCTGCAATCCTTGGAGTTGGCAGAACACGTACAGCGCCACTCGCAAGATCTGTACCCGGCTCCACAACATTGACCCAATGGGCAGTGAGGGAAAGGTATCGTCCTGGCCATGGGTACTGGTCCACGCATCGGTGGTCAGGTGGACCTTGCTACTGACGGCGTTTAGTAGCGCATGTTTAATTTTTCCCTCAACATGCTTTTGCAGACCAGGGACGGCTTGCCTGCTGAAATAAAATCGGCTGGGCACATTGTATTGTGGGACTGCCAATGACATTAAGTCACGGAAACTGTCAGTCTCCACCAGCCTGAATGACAGCATTTCAAGGGACAGGAGTTTTGCAATGCCAGCATTCAGAGCCTGTGCTCGTGGATGGTTTGCGAGTATGGCCGTCTTTTATCCCATGCCTGTGCTACCGATGGCTGTTTTGTGGCCTGGGAGTGTGAGGATGACAGGGAACTTGCAGCTGTGGGTGGAATAACACTGGGTCTCTGGACAACAGTTACAGAGGTTCTTCCATGGCGATCCTGTGAGGAAGCCGAACCAGCTGTGTGTGAGCTGGAGGAAGAGGCTCCAACACGAGCTGAAGATGTAGGTGCTGCTGTAGGTTGGCCTACATCTCCAGTGTGTCTTTGTAACTCAGCTACGTGCTTTGTCCGTACATGTTTCCACATATTTGTGGTATTGAGGTTACTGATATTTTTACCTCTTTTAACTTTTTGATTACACAGCTTGCATTTGACATAGCAAATATCATCTGCAAGTGTGTCAAAAAAGGACCACGCAGTGCAAGTCCTGGGAGCGCCCGGTTTGGCTGTTGGAAGAGAACTGCTACGAACGGGTGCCAAACTGGAGGGTACAGGCAACCGAGTCTGCAGCCTACCTCTCCTTACTGTTTGGACCGTTGGGGCAATCTCTTCCTCAGAGCTGCTACCACCACCTTCCTGTTCCTCACGCCATGTTGGGTCTTGGACCTCATCATCTCCACTACCCTCTTCCAACACCTGCTGCTGTTGGGTGGTCTGGCCAGCACCTTGCTCAACAGAAAATGACACCTGAGTCTCATCATCATCAGATGCGTTCTGCGGTGTGCTGACCATCGGCACTGGCTCACCCGCCTCTTCACATTCAGAGAGACACAGCTGTTGCGCATCACTGCATACTGCCTCTTCTTCACATTCCAGAATGCTGCTTGGCTGGGCCCCTGTTTCCAAGCCAACAGATTCTGAGAACAGAAGCAGAGACTCAGCTGGCTCCAGTT
Source organism: Oophaga sylvatica (assembly GCA_033576555.1). Classification (NCBI taxonomy): domain Eukaryota; kingdom Metazoa; phylum Chordata; class Amphibia; order Anura; family Dendrobatidae; genus Oophaga; species Oophaga sylvatica. The sequence continues at coordinate 259,623,498 of JARQOD010000002.1, forward strand.
CATAACTCTCTGACTGCCTGGGCAATTTGGCAGGCGGTGAAGAGACAGATGGTTGTTCAACAGTGCTGTGGTCCTGAGAGGAGGTGGAAGCAATTGAAGTCGATGCATTGGCTGCCATCCAACCAACAACGGCTTCAATTTGTTCTTCCCGCAGCAGAGGGGTACGCTGAGCTCCTACAAAAGTGCGCATAAAGGAACGCTCACGGGGAAAACTGGTGGATGCTGTGTCACTGGGTGCGGCAGCAGCCACAGAATCCCCACGTCCTCTCCCTGCTGAAACTCCCGGCCACGACCACGTGCCTTACTCCCTGCCTTCTTCATCTTGGTAGATTGATAAAGAAAGTCAGAAAAGTTATAAGGCCTAAGGGTGGTTATTCCTCAGAGACTGCAGTGAACACTGCAGACAACTGTTCAGTAGCTGTGAAAGGCCCCTTTGTGTACTTCTATAGTGTTTGCAACCAATGTATTGTATACGGATGGAAGCGCGTCACACTAATAGATTAGATTTTTGGCAAATATAATGGAGCAGCACCAATTAGTGAAGGATGAGGCAGTGACACACGCTCAGCAGACTACAACCAGCAGTAGTTGAAGAACTAACTGGAGCGTGATCTGCACTCAAAAAATGAAAAGCTCACAGACTACAGTGAACACTGAAACACAACTGTTCAGTAGCTGTGAAACGCCCCTTTGTCTACTTCTATAGTGTTTGCAACCAATGTATTGTATACGGATGGAAGCGCGTCACACTAATAGATTAATTTTTGGCAAATATAATGGAGCAGCACCAATTAGTGAAGGATGAGGCAGTGACACACGCTCAGCAGACTACAACCAGCAGTAGTTGAAGAACTAACTGGAGCGTGATCTGCACTCAAAAAATGAAAAGCTCACAGACTACAGTGAACACTGAAACACAACTGTTCAGTAGCTGTGAAACGCCCCTTTGTCTACTTCTATAGTTGTTTGCAACCAATGTATTGTATACGGATGGAAGCGCGTCACACTAATAGATTAGATTTTTGGCAAATATAATGGAGCAGCACCAATTAGTGAAGGATGAGGCAGTGACACACGCTCAGCAGACTACAACCAGCAGTAGTTGAAGAACTAACTGGAGCGTGATCTGCACTCAAAAAATGAAAAGCTCACAGACTACAGTGAACACTGAAACACAACTGTTCAGTAGCTGTGAAACCCCCCTTTGTCTACTTCTATAGTGTTTGCAACCAATGTATTGTATACGGATGGAAGCGCGTCACACTAATAGATTAGATTTTTGGCAAATATAATGGAGCAGCACCAATTAGTGAAGGATGAGGCAGTGACACACGCTCAGCAGACTACAACCAGCAGTAGTTGAAGAACTAACTGGAGCGTGATCTGCACTCAAAAATGAAAAGCTCACAGACTACAGTGAACACTGAAACACAACTGTTCAGTAGCTGTGAAACGCCCCTTTGTCTACTTCTATAGTGTTTGCAACCAATGTATTGTATACGGATGGAAGCGCGTCACACTAATAGATTAGATTTTTGGCAAATATAATGGAGCAGCACCAATTAGTGAAGGATGAGGCAGTGACACACGCTCAGCAGACTACAACCAGCAGTAGTTGAAGAACTAACTGGAGCGTGATCTGCACTCAAAAAATGAAAAGCTCACAGACTACAGTGAACACTGAAACACAACTGTTCAGTAGCTGTGAAAAGCCCCTTTGTCTACTTCTATAGTGTTTGCAACCAATGTATTGTATACGGATGGAAGCGCGTCACACTAATAGATTAGATTTTTGGCAAATATAATGGAGCAGGCACCAATTAGTGAAGGATGAGGCAGTGACACACGCTCAGCAGACTACAACCAGCAGTAGTTGAAGAACTAACTGGAGCGTGATCTGCACTCAAAAAATGAAAAGCTCACAGACTACAGTGAACACTGAAACACAACTGTTCAGTAGCTGTGAAACGCCCCTTTGTCTACTTCTATAGTGTTTGCAACCAATGTATTGTATACGGATGGAAGCGCGTCACACTAATAGATTAGATTTTTGGCAAATATAATGGAGCAGCACCAATTAGTGAAGGATGAGGCAGTGACACACGCTCAGCAGACTACAACCAGCAGTAGTTGAAGAACTAACTGGAGCGTGATCTGCACTCAAAAAATGAAAAGCTCACAGACTACAGTGAACACTGAAACACAACTGTTCAGTAGCTGTGAAACGCCCCTTTGTCTACTTCTATAGTGTTTGCAACCAATGTATTGTATACGGATGGAAGCGCGTCACACTAATAGATTAGATTTTTGGCAAATATAATGGAGCAGCACCAATTAGTGAAGGATGAGGCAGTGACACACGCTCAGCAGACTACAACCAGCAGTAGTTGAAGAACTAACTGGAGCGTGATCTGCACTCAAAAAATGAAAAGCTCACAGACTACAGTGAACACTGAAACACAACTGTTCAGTAGCTGTGAAACGCCCCTTTGTCTACTTCTATAGTGTTTGCAACCAATGTATTGTATACGGATGGAAGCGCGTCACACTAATAGATTAGATTTTTGGCAAATATAATGGAGCAGCACCAATTAGTGAAGGATGAGGCAGTGACACACGCTCAGCAGACTACAACCAGCAGTAGTTGAAGAACTAACTGGAGCGTGATCTGCACTCAAAAAATGAAAAGCTCACAGACTACAGTGAACACTGAAAACACAACTGTTCAGTAGCTGTGAAACGCCCCTTTGTCTACTTCTATAGTGTTTGCAACCAATGTATTGTATACGGATGGAAGCGCGTCACACTAATAGATTAGATTTTGGTAAATATAATGGAGCAGCACCAATTAGTGAAGGATGAGGCAGTGACACACGCTCAGCAGACTACAACCAGCAGTAGTTGAAGAACTAACTGGAGCGTGATCTGCACTCAAAAAATGAAAAGCTCACAGACTACAGTGAACACTGAAACACAACTGTTCAGTAGCTGTGAAACGCCCCTTTGTCTACTTCTATAGTGTTTGCAACCAATGTATTGTATACGGATGGAAGCGCGTCACACTAATAGATTAGATTTGGCAAAATAATGGAGCAGCAGACCAATTAGTGAAGGATGAGGCAGTGACACACGTCTCACAGACTACAACCAGCAGTAGTTGAAGAACTAACTGGAGCGTGATCTGCACTCAAAAAATAAAAGCTACCACAGACTCAGTGAACACTGAAACACAACTGTTCAGTAGCTGTGAAACGCCCCTTTGTCTACTTCTATAGTGTTTGCAACCAATGTATTGTATACGGATGGAAGCGCGTCACACTAATAGATTAGATTTTTGGCAAATATAATGGAGCAGCACCAATTAGTGAAGGATGAGGCAGTGACACACGCTCAGCAGACTACAACCAGCAGTAGTTGAAGAACTAACTGGAGCGTGATCTGCACTCAAAAAATGAAAAGCTCACAGACTACAGTGAACACTGAAACACAACTGTTCAGTAGCTGTGAAACGCCCCTTTGTCTACTTCTATAGTGTTTGCAACCAATGTATTGTATAGGATGGAAGCGCGTCACACTAATAGATTAGATTTTTGGCAAATATAATGGAGCAGCACCAATTAGTGAAGGATGAGGCAGTGACACACGCTCAGCAGACTACAACCAGCAGTAGTTGAAGAACTAACTGGAGCGTGATCTGCACTCAAAAAATGAAAAGCTCACAGACTACAGTGAACACTGAAACACAACTGTTCAGTAGCTGTGAAACGCCCCTTTGTCTACTTCTATAGTGTTTGCAACCAATGTATTGTATACGGATGGAAGCGCGTCACACTAATAGATTAGATTTTTGGCAAATATAATGGAGCAGCACCAATTCGAAGATGAGGCAGTCGACAAGCTCACAGACTACAACAGCAGTAGTGAAGAACTACGAGCGTGATTGCACTCAAAACAGTGAATAGCAAGAAGTACTGAAACCACGTTCATAGCGTGACAGCACCATTGTCTACTTGCACAGAGTTTGCAACCAATGTATTGTATACGGATGGAAGCGCGTCACACTAATAGATTAGATTTTTGGCAAATATAATGGAGCAGCACCAATTAGTGAAGGATGAGGCAGTGACACACGCTCAGCAGACTACAACCAGCAGTAGTTGAAGAACTAACTGGAGCGTGATCTGCACTCAAAAAATGAAAAGCTCACAGACTACAGTGAACACTGAAACACAACTGTTCAGTAGCTGTGAAACGCCCCTTTGTCTACTTCTATAGTGTTTGCAACCAATGTATTGTATACGGATGGAAGCGCGTCACACTAATAGATTAGATTTTTGGCAATATAATGGAGCAGCACCAATTAGTGAAGGATGAGGCAGTGACACACGCTCAGCAGACTACAACCAGCAGTAGTTGAAGAACTAACTGGGCGTGATCTGCACTCAAAAATGAAAAGCTCACAGACTACAGTGAACACTGAAACACAACTGTTCAGTAGCTGTGAAAAAGCCCCTTTGTCCTACTTCTATAGTGTTTGCAACCAATGTATTGTATACGGATGGAAGCGCGTCACACTAATAGATTAGATTTTTGGCAAATATAATGGAGCAGCACCAATTAGTGAAGGATGAGGCAGTGACACACGCTCAGCAGACTACAACCAGCAGTAGTTGAAGAACTAACTGGAGCGTGATCTGCACTCAAAAAATGAAAAGCTCACAGACTACAGTGAACACTGAAACACAACTGTTCAGTAGCTGTGAAACGCCCCTTTGTCTACTTCTATAGTGTTTGCAACCAATGTATTGTATATGGATGGAAGCGCGTCACACTAATAGATTAGATTTTTGGCAAATATAATGGAGCAGCACTAATTAGTGAAGGATGAGGCAGTGACACACGCTCAGCAGACTACAACCAGCAGTAGTTGAAGAACTAACTGGAGCGTGATCTGCACTCAAAAAATGAAAAGCTCACAGACTACAGTGAACACTGAAACACAACTGTTCAGTAGCTGTGAAACGCCCCTTTGTCTACTTCTATAGTGTTTGCAACCAATGTATTGTATACGGATGGAAGCGCGTCACACTAATAGATTAGATTTTTGGCAAATATAATGGAGCTGCACCAATTCCACAAAATCAAATAAAAAAAAGAGTCAGTGAGTGACACGTGCAGATGCCTACAAACAGCGGTGGATGCAGAGCAAACTGCAGCGTCACCTGCGCTCACACACACCTTGCACAGAGCTGTTAAAACAACAGTGGCAAAAGGAAGCTTTACACAGCGGTTGGTAAACTAGCCTGCCTAAAGCACAGTAGAGTACACAAAATCGCAATGTCTAACTGTCCCTCAGAGTCAGCACAGCAGCGTTCTGTCCCTAACTGAGTTCACAGCACAGTGACGCTAAAATGGCGGCGGCGCCTTTTATAGTGCATTCTGACATCATTTCAGCAGCCAATCACAGCCATGCCATTAGTTAAGATGACCGCAGCATTACAGGATGTGCCCACACTTCATAAGATTCCTCATTGGCTGACTAAAATCACATTGCCTCTCAAAGAATTATGGGAACTTCCGATTCCGGTATACGATATATGAAAAATATCGGAACTAAGTATCGGAATTCCGATACAGCGAATATCGGCCGATACCCGATACTTGCGGTATCGGAATGCTCAACACTAGTCACGTCTTTACCCGGCAATTGAATTAGAGTCGATTTTACTATGTAGAAGTGTATAAAACTATAAATATATGTATATATATGTCACAATGACATGTATATATATATATATATGTATTCTATGTGTGTATATTTTGTGTTTACAACGAAAGAAAGGGTTTTTTTTGTTGCGATATTTTGTTCCCATAGACTTACATGGGACTTCCGGTATCGAAATCGGATATCGACGATATTTAGTGCTATCGGCGATACAATTTCGATACGATATTTTTAGATATCGAGCAATATCGCTCAACACTAGTCATGAAAGGATCGCGTTCCTGACCGGGGTCACTGAAAGGTCACCCAACATGCAGGCACAAAACCCTTTGTGCTTCACCACAGGGGGGTTGGCTTAACCCCTACGTGGCTACAATCGCTCTGATTGGCTGTTAAAAGTGAAACAGTGCTCCCTTTATTCCGAGCCACGACGTGTGCCACATATGGGGTATCAGCGTACTCAGTAAAATTGCACAACAACTTTGGGGGTCTAATTTCTCCTGTTACTCTTGGGAAATAAAAATTGGGGACTAAAAAAATGATTTTTGTGGAAAAAAATGATTTTTTATTTTCACAGCTCTGCGTTATAAACTTCTGTGAAGAACTTGGAGATTCAAAGTGCTCACCACACATCTAGAGGAGTTCCTTGGGGGATCTAGTTTCCAAAATGGGGTCACTTGTGGGGGTTTATACTGTTTAGGCACATCATGGGCTCTGCAAACGTAACATGACGCCCGCAGACCATTCCATCAAGTCGGCATTTCAAAACGTCACTACTTCCCTTCCGAGCCCCGACGTGTGCCCATACAGTAGTTTTCTCCCACATATGGGGTACCAGTGTACTCAGGACAAACTGTAAAACAACTTTTGGGGTCCAATTTCTCCTGTTACCCTTGTGAAAATAAAAAATTGTGGGTTAAAAAAATCAGTTTTTGAGGAAAAAAATTATTTTTTGTTTTTACAGCTCTGCATTATAAACTTCTGTGAAGCACGTGGGGGTTCAAGGTGCTCACCACACATCTGGATAAGTTCCTTGGGGGGTCTAGTTTACAAAATGGGGTCACGTGTGGTTGGTTTCTACTGTTTGGGCACATCAGGGGCTCTGCAAACGTAACAAGATGCCCGCAGACCATTCCATCAAGTCGGCATTTCAAAGCGTCACTACATCCCTTCCGAGCACTGACGTGTGCCCAAACAGTGGTTAACCCCCACATATGGGGTACCAGCGTACTCAGGACAAACTGGACAACTTTTGGGGTCCAATTTCTCCTGTAACCATTGTGAAAATAAAAAATAGGGGGCTAAAAAAATCATTTTTTGAGAAAAAAAATGATTTTTTATTTTCAAGGCTGTGCGTTATAAACTTCTGTATAGCACCTGGGGGTTCAAAGTGCTCACTGTGCATCTAAATAAGTTCCTTAGGGGGTCTTGTTTCCAAAATGGGGTCATTTGTGGGGGAGCTCCAAAGTTTTAAATAAATGCAAAAATTATCGACCTAAATTTACCACTAACATGAAGCCCAATATGTCACGAAAAAACAATCTCAGAATCGCTAGGATCCGTTGAAGCGTTCCTGAGTTATTACCTCATAAAGGGACACTGGTCAGAATTTCAAAAAATGGCAAGGTCATGAAGGGGTTAAAAGGAGGAGAGAGCAACTCTGATGCCTCTGGGGGAACATATTTGCCAACACAAGGATGGTTGGAAGACTTATCAGTGTCTTAGGGACAGATACACATTACTAAGAAATGCATAAGATTGCTGAACAAGCAGTGCATTGCTGTCAAATGAATAATAGAAGGAGATAATCGAAATTCTACAGCATTCTGTAGCAAGGTTGTCATTAAAACTTGAAAAGGAAGCTGCTGATGAGTTTGCCAGAAGGTTGTAAAGGGTCTTAAGTGCAAGACCCATCTTGATATTTATTCCAATCATTTACCTATATGTTCAAGCTGCTGCCTCATGTAAGAACAGTTATTACCACTGAGCACATTTCCATGTAGAAAACTTTGTAAACTCTTTGTAGCCTCTTTGATCAAACTGTGTCCAGTGTATGCATGCATTCCCTTCGCCATATGGGAATACCTAAAATCACTATACCGGCAAGAGCCATTGCATCCCATATTCTTTATAAAGGGGACACACCAGACCAAATACACCTTACAGGTCTTTAGGACCCTAATAGCACTGGGACTAAGGTGCAACTGCAATCACTGCAACATATTCAGCTATTGCTTGGTCTGACCTATTGAAACTTTTCATGACAGAGAGAATTGGGTCAGCATGTATAGATGTACCCGGTGACAACACTCAGCTGTCTGGTGACCCGGGACCAGGGGCTCCTTCCCTGTCCGTACCACTAGGGGGCGCCCTGGGATACTTCAGAAGGGGAAGAAGCTGGGGCCACCACCCTTGCCTTATCTTCTGAATAAAGGGTATGCCACACTGAACAATATCGCTAACGGGATCGCTAAAAAACGTCACTATTTAGCGATCCCGTTAGCGATGTTGTTCAGTGCGGCAGCTGCCAGCGACGAGCTTCCTGCTGTGATCTCGCTCGTCGCTGGAATCGTTCCGGACCCTATTTTCTCGTCGGCGCTCCCGCTGGGTAAGTATATATCGCTAGTGTGGCACCTTTTCTTAGCGATTTAGCGGTACTTTTGTACCGCTAAAGTCGTTAAGAAGATCGCTAACGGCGATAGCGTCGTTAACTATATCGCTAAATGTGGCCGCACTTAGCGATATAGAAACAATCCCGCTAGCGATCGCATTAGTATGCGTCGTTATTGTGATCGCTAGCGGGATTGTTTAGTGTGGCAGTACCTTAAGCCCTCTGTCTGTTCTCTTTCTCCACCCAGGGAAGAGGGGCAATACTGTGCACCACAGTACACCAACCCGACGAACAAGGCAACACAAACAAGGGTAAACTGAAAAATCCAAACATACAAATATTCACCGACATATAACAGAGGAATGCACAGGGGAGTGGAGGATGGGGGAAAAAATAAAGTAAGAGGTCGGAAAGGAATTATGACACTTACAAACCATGCAACAGTCACAGATAACTCCTCCAAAACGCCTTCTCATATAAACACCACTCCTCCAAGCCATGCAGCAAAAGCTAGCTCTGACATGGGTTTGAATCAGGACCCAGATTATAAAGGGGATGGGAGTGGCTAACCAAGCTCAGCTAAGAGCTCAGACTCCCAAAGATCCCAACATGGCCGATTAACCCCGGTTCTGCCAAAAGATATAAAAATAAGCACCATTTAAAAAGAAGGTGAAGTGCTTCTTTTTAGCACAGGAGTAGGGGCAATCAGTGAAAGGGTCTTCTGGCTCCTCTCTGTTGCGGTAACAACGTGACACCTGGTTTGTAGTAATCACTGGTTACACTTGAAATTTCCGAGGCCTACACCAACATCTCACATGGGGCCAACAGGGGTAAATCGTGAATAAAAGAGATAATATGGATAGATAAATAAATAAATAGAGGATATTATATTAATACAGATTGTAATGTTAGGTCAATTATTTCATCTCAGTTTCAAAATTTCAACATGTAACGTGGCTGATGATGTTTTTTAATGCTTTATACTGGACACATTAAATTGTGAAAAATGATATGAACAGTGTTAGTGTAAAACTATTTGAAGTTGTATATGGCTGCTGAGAGACTGAAAAAGAAACTCAGCCACATAGTTGTGTAAATTTTCTGTTATCAAAACTTTCATTAATAAGTTATATACAGTATTTACACAGCACAGGCACATGGCTTGTTAAATGTATCATAAATCTCTCATTTAATGAGTTCAGTTGTGATTTGAAAATTATTTGTGCACTACTGACAGCAAGCAGGGAATCTGCGTTTTTTGCTTGCGTTTTTTTTGTGCAAATTTTTCCCCATTCATTAGCATTGGTGAAATCTGTTACAAAACGCTGAAAGAAAAGACATGCTGAAGATTTACACCTGCACCAAAACTGCAAGTCACAAACAGGCAACATGTGCATGAGACTTCAGGATTCTTATTTACTTTGCTGGCATCAGGAAACCCTTCAGGTATTGTTACAAATCTGCCCTGAAAAAACGGCGCTAAAAACACGTGTGCACACAGCCTAAGACATTGAAGACATTTTTGTTCCGCATTTTAAAGTTGAGTGAGTTGTATGGTCAGGCTCGGACTGGCCCATAGGGTAACAGGGGAATCCCCCGGTGGGCCTGTGCAGATCTGGGCCCACAACCCCACTTTATGGGCAGTACTTGGCATAATTCAATTGATTCACTCTGTACAGAAAAAAGCAGCATCTCATCATTCATTAACCAAACTACCCAGATTATTATATAGAGATATAGGTAAAATTTGTGAATGAGGGTAATGTAATATTTGTATGGAGGTGAAATGTGGGCCCCAAAGTCAATGTTACTGGTGTAGTTCGACACTGTATATGGTTATGTAATATTACTCATTTCTCAGCACCAGTGCTAGGAACTCAGTATATATAGAATATGTGAGGAAAACAAAGCTTAGATGGAAATGAAAGAAGGGCAAATGTCATAAAGAACAGCTATCAAGTAATAGCTTTAATAAGTGTGAATAATCATCATGTCTTCTAGCTATAAAGTACCCCTCACTTCCCTGCAGGATTGCATATCACACTGATTAAACATACGTAAATGGGCTTGTTGAAGCACTGCTATGACATGCCGCAGTTACAACAGAACAATCAGGACTAGTGGCGACCTGCATAGTAGACTCCATAGGTGATGTGTGACTGCATGATGTAGAAAAAGCAATTTGCACTTTCTGTAATAAACTGTTATACAACATTTGTTCACTTAGATCATTTTAGACCTAAATTAAAAATGCAACAGTAAGCACAAATATAAATGTAAGACTCTATGTGGTTAAATTGGGTCAATACTTTGTAAACTCCCGCTATTATCTGTCTGCGAGCAAGCTGATATAGGAAAGAGTGTATCTTCGTACCGTGTTAGCCAGTAGATAGAAAAATATTTAGACTTGAGAGTCCTCAGTGGTTGATACCTTTTAATGGCTAACTGAA
>JARQOD010000002.1:259634383-259719360 GCA_033576555.1 Oophaga sylvatica
AATGTGGACAGACTTGATTCCTGCAATCCTTGGAGTTGGCAGAACACGTACAGCGCCACTCGCAAGATCTGTACCCGGCTCCACAACATTGACCCAATGGGCAGTGAGGAAAGGTATCGTCACTGGCCATGGGTACTGGTCCACGCATCGGTGGTCAGGTGGACCTTGCTACTGACGGCGTTTAGTAGCGCATGTTTAATTTTTTCCCTCAACATGCTTTTGCAGACCAGGGACGGCTTGCCTGCTGAAATAAAATCGGCTGGGCACATTGTATTGTGGGACTGCCAATGACATTAAGTCACGGAAACTGTCAGTCTCCACCAGCCTGAATGACAGCATTTCAAGGACAGGAGTTTTGCAATGCCAGCATTCAGAGCCTGTGCTCGTGGATGGTTTGCAGAGTATGGCCGTCTTTTATCCCATGCCTGTGCTACCGATGGCTGTTTTGTGGCCTGGGAGTGTGAGGATGACAGGGAACTTGCAGCTGTGGGTGGAATAACACTGGGTCTCTGGACAACAGTTACAGAGGTTCTTCCATGGCGATCCTGTGAGGAAGCCGAACCAGCTGTGTGTGAGCTGGAGGAAGAGGCTCCAACACGAGCTGAAGATGTAGGTGCTGCTGTAGGTTGGCCTACATCTCCAGTGTGTCTTTGTAACTCAGCTACGTGCTTTGTCCGTACATGTTTCCACATATTTGTGGTATTGAGGTTACTGATATTTTTACCTCTTTTAACTTTTTGATTACACAGCTTGCATTTGACATAGCAAATATCATCTGCAAGTGTGTCAAAAAAGGACCACGCAGTGCAAGTCCTGGGAGCGCCCGGTTTGGCTGTTGGAAGAGAACTGCTACGAACGGGTGCCAAACTGGAGGGTACAGGCAACCGAGTCTGCAGCCTACCTCTCCTTACTGTTTGGACCGTTGGGCAATCTCTTCCTCAGAGCTGCTACCACCACCTTCCTGTTCCTCACGCCATGTTGGGTCTTGGACCTCATCATCTCCACTACCCTCTTCCAACACCTGCTGCTGTTGGGTGGTCTGGCCAGCACCTTGCTCAACAGAAAATGACACCTGAGTCTCATCATCATCAGATGCGTTCTGCGGTGTGCTGACCATCGGCACTGGCTCACCCGCCTCTTCACATTCAGAGAGACACAGCTGTTGCGCATCACTGCATACTGCCTCTTCTTCACATTCCAGAATGCTGCTTGGCTGGGCCCCTGTTTCCAAGCCAACAGATTCTGAGAACAGAAGCAGAGACTCAGCTGGCTCCAGTTCATAACTCTCTGACTGCCTGGGCAATTTGGCAGGCGGTGAAGAGACAGATGGTTGTTCAACAGTGCTGTGGTCCTGAGAGGAGGTGGAAGCAATTGAAGTCGATGCATTGGCTGCCATCCAACCAACAACGGCTTCAATTTGTTCTTCCCGCAGCAGAGGGGTACGCTGAGCTCCTACAAAAGTGCGCATAAAGGAACGCTCACGGGAAAACTGGTGGATGCTGTGTCACTGGGTGCGGCAGCAGCCACAGAATCCCCACGTCCTCTCCCTGCTGAAACTCCCCCGGCCACGACCACGTGCCTTACTCCCTGCCTTCTTCATCTTGGTAGATTGATAAAGAAAGTCAGAAAAGTTATAAGGCCTAAGGGTGGTTATTCCTCAGAGACTGCAGTGAACACTGCAGACAACTGTTCAGTAGCTGTGAAAGGCCCCTTTGTGTACTTCTATAGTGTTTGCAACCAATGTATTGTATACGGATGGAAGCGCGTCACACTAATAGATTAGATTTTTGGCAAATATAATGGAGCAGCACCAATTAGTGAAGGATGAGGCAGTGACACACGCTCAGCAGACTACAACCAGCAGTAGTTGAAGAACTAACTGGAGCGTGATCTGCACTCAAAAAATGAAAAGCTCACAGACTACAGTGAACACTGAAACACAACTGTTCAGTAGCTGTGAAACGCCCCTTTGTCTACTTCTATAGTGTTTGCAACCAATGTATTGTATACGGATGGAAGCGCGTCACACTAATAGATTAGATTTTTGGCAAATATAATGGAGCAGCACCAATTAGTGAAGGATGAGGCAGTGACACACGCTCAGCAGACTACAACCAGCAGTAGTTGAAGAACTAACTGGAGCGTGATCTGCACTCAAAAAATGAAAAGCTCACAGACTACAGTGAACACTGAAACACAACTGTTCAGTAGCTGTGAAACGCCCCTTTGTCTACTTCTATAGTGTTTGCAACCAATGTATTGTATACGGATGGAAGCGCGTCACACTAATAGATTAGATTTTTGGCAAATATAATGGAGCAGCACCAATTAGTGAAGGATGAGGCAGTGACACACGCTCAGCAGACTACAACCAGCAGTAGTTGAAGAACTAACTGGAGCGTGATCTGCACTCAAAAAATGAAAAGCTCACAGACTACAGTGAACACTGAAACACAACTGTTCAGTAGCTGTGAAACGCCCCTTTGTCTACTTCTATAGTGTTTGCAACCAATGTATTGTATACGGATGGAAGCGCGTCACACTAATAGATTAGATTTTTGGCAAATATAATGGAGCAGCACCAATTGAAGGATGAGGCAGTGACACACGCTCAGCAGACTACAACCAGCAGTAGTTGAAGAACTAACTGGAGCGTGATCTGCACTCAAAAAATGAAAAGCTCACAGACTACAGTGAACACTGAAACACAACTGTTCAGTAGCTGTGAAACGCCCCTTTGTCTACTTCTATAGTGTTTGCAACCAATGTATTGTATACGGATGGAAGCGCGTCACACTAATAGATTAGATTTTTGGCAAATATAATGGAGCAGCACCAATTAGTGAAGGATGAGGCAGTGACACACGCTCAGCAGACTACAACCAGCAGTAGTTGAAGAACTAACTGGAGCGTGATCTGCACTCAAAAAATGAAAAGCTCACAGACTACAGTGAACACTGAAACACAACTGTTCAGTAGCTGTGAAAAGCCCCTTTGTCTACTTCTATAGTGTTTGCAACCAATGTATTGTATACGGATGGAAGCGCGTCACACTAATAGATTAGATTTTTGGCAAATATAATGGAGCAGCACCAATTAGTGAAGGATGAGGCAGTGACACACGCTCAGCAGACTACAACCAGCAGTAGTTGAAGAACTAACTGGAGCGTGATCTGCACTCAAAAAATGAAAAGCTCACAGACTACAGTGAACACTGAAACACAACTGTTCAGTAGCTGTGAAACGCCCCTTTGTCTACTTCTATAGTGTTTGCAACCAATGTATTGTATACGGATGGAAGCGCGTCACACTAATAGATTAGATTTTTGGCAAATATAATGGAGCAGCACCAATTAGTGAAGGATGAGGCAGTGACACACGCTCAGCAGACTACAACCAGCAGTAGTTGAAGAACTAACTGGAGCGTGATCTGCACTCAAAAAATGAAAAGCTCACAGACTACAGTGAACACTGAAACACAACTGTTCAGTAGCTGTGAAACGCCCCTTTGTCTACTTCTATAGTGTTTGCAACCAATGTATTGTATACGGATGGAAGCGCGTCACACTAATAGATTAGATTTTTGGCAAATATAATGGAGCAGCACCAATTAGTGAAGGATGAGGCAGTGACACACGCTCAGCAGACTACAACCAGCAGTAGTTGAAGAACTAACTGGAGCGTGATCTGCACTCAAAAAATGAAAAGCTCACAGACTACAGTGAACACTGAAACACAACTGTTCAGTAGCTGTGAAACGCCCCTTTGTCTACTTCTATAGTGTTTGCAACCAATGTATTGTATACGGATGGAAGCGCGTCACACTAATAGATTAGATTTTTGGCAAATATAATGGAGCAGCACCAATTAGTGAAGGATGAGGCAGTGACACACGCTCAGCAGACTACAACCAGCAGTAGTTGAAGAACTAACTGGAGCGTGATCTGCACTCAAAAAATGAAAAGCTCACAGACTACAGTGAACACTGAAACACAACTGTTCAGTAGCTGTGAAACGCCCCTTTGTCTACTTCTATAGTGTTTGCAACCAATGTATTGTATACGGATGGAAGCGCGTCACACTAATAGATTAGATTTTTGGTAAATATAATGGAGCAGCACCAATTAGTGAAGGATGAGGCAGTGACACACGCTCAGCAGACTACAACCAGCAGTAGTTGAAGAACTAACTGGAGCGTGATCTGCACTCAAAAAATGAAAAGCTCACAGACTACAGTGAACACTGAAACACAACTGTTCAGTAGCTGTGAAACGCCCCTTTGTCTACTTCTATAGTGTTTGCAACCAATGTATTGTATACGGATGGAAGCGCGTCACACTAATAGATTAGATTTTTGGCAAATATAATGGAGCAGCACCAATTAGTGAAGGATGAGGCAGTGACACACGCTCAGCAGACTACAACCAGCAGTAGTTGAAGAACTAACTGGAGCGTGATCTGCACTCAAAAAATGAAAAGCTCACAGACTACAGTGAACACTGAAACACAACTGTTCAGTAGCTGTGAAACGCCCCTTTGTCTACTTCTATAGTGTTTGCAACCAATGTATTGTATACGGATGGAAGCGCGTCACACTAATAGATTAGATTTTTGGCAAATATAATGGAGCAGCACCAATTAGTGAAGGATGAGGCAGTGACACACGCTCAGCAGACTACAACCAGCAGTAGTTGAAGAACTAACTGGAGCGTGATCTGCACTCAAAAAATGAAAAGCTCACAGACTACAGTGAACACTGAAACACAACTGTTCAGTAGCTGTGAAACGCCCCTTTGTCTACTTCTATAGTGTTTGCAACCAATGTATTGTATATGGATGGAAGCGCGTCACACTAATAGATTAGATTTTTGGCAAATATAATGGAGCAGCACTAATTAGTGAAGGATGAGGCAGTGACACACGCTCAGCAGACTACAACCAGCAGTAGTTGAAGAACTAACTGGAGCGTGATCTGCACTCAAAAAATGAAAAGCTCACAGACTACAGTGAACACTGAAACACAACTGTTCAGTAGCTGTGAAACGCCCCTTTGTCTACTTCTATAGTGTTTGCAACCAATGTATTGTATACGGATGGAAGCGCGTCACACTAATAGATTAGATTTTTGGCAAATATAATGGAGCTGCACCAATTCCACAAAATCAAATAAAAAAAAAGAGTCAGTGAGTGACACGTGCAGATGCCTACAAACAGCGGTGGATGCAGAGCAAACTGCAGCGTCACCTGCGCTCACACACACCTTGCACAGAGCTGTTAAAACAACAGTGGCAAAAGGAAGCTTTACACAGCGGTTGGTAAACTAGCCTGCCTAAAGCACAGTAGAGTACACAAAATCGCAATGTCTAACTGTCCCTCAGAGTCAGCACAGCAGCGTTCTGTCCCTAACTGAGTTCACAGCACAGTGACGCTAAAATGGCGGCGGCGCCTTTTATAGTGCATTCTGACATCATTTCAGCAGCCAATCACAGCCATGCCATTAGTTAAGATGACCGCAGCATTACAGGATGTGCCCACACTTCATAAGATTCCTCATTGGCTGACTAAAATCACATTGCCTCTCAAAGAATTATGGGAACTTCCGATTCCGGTATACGATATATGAAAAATATCGGAACTAAGTATCGGAATTCCGATACAGCGAATATCGGCCGATACCCGATACTTGCGGTATCGGAATGCTCAACACTAGTCACGTCTTTACCCGGCAATTGAATTAGAGTCGATTTTACTATGTAGAAGTGTATAAACTATAAATATATGTATATATATGTCACAATGACATGTATATATATATATATATGTATTCTATGTGTGTATATTTTGTGTTTACAACGAAAGAAAGGGTTTTTTTTGTTGCGATATTTTGTTCCCATAGACTTACATGGGACTTCCGGTATCGAAATCGGATATCGACGATATTTAGTGCTATCGGCGATACAATTTCGATACGATATTTTTAGATATCGAGCAATATCGCTCAACACTAGTCATGAAAGGATCGCGTTCCTGACCGGGGTCACTGAAAGGTCACCCAACATGCAGGCACAAAACCCTTTGTGCTTCACCACAGGGGGGTTGGCTTAACCCCTACGTGGCTACAATCGCTCTGATTGGCTGTTAAAAGTGAAACAGTGCTCCCTTTATTCCGAGCCACGACGTGTGCCACATATGGGGTATCAGCGTACTCAGTAAAAATTGCACAACAACTTTGGGGGTCTAATTTCTCCTGTTACTCTTGGGAAATAAAAATTGGGGACTAAAAAAATGATTTTTGTGGAAAAAAAATGATTTTTTATTTTCACAGCTCTGCGTTATAAACTTCTGTGAAGAACTTGGAGATTCAAAGTGCTCACCACACATCTAGAGGAGTTCCTTGGGGATCTAGTTTCCAAAATGGGGTCACTTGTGGGGGTTTATACTGTTTAGGCACATCATGGGCTCTGCAAACGTAACATGACGCCCGCAGACCATTCCATCAAGTCGGCATTTCAAAACGTCACTACTTCCCTTCCGAGCCCCGACGTGTGCCCATACAGTAGTTTTCTCCCACATATGGGGTACCAGTGTACTCAGGACAAACTGTAAAACAACTTTTGGGGTCCAATTTCTCCTGTTACCCTTGTGAAAATAAAAAATTGTGGGTTAAAAAAATCAGTTTTTGAGGAAAAAAATTATTTTTTGTTTTTACAGCTCTGCATTATAAACTTCTGTGAAGCACGTGGGGGTTCAAGGTGCTCACCACACATCTGGATAAGTTCCTTGGGGGTCTAGTTTACAAAATGGGGTCACGTGTGGTTGGTTTCTACTGTTTGGGCACATCAGGGGCTCTGCAAACGTAACAAGATGCCCGCAGACCATTCCATCAAGTCGGCATTTCAAAGCGTCACTACATCCCTTCCGAGCACTGACGTGTGCCCAAACAGTGGTTAACCCCCACATATGGGGTACCAGCGTACTCAGGACAAACTGGACAACTTTTGGGGTCCAATTTCTCCTGTAACCATTGTGAAAATAAAAAATAGGGGCTAAAAAAATCATTTTTTGAGAAAAAAAATGATTTTTTATTTTCAAGGCTGTGCGTTATAAACTTCTGTATAGCACCTGGGGGTTCAAAGTGCTCACTGTGCATCTAAATAAGTTCCTTAGGGGGTCTTGTTTCCAAAATGGGGTCATTTGTGGGGAGCTCCAAAGTTTTAAATAAATGCAAAAATTATCGACCTAAATTTACCACTAACATGAAGCCCAATATGTCACGAAAAAACAATCTCAGAATCGCTAGGATCCGTTGAAGCGTTCCTGAGTTATTACCTCATAAAGGGACACTGGTCAGAATTTCAAAAAATGGCAAGGTCATGAAGGGGTTAAAAGGAGGAGAGAGCAACTCTGATGCCTCTGGGGGAACATATTTGCCAACACAAGGATGGTTGGAAGACTTATCAGTGTCTTAGGGACAGATACACATTACTAAGAAATGCATAAGATTGCTGAACAAGCAGTGCATTGCTGTCAAATGAATAATAGAAGGAGATAATCGAAATTCTACAGCATTCTGTAGCAAGGTTGTCATTAAAACTTGAAAAGGAAGCTGCTGATGAGTTTGCCAGAAGGTTGTAAAGGGTCTTAAGTGCAAGACCCATCTTGATATTTATTCCAATCATTTACCTATATGTTCAAGCTGCTGCCTCATGTAAGAACAGTTATTACCACTGAGCACATTTCCATGTAGAAAACTTTGTAAACTCTTTGTAGCCTCTTTGATCAAACTGTGTCCAGTGTATGCATGCATTCCCTTCGCCATATGGGAATACCTAAAATCACTATACCGGCAAGAGCCATTGCATCCCATATTCTTTATAAAGGGGACACACCAGACCAAATACACCTTACAGGTCTTTAGGACCCTAATAGCACTGGGACTAAGGTGCAACTGCAATCACTGCAACATATTCAGCTATTGCTTGGTCTGACCTATTGAAACTTTTCATGACAGAGAGAATTGGGTCAGCATGTATAGATGTACCCGGTGACAACACTCAGCTGTCTGGTGACCCGGGACCAGGGGCTCCTTCCCTGTCCGTACCACTAGGGGGCGCCCTGGGATACTTCAGAAGGGGAAGAAGCTGGGGCCACCACCCTTGCCTTATCTTCTGAATAAAGGGTATGCCACACTGAACAATATCGCTAACGGGATCGCTAAAAAACGTCACTATTTAGCGATCCCGTTAGCGATGTTGTTCAGTGCGGCAGCTGCCAGCGACGAGCTTCCTGCTGTGATCTCGCTCGTCGCTGGAATCGTTCCGGACCCTATTTTCTCGTCGGCGCTCCCGCTGGGTAAGTATATATCGCTAGTGTGGCACCTTTTCTTAGCGATTTAGCGGTACTTTTGTACCGCTAAAGTCGTTAAGAAGATCGCTAACGGCGATAGCGTCGTTAACTATATCGCTAAATGTGGCCGCACTTAGCGATATAGAAACAATCCCGCTAGCGATCGCATTAGTATGCGTCGTTATTGTGATCGCTAGCGGGATTGTTTAGTGTGGCAGTACCTTAAGCCCTCTGTCTGTTCTCTTTCTCCACCCAGGGAAGAGGGGCAATACTGTGCACCACAGTACACCAACCCGACGAACAAGGCAACACAAACAAGGGTAAACTGAAAAATCCAAACATACAAATATTCACCGACATATAACAGAGGAATGCACAGGGGAGTGGAGGATGGGGGAAAAAATAAAGTAAGAGGTCGGAAAGGAATTATGACACTTACAAACCATGCAACAGTCACAGATAACTCCTCCAAAACGCCTTCTCATATAAACACCACTCCTCCAAGCCATGCAGCAAAAGCTAGCTCTGACATGGGTTTGAATCAGGACCCAGATTATAAAGGGGATGGGAGTGGCTAACCAAGCTCAGCTAAGAGCTCAGACTCCCAAAGATCCCAACATGGCCGATTAACCCCGGTTCTGCCAAAAGATATAAAAATAAGCACCATTTAAAAAGAAGGTGAAGTGCTTCTTTTTAGCACAGGAGTAGGGGCAATCAGTGAAAGGGTCTTCTGGCTCCTCTCTGTTGCGGTAACAACGTGACACCTGGTTTGTAGTAATCACTGGTTACACTTGAAATTTCCGAGGCCTACACCAACATCTCACATGGGGCCAACAGGGGTAAATCGTGAATAAAAGAGATAATATGGATAGATAAATAAATAAATAGAGGATATTATATTAATACAGATTGTAATGTTAGGTCAATTATTTCATCTCAGTTTCAAAATTTCAACATGTAACGTGGCTGATGATGTTTTTTAATGCTTTATACTGGACACATTAAATTGTGAAAAATGATATGAACAGTGTTAGTGTAAAACTATTTGAAGTTGTATATGGCTGCTGAGAGACTGAAAAAGAAACTCAGCCACATAGTTGTGTAAATTTTCTGTTATCAAAACTTTCATTAATAAGTTATATACAGTATTTACACAGCACAGGCACATGGCTTGTTAAATGTATCATAAATCTCTCATTTAATGAGTTCAGTTGTGATTTGAAAATTATTTGTGCACTACTGACAGCAAGCAGGGAATCTGCGTTTTTTGCTTGCGTTTTTTTGTGGCAAATTTTTCCCCATTCATTAGCATTGGTGAAATCTGTTACAAAACGCTGAAAGAAAAGACATGCTGAAGATTTACACCTGCACCAAAACTGCAAGTCACAAACAGGCAACATGTGCATGAGACTTCAGGATTCTTATTTACTTTGCTGGCATCAGGAAACCCTTCAGGTATTGTTACAAATCTGCCCTGAAAAAACGGCGCTAAAAACACGTGTGCACACAGCCTAAGACATTGAAGACATTTTTGTTCCGCATTTTAAAGTTGAGTGAGTTGTATGGTCAGGCTCGGACTGGCCCATAGGGTAACAGGGGAATCCCCCGGTGGGCCCTGTGCAGATCTGGGCCCACAACCCCACTTTATGGGCAGTACTTGGCATAATTCAATTGATTCACTCTGTACAGAAAAAAGCAGCATCTCATCATTCATTAACCAAACTACCCAGATTATTATATAGAGATATAGGTAAATTTGTGAATGAGGGTAATGTAATATTTGTATGGAGGTGAAATGTGGGCCCCCAAAGTCAATGTTACTGGTGTAGTTCGACACTGTATATGGTTATGTAATATTACTCATTTCTCAGCACCAGTGCTAGGAACTCAGTATATATAGAATATGTGAGGAAAACAAAGCTTAGATGGAAATGAAAGAAGGGCAAATGTCATAAAGAACAGCTATCAAGTAATAGCTTTAATAAGTGTGAATAATCATCATGTCTTCTAGCTATAAAGTACCCCTCACTTCCCTGCAGGATTGCATATCACACTGATTAAACATACGTAAATGGGGCTTGTTGAAGCACTGCTATGACATGCCGCAGTTACAACAGAACAATCAGGACTAGTGGCGACCTGCATAGTAGACTCCATAGGTGATGTGTGACTGCATGATGTAGAAAAAGCAATTTGCACTTTCTGTAATAAACTGTTATACAACATTTGTTCACTTAGATCATTTTAGACCTAAATTAAAAATGCA
This sequence comes from Oophaga sylvatica, assembly GCA_033576555.1. Taxonomy (NCBI): domain Eukaryota; kingdom Metazoa; phylum Chordata; class Amphibia; order Anura; family Dendrobatidae; genus Oophaga; species Oophaga sylvatica. Next base: position 259,644,996 of record JARQOD010000002.1, read on the forward strand.
ACAGTAAGCACAAATATAAATGTAAGACTCTATGTGGTTAAATTGGGTCAATACTTTGTAAACTCCCGCTATTATCTGTCTGCGAGCAAGCTGATATAGGAAAGAGTGTATCTTCGTACCGTGTTAGCCAGTAGATAGAAAAATATTTAGACTTGAGAGTCCTCAGTGGTTGATACCTTTTAATGGCTAACTGAAAAGATGGTATCAAATTGCAAGCTTTCGAGACTACTCAGGTCTCTTCATCAGGCTAAACTAATACAAAATCTGAAGAATCACATATTTATACACAAAATAGCACAGAAAAAATGCAATAGGTAGGACAAGTGACATGAAGCAGAACTGTCATTATGGCAGAGGGATTAACATAAATATGACTAGTTCATAGATAAGGAGTGAAGGTTTTATTACCCTCTGATTGGGGTCTGGTATTGTGTTGTGATGACCCTAAAAGGTCAGGGAGGCAGATTCCTTAATTGTTGTAGAACGACATAAAACTCTGGGATATATTCATCCCAGCACTAAGAGTGTCAAAGGTCATCATAAGTTTATATTCCCAGACTTTTCTATCCTTCTCAGATTTGAAGTTAGATTTTAATACAAGTAATTCCATATCTGCGAGCAAGCTGTAATTCAAGATTGCAATGCGCAGGTGCGTTATATGGAGGGCAACGACTACAATTCCCAGAAATAATGGAGACAGCGGCGAACAACATGTTAAGGCAAGTACCCAAAACACCGCCCATCTGACCTGACTGCTATAATTTAAATATCCCACCAATTTAGGGTGACAGATTCCCTTTAAGGAAATTTACTGATCATGCGCACATAGCTTCAGGATTGTCATTGAATTAGCTTTCATAAGGATTCCATAGCGTTTTTGGCCCATTTCAGAGCGGAAAAAACGCAGTGAAAATGCATCAAAAATGCACTGTGTGCACATAGCCTAAAGATCATAGAGATGAGTGGACTTATGGAATTTCGGCTTCACTCGGTTCGACCGAACTTTAGTCCAAAGTTTGGTTTGCGTACCCAAACTCGAACCTGAACCAGAACCCCACAAAAATCATTAAGAACCTGAACTCTGTATCTGGAAAATATCTCTCTCTTCCCCCCAACTCTCAAACTGTAAAATGGACTTCCAGGAGAAGTCCGGGTTTGGAATTCATCACAGGACGTGAGGGCTCGCTCATCTCTACTAAAGAAGTTATACCTGCCATTCACTTTCCAATATTTATCTGAACCCTGCTGGTCTCTACATCCTGGATGTATGGCAATACACATCTCCAGAAAATAGCTAGATGACTAAAGGGTATTTATCAGTTGCCCTACCTCCCCCAAACCACCACCATTTCTTGAATAAACACTATATCCCAAGATCTGAATTAGAATTTGGTATATCTGCATGGAACTTTAAGCAAATTTTGTACCTTATAAGTTTCTTTCTATTGTACCATCCAGGGGCTGTCCGGCAAATTTTAGCCTGAAGGGCAAGCACACAGGAGTAATCCATGAGCAGCAGCCCATCTTCATTGTGCTACAGTCTGGAATTCACCATTGAGGTATGCGCAATATATCAGATTCAATAAAGTAACATCCTCACCAAAAATCTAAAGCTCATTACTAGAGTTGAGCGATACTTTCCGATATCCTAAAGTATCGGAATCGGAATGGTATCGCCGATATCACTAAATATCGGCGATACCCGATACCGATACCGGAAGTCCCATGTAAGTCTATGGGAACAAAATATCGCAACTAAAAAAACCCCATTCTTTCCTTGTAAACACTAAATATACACACATAGAATACATATATATATATACATGTCATTGTGACATATATATATATACATATATGTATAGTTTATACACTTCTACATAGTAAAATATCCTCTGATTCAATTGCCGGGTAAAGCCGGCTTCAGTGAAAAGACAGAAGCACCCGACATGAAATGACACTTGGTGTACATAGGGTTAACCATGTATTTTCATGTCGTTTGCTATCTGATTTGCACAAACAATTAAATCAGTCTATGTGTGCAAAATTTCACACCTGTAGGGTTAATTAAAGGTGTAAATTCGTTGTAAAAAAACCGGACTTTTTTGCTACGAATTTACACCTTTAATTAACCCCTACAGGTGTGAAATTTTGCACACATAGTCTGATTTAATTGTTTGTGCAAATTAGATAGCAAAGGACATGAAAAGACATGGTTAACCCTATGTACACCAAGTGTCATTTCATGTCGGGTCATAGGTCATAGGTGTTCGGTCTGGATGCCGAACTTTACTGTTCGGGTTCGCCCATCTCTACTTGCAAAATCACCAATCTATAGCACTAGCTTCTCCAAGAGCAGTTCTCCTAATCACAGCTCTGACTATCCTGAGCTATGTGCTTGTTCAAGTGCCATTGTCTCTATATGTACCGTAAATACAGTGATAGCAGTGTACATTATAAAACAAATCACTAATAGCTGAATGTGTTACAGCAGAACTTTATAGTTCTACTAATACTATAACTCAGCCTATCCTATCAGAAACAAAGAAGTAAAGAGCAACATAGCTCTAACCTGCTCCAGAGACAAATTGAGAATATTTCTTTAATTGTAACCACAACAATACCAGCACATTAAAAAGTTGTTGTTGTCCAATGTCCATATAGTACTATATTATGCTAAACAGTGGCCAGAGACCGCCATACCATGCCACAATAGTTCCATAGTTTGTTTTCATAGGACAGTGCGATTCTGTGCCTGCACACAGCCATATACTTTGCATAAAGTACCATATTCTACCTGCAAAGAACCAAATTGTGTGTTTGCAGTCCTACAATGAGCCTATATTGCACCCAATAAACTACACATTAGACCCAAATTAGAGTAATACTTGCCCATGTACATAGATGCCAGAGAGAACCACGTTTGTAAGTTACTGTGTATAACAACGCACATTATTCCATATTGTGCCCTGTTTGATTGATCCGATTCCTAACTGAAGGTGGTTTTCCAATCCTTAAAGAAAACTTCAAACTTGCTCCAAATAGTAAAACATAATCTAATATATTCATGTTTTACCCTTACCCCTCCTGTGCTGCTGGCCACAGGACCAACCGTGTGTTGCTTTCCATTGCGCTTGACAGCAGTGATTGGCTGCCTGAGTGACATGGCATTCAATCGACCTCAAAGCATGGTTAACAACTCCTGAAGGTTCTCAGCTCCCAAAACTTTCATGAATGGGCTAATCTCTAAATCCCACCCTTGCCCACTCAAATTGTATAAAATATAGACATGCGGACCCTCGATTTTACCTGATCCGTAGACCATATTGTTTTATATCCATTCAGGAGTTAGGAACACTCTGGCACAACAAGATACTTCTCTTTTATATCCTAAATATGCATGCATGCTAATATTCTGTTACTTTTGATGATGCCAAACCCTATATAGATTTGTATAATCATTGGGTCACATGGCAAAACAAAAATAGGGACAAAGTCAAGTTTGACACCAAATCAGACAAATTCACATTTAGGAGAATCAAAGAACAATCAGACTAATGATCTGTTGAGACTGGGTACACCTTTAGAATACATATAGCCAGTGGCACAACATAAATCTTTTACACGTCAATGCAAAGTCAATAACATGGCCCTCTATAATTGAAAATAAAAATAGTTTGCGCACATAAAAACTACAAGACACAAAAGGATCTGTAGAAAAATAGGAATATGCATGTGTCAAATGGAAAACAATACATAAATTCAGACGCACTCTGTAGAACAGTTTGAGATGCAGATGTAATAATACAGTAATAAATAAATATTGCACTAAGACCCGTGAGAAAAAGGTGATGAGAAAAGCCTGTAGTCTATTATGTAGTAAACCCCAAACCAAAGGACTAAATAGTCATAATACGCATAAGGTATTTATTCATATGGGTATTAATATGGACAAACCCTGAAAAAGTAAAAGAGGTCCTCTTTTAACGATGGAGCAGAAAAACGCTGCAGAAATCCTAAAAAACCTTTTATGCAGAAAAGTCAGAAGAAATTGACACTGTCCCGGCCGGTGACAGCTCAGATGAATGAGTATTAGTGGTGCACTGTGGAGAAAATAGTCCTGTTTGCACAGGTTTTACCTGACAACCCCGATGGGTCACTTGCAATAGAAAGTCCAATTTCAGCCTCCTCTGGCCTGCTGACAACCCCGATGGGTCACTTGCAGTAGAAAGTCCGACTTCAGCCTCCTATGGCCCGCAGACGAAACTTACATCCGTTGATGAAAGCCGGTGATCTCTGGCCTCCGTGGCCAGATCAGGAACGCCGGCTGATGATGTTGAATCCTCGCTAGGAAGAAGGATGTGGGCAGGACCTGTTGGTAAACTAGCCTGCCTCAAGCACAGTAGTACACAAAATCGCAATATCTAACTGTCCCTCAGAGTGAGCAGAGTAGCGTTCTGTCCCTAACTGAGTTCACAGCACAGTGACGCTAAAATGGCTGCGGCGCCTTTTATAGTGCATTCTGACATCATTTCAGCAGCCAATCACAGCCATGCCATTAGTTAAGATGACCGCAGCATTACAGGATGTGCCCACACTTCATAAGATTCATCATTGGCTGACTAACATCACATTGCCTCTCAAAGAATTATGGGAACTTCCGATTCCGGTATACGATATTGAAAAAGTATCGGAATTAAGTATCGGAATTCCGATAACGCGAATATCGGCCGATACCCGATACTTGCGGTATCGGAATGCTCAACACTACTCATTACACAGAAATAGTACTAGAACCATGCTAACTACATAGAAGCAGTAAAAGAACTAAGCCTACTACACAGATATAGTACCAAAACCAAGCTTAGGCTATGTTAACACACATGTGTTTTTGCTGTGTTTTTATGTGCAATGAAAACCTGCTCTCTAGGCACTGAATATGCTGTTATTCAGTGTTTTTGTTGCGTTTTTGGGTGCGACTTATATGTGGGCTTTGTCTACCATACATTTTCAATAAAGCTAGTTTTATTCACCAAAATGCTTCAAAAGCGCTGTGAAAAGTGCTGCAAGAATTGATATGCTGCAGATTTAAAAAAAACGCTGCAGTTCTCAAATTCGGTTAGAAAAAAAAGCATGTACAGTACATAAGATTTCTAGAATCTCATAGCTTTTCCTGGTACTGTAAAAAGCAGTATTTAATTTTCATACATAAAAACACAAGAAAAAAACTGCAAGTGAACACAGCCTTAGAGTATGTGCACATGACATCTTTTTTATGTTGGAATCCGCCTGAAAAAGCACAGCAAAAATATGAACATAATACAAGGCAATGTAAAAATTATATATACCTGCAGTGAAGATGGTCGCACATAAGTATAGGTTACTGCATACTTACTGTACCTCTGAATCACTTTTTGCGTTTTTTTTTCAAACATACTCACTCAACCAGAAGACCAATGTACACTTGTACTCCACACAAATAGAAAAAGGTCATGGTATAAGAAATAAAGTATCAGTCACATATTACACTGTACATATCATAGAATGTCTGGCCACACAGTATAAAATAGTGAAGGAAATACTTATTTGATCCCTTGCTGATTTTGTAAGTTTGCCCACTGACAAAGACATGAACAGTCTACAATTTTAAGTGTAGATTAATTTTAACATTGAGCGATAGAATATCAAAAATAAAATCCAGATAATCACATTGTTTAAATTATCGTATTTTTCGGATTATAAGACGCACTTTTTCCCGAAATTTGGGGGAAAAATGGGGGTGCGTCTTATAATGCGGATATACTTATACCGTTGCTGCAGGCTGGGATGAGGGGGTGTCCAGTGGTGCTGCGGGTGTCCGGTGGTGCTACAGGGTGTCCGGCGCTGTTGCGGGGGTGTCCGGTGCTTTGGGTGCTCTGCCGACATTTTGTGAAAGGCCAGAGCCCCTGAAGTTGCATGGTTTCCTATGTGGTGGACTCCAGAAAATATTTCAGTGCTGAGATCTCATTTCCAGAGATATTGGTACCGAGATCTCCATCTGAGCATGCGCAGCCCCCGGCCGCCATTTTCTGAGTCCACCGCCGGAGACCCCAGCAGCAGCACCGGAGACCCCCACAGTAGCACCGGAAACCCCCACAGCAGCACCAGACACCCCCACAGGGCCAGACACCCACAGCAGTACCAGACTCTCGCAGCAGTACCAGACACCCGCAGCGGCGCGCCGCACATCAGAACACCCCCTCATCCAAGCCTGAAGCCTGTAGCATCACCCCACTCCTGCCTCCTCCAGCAGCGACCCTGGGACCCCGCTTCACCACAGCCACCACCCCCGGTAAGCAATAAGACGCATGGATTATAAGAAGCACCACCATTTTATTAAAAAAAAAATTCCTATTTTTCTCCTCAAAATTTGGGGTGGGTCTTATAATCTGGAGCGTCTTATAATCCGAAAAATATGCCATATAAATTTATTTTCATTTTGCAGTGAGACATAAGTATTTGATCCCCTACTAACCATTAAGAGTTCTGTCTCCTACAGACTAGTTAGACACTCCTAATCAACTCGTTACCTGCTTTAAAGACAGCTGTCTTACACAGTCACCTTTTTAAAAGACTCCTATCCACAGACTCAATTAATCAGTCAGACTCTAACCTCTACAACATGGGCAAGACCAAAGAGCTTTATAAGGATGTCAGGGACAAGATCATAGACCTGTACAGAGCTGGAATGGGCTACAGAACCATACAAAAGATGCTGGGTGAGATGAAGACAACTGTTGGTGCAATAGTAAGAAAATGGAAGAAGTACAAAATGACTGTCAATCGACATTGATCTGGGGCACCATGCAAAATCTCACCTCGTGGGGTATCCTTGATCATGAGGAAGGTGAGAGAACTACACAGGGGGAACTTGTTAATGATCTCAAGGCAGCAGGGACCACAGTCATCTAGAAAATCATTGGTAACACACTACGCTGTAAAGGTTTAAAATCCTGCAGTGCCCGCAAGGTCCCCCTGCTCAAGAAGGCAAATGTGCAGGCCCGTCTGAAGTTTGCCAATGAACATCTGGATGATTCTGTGAGTGATTGGAAGAAGGTCCTGTGGTCAGATGAGACAAAAAATGAGCTCTTTGGCATTAACTTAACTCACTGTGTTTGGAGGAAGAGAAATGCTGCCTATGACACAAAGAACACTGTTCCCACTATCAAGCATGGAGGTGGAAACATTATGTTTTGGGGTGTTTCTCTGCTAAGGGCACAGGACTACTTCACCGCATCAATGGGAGAATGGATGGAGCCATGTACTGTAAAATCCTGAGTGACAACTTCCTTCACTCTGCGAGGACATTAAAAATTGATCGTGGCAGGGTCTTCCAGCAAGACAATGACCCAAAACATATAGCCAATACAACAAAGTAGTGGCTCAAAAAGCAGCACATTTAGGTCATGGAGTGGCCTAGCCAGAAAACCTGTGGAGGGAGTTGAAGCTCCGAGTTGCCAAGCGACAGCCTCAAAATCTTAATGATTTAGAGATGATCTGCAAAGAGGAGTGGACCAAAATTCCTCCTGACATGTGCGAAAACCTCACCATCAACTACAAAAAATGTCTGATTGCTGTGCTTGCCAACAAGGGTTTTGCCACCAAGTATTAGGTCTTGTTTGCCAAAGGCATCAAATACTTATTTCTCACTGCAAAATAAATTTAGATAATTTATGCAATGTGATTTCCTGGATTTTATTTTTGATATTCTATCTCTCAATATTAAAATTAACCTACCCTTAAAATTATAGACTGTTCATGTCTTTGTCAGTGTTTAAACTTACAAAACGAGCAAGGGATCAAATAATTATTTCCTTTACTGTATGTATGGTAAATAGGAGAATATGTGATTGATATATCATATGCAGTGACTACAAACACCAGATGTTATATACAGGACAGCATGTAATGATATGACTATAGACATCATATATTACACCAGCTGCATATTATTCTATATATAACATAAGATGTCTGTGCATACAGTATATCACATACAGTATGTAGGAGAAAACATGACTGGTATATAGAGAAAATGAATTAATTTGCAGGACCATGGTAGGGGGACCAGGTCAGTATTTTGTGGCCCCTGAACGGCAACTCTGTGAACCTCCTCTTAGCAGCAGAAATACTTGGATTTTGCTTTAATTTGTAGACACGCCCGATGTCATGTATGTGTCACACTTCAAAAATATTGTAGCGCCAGGACTGCAAATCAAAAGTGGAGGAGAGGCTGGCAGGTAGGAAGAGGTCCGCAGTGTCATGGTCTGGTAGCCACGGACTACTGATATGTCTGCTGGACCAGAATCCTGCAAATAGATTTGCTCATCTGTATTGTTATACGATATGGGATGACTGCAGAACATAAGATATTATACTGGCCCTACATTTTCCCATATGTAACATCTGCAGGGGTTCAGCGATCATGATAGCCAACTGAATGTGCCATAGCAACTTCTGGCCAATCAGAGGCTGACCAGTGATGTCAGCATGCCCAATGAGTATGGCACATGACATCACTACCATGTGCTTCTCGCGTATCCATGCGCTGGGTTATGGAGAATAAAGAAAATTTAAGGAGAAGGATTTAACCAACTTTTATCTAATGTGTACTGGGGGCTAGAGTTGAGCGATACTTTCCGATATCCAAAAGTATCGGAATCGGAATGGTATCGCCGATACCCCAAAAATATCGGCGATACCCGATACCGATACCGGAAATCCAATGTAAGTCTATGGGAACAAAATATCGGAATTAAAAAAAGCCCATTCTTGCCTTGTTGGTTGATTGTACATGAAGGAAAACAACAAAGAGTAATGTAGAATGTATTGGGGGAGGTTGAGGAGACATTAAAGGCATAGATGTTTAACCCAATCAAATGGAATAGCATTAATATTTTTTTTTTAAAGATGTTCGGATTGACGAAGAAATTGACAATGTTGTTAACGTTTTTTCTATTTTGGCAAATATGTATGTTTCACAACTTCCATGCTCTTCACCTTTTTAACTTTTGACACACTTTCTCCTTCATAATCTTCAGCAGCATCATCTTTTTCATCAAATTATTCTTCATCTTCACCTTCTTTATCTTCTTCTTAAACTTCTTGCTATTCATCTTTTTGTTAACATTACTCATATTGTTATTATTAAACTATTATTCTTCTTCATATTCTACTTCATCTTCATCTTCTTCATCATATTCTTATTTTGGACAGAGATTCCTGTACTTGTAATCTGTAAAAGTATGAATTTTTCATCCTTGCGTTCTTGCTGTCACAAAAGTTTTAACCCCTCTCTGACATTAGACGTACTATCCCGTCCATAAAACCCGTGCCATTCTGCCCATGGACGGGATAGTACGTCATAGGCGATCAGCTGCGCTCCTGAGGGGAGCGCAGCTAATCGCCGTCGGGTGTCAGCTGATTATCACAGCTGACACCCGTGACTGTGTGTCAGGAGCGGTCACGGACCGCTCCCGGCACATTAACCCCTAGCACATCGCGATCAAACATGATCGCGGTGTACTGGGGGCACAGGGGAGGATCGCGCAGGGTGGGGGCTCCCTCTGCGCCCCCCTGAGACCCTCAGACCAGCGCGATGTGATCGCGCTGTTCTGAGGGCTTCCTCCCTCCCAGGACCCGGATCCAAGATGGCGCCGGGGTCCTGGAGGGAGGCGGCTTCCTCAGTACCTGCTGAGAGCAGGCACTGAGAAGCCTGCTGCACTGCCTGAGCGATCGCTGGTGTGACAGAGTGCTGTGCACACTGTCACACCAGCGATCTGCTCAAATACAGTGATGTCACACCCTGGGACAAAGTAAAAAAGTTAAAAAAATAAAAATAAACATGTTATAAAAAAAAATCCAAAATAAATAAAAAAAAATAAAAATATTCCCCAATAAATTCATTTCTTCCTGTAAATAAAAAAAACAAAACAATAAAAGTACACATATTTGGTATCGCCGCGTCCGTAACGACCCCCCCTATAAAACTGTCCCACTAGTTAACCCCTTTAGTGAACCCCTTAAAAAAAAAAAAAAACGAAGCAAAAAATCAATGCTTTATCATCATACCGCCGAACAAAAAGTGGAATAACGCGCGATCAAAAAGACCGATATAAAAAAACATGGTACCGCTGAAAACGTCATCTTGTCACGCAAAAAACGAGCCACATACAGCATCATCAGCGAAAAAATAAAAAGTTATAGCTCGCAGAATAAAAGCGATGCAAAAATAATTATTTTTTATATAAAATTGTTTTTATTCTATAAAAGCGCCAAAACATAAAAAAATGATATAAATGAGGTATCGCCATAATCGTACTGACCCGAAGAATAAAACTGCTTTATCAATTTTACCACACGCGGAACAATAAAAACGCCTCCCCCAAAAGAAATTCATGAATTGCTGATTTTTGTTCATTCTAACCTCCCAAAAATCGAAATAAAAAGCGATCAAAAAATGTCACCTGCTCAAAAATGGTACTAATAAAAACGTCAACTCGTACCGCAAAAAATAAGACCTCACATGACTCTGTGGGCCAAAATATGCAAAAATTATAGCTCTCAAAATGTGGCGATGCAAAAAACTATTTTTGCAATAAAAAGCGTCTTTTAGCGTGACAGCTGCCAATCATAAAAACCCGCTATAAATAGTAAATCAAACCCCCTTTATCACCCCCTTAGTTAGGGAAAAATAATAAAATTAAAAAAATGTATTTATTTCCATTTTCCCATTAGGGTTAGGGTTAGGGTTGCGGCTAAAGTTAGGATTAGGGTTAGGGTTGGGATTAGGGGTGTGTTAGAGTTAGGTTTGTGGTTAGGGTTGGGACTAGGGTTAGGGGTGTGTTGGGGTTAGGGTTAGAGTTAGAATTGGGGGGTTTCCGCTGTTTAGGCACATCAGGGGCTCTCCAAATGTGACATGGCGTCTGATCTCAATTCCAGCCAATTCTGCGTTGAAAAAGTCAAACGGTGCTCCTTCACTTCTGAGCTCTGCCATGCGTCCAAACAGTAGTTTATCCCCACATATGGGGTATCAGCATACTCTGGACCCCAAGAGTTATTGTGCAATTTGTCCTATTTCTTCTGTTACCCTTGGGAAAATAAAAAACTGGGGGCGAAAATATCATTTTTGTACAAAAAAAATTATTTTTTTATTTTTACGGCTGTGCGTTATAAACTTCTGTGAAGCACTTTGGGGTTCAAAGTGCTCACCACACATCTAGATAAGTTCCTTGTGGGGTCTATTTTCCAAAATGGGGTCACTTGTGGGGGGTTTCCACTGTTTAGGCGCATCAGGGGCTCTCCAAATGCGACATAACGCACCCAGACCATTCCATCAAAGTCTGCAATCCAAAATGTCACTACTTCCCTTCCGAGCCCTGACGTGCGCCCATACAGTAGTTTTCTCCCACATATTGGGTATCAGCGTACTCAGGACAAATTGGACAACAACTTTTGGGGTCCAATTTCTCCTGTTACCCTTGTGAAAATAAAATATTGGGGGCGAAAATATCATTTTTGTAAAAAAAAAAAAGATTTTTTATTATTACGGCTGTGCGTTATAAACTTCTGTGAAGCACTTTGGGTTCAAAGTGCTCACCACACATCTAGATAAGTTCCTTGTGGGGTCTATTTGCCAAAATGGGGTCACTTGTGGGGGGTTTCCACTGTTTAGGTGCATCAGGGGCTCTCCAAATGTGACATGACGCCCCCAGACCATTCCATCAAAGTCTGCAATCCAAAACGTCACTACTTCCCTTCCGAGCCCCGACGTGTGCCCATACAGTAGCTTTCGCCCACATATTGGGTATCAGTGTACTCAGGACAAATTGGACAACAACTTTGGGGTTCCAATTTCTTCTGTTACCCTTGTGAAAATAAAATATTGGGGGCGAAAAAATCATTTTTGTAAAAAAAAAAAAAGATTTTTTATTTTACGGCTGTACGTTATAAACTTTAGTGAAACACCTGGGGGTTCAAAGTTCTCACCACACATCTAGATAAGTTCCTTGAGGGGTCTAGTTTCCAAAATGGTGTCATTTATGGGGGTTTCCACTGTTTAGGCAGATCAGGAGCTCTCCAAACACGACATGGCGTCCAGCCAATTCTGCGTTGAAAAAGTCAGACGGCGCTCCTTCCCTTCCAAACTCTGCCATGCACCCAAACAGTGGTTTACCCCCACATATGGAGTATCAGCGCACTCAGGACAAATTGCACAGTAACTTTTGGAGTCTTGTTACCCTTGGAAAAATAAAAATTGGGGTGAAAAGATCATTTTTGTGGAAAAAATATGATTTTTAAATTTTACGGCTCTACGTTATAAACTTGTGTGAAGCACTTGGGGGTTCAAATTGCTCATCAAAAATCTAGATAAGTTCCTTAGGGGGTCTAGTTTCCCAAATGGGGTCATTTGTGGGGGGTTTCCACTGTTTAGGCACATCAGGGGCTCTCCAAATGCAACATGGCATCCAAACTCAATTCCAGCCAATTTTGGTTGGAAAAAGTCAAATGGTGCTCCTTCCATTCCGAGCTCTGCCGTGCGCCCAAACAGTGGTTCCCCCCCACATATGGGGTATCAGCGTACTCAGGACAAATTGTACAACAACTTATGTGGTCCAATTTCTCCTGTTACCCTTGGGAAAATAAAAAATTAGTGACTAAAAGATAATTTTTGTTGGAAAAAAATAGGATTTTTTATTTTCATGCCCGGGCATTATAAACTTGTGTGTAGCACTTGGGAGTTCAAAGTGCTCACCAAAGATCTAGATAAGTTCCTTAGGGGGTCTAGTTTCCAAAATGGGGTCACTTATGGGGGGTTTCCACTGTTTAGGCTCATCTGGGGCACTGCAAACGGAACATGACCCCCATTAACGTCTGCATTCCAAAACGTTACTACTTCCTTTCCAAGCCCTGCCGTGCGCCCAAACAGTTCCCCCCCCCACATATGGGGTATCAGCGTACTCAGGACAAATTGGACAACAACTTTTGGGGTCCAATTTCCTTGGGAAAATTCAAAAATTTGGGACTAAAAAATCATTTTTGTGGAAAATTGATTTTTTTTTTCACACCCAGGCTTTATAAACTTTTGTGAAACACTTGAGGGTTCAAAGTGCTCACAACAGATCTAGATAAGTACCTTAGGGGGTCTAGTTTCCAAAATGGTGTCACTTGTGGGGGGTTTCCACTGTTTAGGCGCATCAGGGGCTCTCCAAACGCGACATGGCATCCAATCTAAATTCCAGCCAATTTTAGTTTGAAAAAGTCAAACGTCGCTCCTTCCCTTACGAGCTCTGCCGTGTACCCAAACAGTGGTTTTCCCCCACATATGGGGTATTGGCGTACTCAGGATAAATTGCATAACAACCTTATCTGTCCATTTTCTCCTTTTACCCTGTTGAAAATAAAAAAAAAGTTTGTAAAAGATAATTTTTGTGGCTAAAAAGTAAAATATTCATTTTTTCCTTCCACGTTGCTTTAGTTACTGTGAAGCACCTGAAGGGTTAATAAACTTCTTGAATGTGGTTTTGAGTACGTTGAGGGGTGCAGTTTTTAGAATGGTGTCACTTTTGGGTATTTTCTGCCATATAGACCCCTCAAAGTGACTTCAAATGTGAGGTGGTCCCTAAAAAAAATGGCTTTGTAAATTTTGCTGTAAAAATGAGAAATCGCTGGTCAACTTTTAACCCTTATAACTTCCTAACAAAAAAAAATTTTGGTTCCAAAATTGTGCTGATGTAAAGTAGACATGTGGGAAATGTTATTTCTTAACTATTTTGTGTGATATATTTCTCTGTTTTAAGGGAATAAAAATTCAAAGTTTGAAAATTGCAAAATTTTAAAAATTTTTGCCATATTTGCGTTTTTTTCAAAATAAACGCAAGTTATATCCAAGAAATTTTACCACTAACATGAAGTACAATATGTCACGAGAAAACAATCTCAGAATCGCGAAGATCCGTTGAAGCGTTCCAGAGTTATAACCTCATAAAGAGACAGTGGTCAGAATTGTAAAAATTGGCCCGGTCATTAACGTGCAAACCACCCTTGGGGGTGAAGGGGTTAAATTACAACAGTATTTGTCCATGTTGAGTTTAGCCTGCAGCAGCAGTCATTTTCCAGGGGCATGTCTGGTTGCGCAAGGCTTTATCCGGCAACACTACCTTCCTTGTGTCACGGGTAGGGTAGCGTGTGTCTATTATATGACTCTCTCTAAAATGTGACGTTAAGCAGCCTTATTCTGCCCTAGGGACGCCAAAAATACGACAGCAGTAATCATTTACTGTATAAAACTCCACCTATGAGCAACAAAACAAGCACGTTCCCTCTTCTGTTTCCTGCGCTGACATGTGAGGAGGGAGTTTGGAGATGCTCCTGAATTCCTCCCAGGTATCCAAGCATATCGGGCCCATAGGAGAGCAGTAAAACCACCCCCGGGAACACTGACACCTTTTACATTCGTGGGGACATAATTTATGGAGCGCTACTTGCTACGGAGTTCACAACAGACCCCGAACGGTTTACCTATCCAACTGAAGCAGAAGGACAAGATGGCGCATGGAGGAGACAAAGAGGAAAGAGGCGCGATGCTGAGCGCTGCCATAGACATGCAGCAAGAGCTATTATCAGAAGCACCATGTGACCTGAGAGTTCCTCAGGAATTTGATTCGCAGAAAATGGCTGAAGAGAGGTCAAAGCCCTTCTCTTACCAGACATTCAGAAGCTGCTGGAATCGGCATTGCAATCGTCATTGTCTTCCATACAAAAGTCTGTACACCTGAATACCATTGCAATTACCAAGCTGCAACAGGATGTGGCGCTGCTACAACAGGAGAAGCAACTTGGCCAAGACAGAGAACAGAACCTTCAGCAGAAGTTACAAAATTTGATAGACAAAACAGAGGACTTGGAAAATCGCTCGAGACAAAGCAATTTACGTCTCGTCGAACTGCCTGAATCGTTTAAATCAGCAGACTTACAATCCATCTGTGAGAATGATCTACCGAAAATATTGTGACTTAACTACTACTGTCGTGTGTAACGTGCACATCGTGTGGGACCACCGCAAAACAACAACAGGCGAGGGGAGGCATCGAAAACAACGATGTACAGACCACGGCAAGTAATAATTAAGCTGTTACATTATAACGACAAAGTTTCATTGTTACGGCCATTCAGAGAAGCGAGGCGCCCAGTGCTACTCCATGGCTATGAGATTCTGCTCTTTGATGACTTCTCAGTATCGGTGTCCAAGAAGAGGAGGGCGTTCACTTTAATTTGCACAACGTTGTTTGAGCGAGATGTTCGCTTTCAACTACTGTTCCCAGCGCGTTAGCGGTTCCAAAGATCTGACGGGACATATGTAATTAATGACACACCAGAACAAGCCGAAGCAGCCTTGGAACGAAATCAACAAAGTGATAGGGAAGTACAGCGAGGCAGTTCCAGGTTCTCCCCACGCAGACGACGACAAGATGGCAGTTCATGAAGGAGATCAGGAAAGATGAAAGAGATTCTCTCCACGTTAAATGACATATGAGATATATTTGCTGTTTGAGCCGTTTCTATTGGAGTTCCTTCATACCTATGCTAAAGCATGATAGTTTTGCTGCAATTTTAGATGGTTAAATTAGTTAATTGATATTAGATGTTGAAGATCTCTCATGAGAGTGGGGGTCTTGATAAACGTGGGACAAATGAGTTAAACATTACATATGGAGGGACAATAAGTGAAGCAGGCTATTGGGGTTTCATGCTTTGGACACATGGGGGGTACACTGAATAGCCTGGGAGGATGGGGGTAATCTCCTCACAGGTTAGAAAAAAGGAAGTCACATAAACACAGGTAGTGGTGGAGAGACTACGACCGCTTACAGCGGTTTATTGGTAAACAAGAGTTACTAGAAAAGGGTAGCAAGGGACCTCTCTCCAATAATTAATCCTGGAATTGTCAATATATCTTGATTAGGTATTTGTATTGTGGTGCTGCTTCCTCCTTTCCTCGCAGGTTGGTGCCAACGACGGCCATAAGAGGGTACACCGTCTCCTCCAGCACACTCTTAATTTTTCTGCCGCCCATTCAACATGAAGATCATCTCCTGGAATGTCAAAGGTTTGCGTGCGCCGGAGAAGCGCACAAAGATTCTCAGGTACCTCCGCCGGTGGAAGCCATACATAGCACCTTTTTTTTTTTGAAAATCTAAATAAAAAGGAACTTTAAAAAAAAAAAAAAAAAAACCCTCTTCAACAGTCTACAAGACAAACAAGCATGATGGGTGACGCAGCCTTTATTGAGTTACAGTATTAGATCGACATTGTCCATGAGTAACTATGCACTGTGATAGCTATATAGCATTATTAATTTAAATCTGTTGTGGTTGTTTCAACAGCACTTGCAGGTCTAACTACCTATTGTTTGTATGCATGATGCACTTTCTTGGTGTAATTATTTATTATTGCGCATTATTACCAGGTTTACATGATGGCCATTTCATATATGGTGTGTGAAGTTACAGTTGTCCTCACTCTGTGTATTTTATTATGTCTGTCATTAATAAAACTCGTGAGGATGATAATGATGATGATGTTTATGATTCGTACATCCATTGACTGCATTATTTTACAGGTACAGATAACGTTCCTTAAGAAGCATTAATTGATAATTATGAAATGTATTTTTATGCATTAATTTAAAAAAGTAAACACTATGTTTTATTTTTTGTTACCATATCTACTAGCCATGTGCAGATATGTGCTGTGATGACAAATTAATATTTGTCCATATTTCTTATAAAAATTTTCATTTTAGCCCTTGAAAACTTAAATCTTTCCTGTTTTAAGCATAACAATCAGGGTGACGGCTCTTCCCTATTTGGAGCATGTTCGACATGGGTTTTTCTGTGCATGTGTAGGGAACAGGAGACTTCTTGCCGCTGTGGTACACCAAAGGGGATCTTGCTGGATGTGAGATATATTTCTTCTAGCAGACTGAAGTTTGCTCAGGATTTTCCATGATCACAAGGACCTGTGATAAGGTCATAGTCACGTGATCTGGTCATCTGATGTGTACCTCACCTGAGGGTGTGGAGTAGGCCTATAAAACAAGGAGCTGTTGTAGTTGGTGTGTGGAAGGAAGGATTTTGGCTGTAGTCAGCCTGGAAGATTGTTTTGTTACTGTGTGCCAGTGTGCACCAGGAAGCGAGTACCAGACCACCCGGAATGGGACCTGGAGGTCTCTGCTGACCTGCAGCCGCTTAGTTAAGCCCGTCCCAAGCAAGGGTGAGTCTGGCACCAGTGGTTCTCCAAACTGTGGTGATTTATGTTCTGTTTTTATTTTGTTATCTGGACTTTTTGTTGAACTCATGATTAAAACCACTGAAATTTGAAGTAAAAGGCGGTGTGTTTGCCTCATTACTGCGGCCCAGCCCTGCCTACCAGAGCGGATCCCTACAATTGGTGGCTTCAATGCGGGCAACGCAGTGAGGTCAGGCTGTTTTTTCCTGCATGACAGTAAATGTCCTAGGTAAAGAAAGTGATGCAAAACCCGGTGGATAACTGTCCCAAGATGGAGAACACAGTAAAAATGCTGGAGGAGGCCATGCGGCAGCAACAGCAGGCTATGCAGCAGCAGCAGGCTATACAGCAGCAGGCTATGGAGCAGCAGCAGGCTATACAGCAGCAGGCTATGGAGCAGCAGCAGGCTATACAGCAGCAGGCTATGGAGCAGCAGCAGATATTTAATCAACAGCAACAGGAAACCAATAGTCTAGTGATTCAGCACATCACAGCGCCGCAGACAGCAGGAGCTGCCCGGGGATGGCAGGATGTCCGGAAAGCGGTGCGTACAGCGATCCGAAAGATGGAGCAATCAGATGACGTCGAGGTGTACCTGGAGATGTTGGAAGGCGTGGCTAAAAGGGAGAGACTGCCCCGGTACCAGTGGGCCGAGATCGTGGCTCCGTTTTTTTAATTCAGGACCCGCAAAAGCCTCTAGGGACCTACCCCCCAAGCAACAGGAGGACTATGAGAGCGTCAAGGGTGAGATACTTGCACGTCTTGGGGTAAATGTTTTGGTCCGGGCACAGCGGGTACACCAGTGGAACTTTTCCCCTTCCGAGCCAGCTCGGTCACAGTATTATGACTTGATACACCTGATAGAAAAGTGGTTGCAGCCGGAGGTGTTGTCACCCCGCGCTATGCTGGATCGTATAGTGACTGATAAATTCTTGATAAATTTGCCACACACCCTTCAAACATGGCTTGGACAGGCAGCCCCTACTGATGGTCTCCAAATGGTAGACCTCATTGAAAGATATGGGGCTACCAAGGAGATACAGGGAGAGACTACCCGGAAGGTACCAAGTAAATTCCACAAACCTTCATCCACAGCTCAGCGAGCAGAGACTCGGAGGGCCGCCCAGGACGGGTCGGGGAACGAAATGGGCCCCATAATCTGTTGGCGGCGCCAACAACCAGGACATGTGAGAGCTGTTTGCCCCACCTGACAGAGCCCATGGACAACAACTTTGGCTACTATCAGTCTCACTATGCAGAACACATGTGTGCAGTGGTCAAAGCAGAGGGACCCAATATGAACCATTTGTGTAAAGTGCAGGTGGAGGGTAACCCTGCTGTGGCTCTAGTGGACTCAGGGAGTCTCGTGAGTGACCCTAATACGAGCCAGCCACGTCAAAATCAGCGAGTATACTGCTGGGAAAATGGGTGTGTTGTGTATACATGGTGACTTCAAACATTATCCTACCACCCTGGTGATGATAAACACGCCAGCGGGGAGGAGGTGACACGAGGTGGGGGTGGTGGTTAATTAGCATTAATAATGGGGAGAGATTTTCCGTTATTTTATGTGCTTTGGCCTGTAATTAGCCCTCCCACAGAACAGTCGTCGGCACCAGTGGCAAACAGGTTGCATTCTCCAGAAATCGGGCATGAACCTGGTGGCCCAGAGGAAGATGTACAGAGGAAGATGTAGGAGTACCTTAGCCTTCGGTGGAGGAGGAAAACCCCTCTCCTATAGAAGTGTTCGGTGGGGAGATGGAAGATTTGCCACCGGGACCAGAATTGTCATACTTAAATGTGGCAGGTGACAATTTTGGTACGGCGCAACTACGGGACCCTACGTTGACTCGAGCCAGGGAAAATGTACTGGTTGTCAATGGGGAACCCCAACACCCCAGGGCAGCTAAAGTATTTACCCGATTTGAGCTGAACCAAGATTTGCTGTATGGGGTTTAAAAAATACATGGGGAAATTGTCGAGCAATTGCTGGTACCGCAGTCATATCGGAGGTTGGTAATGGACTTAGCGCATGCGCATGTACTAGGGGGACATTTGGGACCAAAGAAAACCCTAGACAGAATTCTACAACGATAAAACCAAAATGAATTGAAATATAATGCAGTGTGGAAATGTATAATGAAGCAAATAATATAAAATTATAAACAAAAAATCCACACCGATCAATTAAATCTCAAAACAAAAAAAGGTGGATGGCAAAACCAGCCAAATGAGAAGACGGAAACACCTGACGAAGGAATAACCTTTCCGAAACGCGCGTCGGGGCGCGTTCTAGGTGGCCTGGTCTCCACATGCTGTCTCCTCCCTCGGTATTCTCAGGTAGTATGCTTGTCTTTCATGGTTGATTGGTCGCTTTGGCAGTCACGGTGTTGACGCTTACCTAAGCACATTCTGTCTATTATATTACGGTGGTGTGTACTTTTTATTCTTTCTTTTGGTCGGCAACATTGATTTTATAATTTTATAATTATTATATGTTTGCACATATATTTTTTCGTTTCACACCATATGTTTACTGTGGCATACTTATTATATAGGGCACCTCACATGGGACATACATAAATATAATTTTGTGGACACATTATTATATCCAGTTTTTCGCAATTTTCTTCATTGTCATTTATTTTTTATTTTTTATTTTCTTGTTTGTGGTAATACACATACACTTTCACGGATTAGTGTCCTTTAGCATACTTTATGTAACATTGCATTATTTGCCTGATATATTTATATCACATACCGTGGTATTAGAGTATACTGTGTGGGGCCAGGCCTCCCTTTTTATCTCAATTGATGCTTGTGCTATTATTGCATATGTATATTTAATAAAATTCTATATTTTACTCCCACTGCCTGGGTGAAGTCTTTTCTTCCATTTCCCCCTGTTCCTTTTGCACTGAGGTGTTTCAGAATTCTACAACGGTTTTACTGGCTATGGGTCTATGAATAAGTTAAACGTTATTGTTACTCTTGTCCTGTGTGCTAGGTAACCAGTCCGCAGCCTCATTTTCAGAATCCCTTGGTGCCATTACAAATTATAGAGGTACCGTTTGAGAGAATAGCCAATGGATCTGGTGTGGACGGTTAATAAATCAGCAAGGGGTCATCAACACATCCTCGTAGTTCTAGATTACGCTACCAGGTATCCTGAGGCTATTCCCCTGCGACACACCTCGTCAAAACTGATCGCAAAATAACTCCTGGGTATGTTCTCTCGAGTGGGAATCCCTCAAGAAATCTTAACGGATCAAAAAATCATGAAGGAACTCTGCCACGTGTTAAACAGTTGCGCACATCGGTCTATCATCCCCAAACAGACGGTTTAGTAGAAAGGTTCAATAAAACCCTGAAGAATATGTTGAAAAAAAAAGTCTCTAAAGATGCTAAGGACTGGGATCTCTTGTTGCCATACCTGATGTTTGCAGTGCGGGAGGTGCCCCAGGCATCTACGGGGTTCTCGCCCTTTGAACTATTATATGGCAGACATCCCCGTGGCTTACTCGATATAGCTAAAGAGGCCTGGGAAAACCATACAACTCCACACAAAAGTGTGATAGAACATGTGGCCAAAATGCAAGAGAGAATGGAGACAGTCCTACCATTAGTCCGAGAACATATGGAATCAGCACAAAGGTCACAGAGGCAGGTCTATAACCGGGAGGCACGGGTAAGGTCCTTTAACCCTGGGGATCGGGTGTTGGTACTTGTGCATACAGTGGATAGTAAGTTCCTTTCAAGGTGGCAGGGACCCTACGACATTATAGAGAAGGTGGGACCAGTAAACTATAAAATACACCAACCAGGGCGGAGAAAGCCAGAACATGTATACCATGTGAATCTGCTCAAACCATGGAAAGACAGAGACCCGCTTGGTCAGGATTGTCCACGGCCTGCATTTCCAGTACAGATGGCTTCCTTGCCTCAGGAGAAGGCAAGAGAAGTCCTCTCCGCCGTCAAAATATCAGACACTTTGTCGCACAGACAAGTTCAGGAAGTCAGAGAGTTTGTTAGCCGAAATACAGATTTTTTTTTTTGAACTTCCTGGTCGTACCTCCCTAATACAACATGACATTGTCACTGAGCCGCAGGGCAAAGTACGATTAAATCCATATCGGGTGCCTGAGGCCCGGCGACAAGCCATCTTGGAAGAGGTCAAGAAGATGCTGCAGTTAGGGGTCATTGAAGAGTCCCAGAGTGAGTGGGCCAGCCCAATAGTCCTAATACCAAAGCCAGATGGGACACTAAGGTTCTGTAATGACTTCAGAAAACTGAATGAAATTTCTAACTTTGACGCCTACCCCATGCCCCGGGTCGATGAGTTAATAGAGCGGTTTGGGCAGGCACGTTATTTTTCACTCATTGACCTCACAAAAGGGTATTGACAGGTGCCACTAACAAAAGCAGCGAGAGAGAAAACGGCTTTTTTAACACCCGAGGGACTGTTCCAGTATACAGTCCTACCCTTCGGGTTGCATGTAGCTCCAGCGACATTCCAGAGGTTAATGGACGTTGTTCTTCGTCCTCATCGCCGATATGCCGCGGCCAATCTGGACGATATTGTGGTGTACAGTACAGACTGGGAAAGTCACTTAGCCAAGGTACAGGTGGTGATAGATTCGCTGAGACAAGCAGAGCTAACTGCCAACCCAAAGAAGTGTTCCATAGGGTTGGAGGAAGATCGCTACCTGGGGTATGTGATTGTGAGAGGAGTTATCAAAGGCCAAATAAACAAAGTGGAGGCAATCCAAAACTGGCCCCGTCCCCTCACCACTAAACAAGTGAAAGGGTTTTTGGGGTTAGTGTGATACTACCGGCGGCTTATTCACAATTTTGCAACACTGTCGGCGCCGTTAAATGACTGCCTAAAAGGCAGGAATTAAGTAATGGTGCGATGGAATGATCAGCTTGAAGAAGCGTTTGTAAAACTAAAAGGGGCACTGTGTGTGTGTCACCATTTTTGACCACATCCGACTTCAAAAGAGAATTCATTGTCCAGACTGATGCGTTAGAGGTAGGTGTGGGGGCCGTTTTGTCTCAGGAGGTTAACGGGGAGAAGCATCACATTACTTTCCAGAGTCGAAAGCTAACTCCAGCTGAAACCAGATACAGCATTGTAGAGAGAGAGAGTGCCTGTCGATCAAGTGGGCACTGGAGTCGTTACGCTACTATCTGTTGGGGATAACATTTTGGTTGTTAACTGATCATTACCCTCAGACTGGCAGTGTTGTATCCCAGGGAGTAGAGTTCAGGTGGTAGATAGATGAACATAACAGGAGAAATTGATAACGTTGCCAACCAGTTATTTAATCTGAAAACGGACAGGCAAATTCTGGCGAGATCCATGCCTTGTTAATTTTCAGAAAAGTAAGCCGGTCTACATTATCGGAGGATAGTCGCATGTGACGGTCTGTCAGTACACCATCTGCAGCACTAAAGACGCGCTCCGATAATACACTGGCAGCAGGGCAAGCCAGCACCTCCAATGCATACTGGCTAAGCTCTGGCCATGTATCCAGCTTAGAGACCCAAAACTTGAAAGGGGAAGAGCCATCTGGGAGTACACTGAGAGGGCAAGACAAGTAGTCTGTCACCATCTTACGGAAACGTTGCCTCCTGGTGACTGGAGGCGTCTCGGATGGTGTAGACATTGGTGGCGCTGACACAAAACTTCGCCACATTTGGAACATACTGGTCTTGCCCCCCTGTGTAGAGGCGCTGCTTGTGCTCCCTCTTGTTGCAGAGCTGTCTCCATTGCCTCCACGCACAGAGCTGCTTTGTAAAGCAGTAGCAGCAGCGTTCTCGGCTGGAATGGAGAACATTATGGATTGCACCAGTGTGTCTTTGTACTCCCACATTTTACGCTCCCGGTTCAACGGTGTGATGAGGCTTTGTAAGTTGTCCCGGTAGCGAGGGTCTAGGAGGGTGTACACCCAATAATCAGACGTGGTGAGAATGTGGGCGATGCGGCGGTCGTTTCTCAGGCACTGCAACATGAAATCAACCATGTGCTGCAGACTCCCAACTGACCAACAAACGCTGTCCTTTGTAAGAGGCGTCATCTGTACCTGCTCTGCATCACCCCACCCATTGTGTACCTCCCTCTGTAGCGATTTCTTCCTCCTCCATTGACTCCTCCTCATCCTCCTCACAAAGTGAGCCCTGCAAAGCCCTTTGGGAGGAACCACGTTGCGCTGACTGTCCAAAAGGTGATGGAATTTGTGTCTCCTCATCCTCCACCTCTTCCAAAACCTCATCCCTTAGTGCTTCCAGTGTTTTTTGAAGCAGGCAGATAAGGGGGACAGTCAGGCTGACTAGTGCATCATCTGCACTCGCCATCCGCGTTGACTCATCAAACGCACGCAAATCGTGGCAGATGTCCTTCATAGAGGCCCACTCAGTAGTGGTGAAGTGTGAACGGCACAAATTGCGTGTTGATTGCGCCTGTTGCAGCTGATACTCCATTACTGCTGTCTGCTGCTCACACAACCGCTCCAACATATGTAACGTGGAATTCCACCTGGTGGGTACGTCACATATGATGCGATGTTCAGGAAGGCGCAATCTGCGTTGCAGAGCTGCAATGCGCGATCTGGCCATGCTGGAACGTCGCAAGTGAGCGCACTCTAGGCGGACCTTGTGCAGCAGTGCATCAAGATCCGGATAGTCCCTCAAAAAACTCTGCACGACCAAGTTGAGCACATGTGCCAGACATGGTATGTGAATGAGGTTGCCAAGGGCCAGAGCTGCCACCAGATTTCGGCCATTGTCCCACACTACCAAGCCTGGCTGGAGATTCGCTGGCAAAAACCACACGTCGCTCCCCTGCTTGATGGCATTCCAGACCTCCTGCGCTGTGTGGCTTCGATTCCCCATGGAAATTAATTTCAGGACGGCCTGTTGACGTTTGGCCACGGCTGTGCTCATATCGGTCGCAACAGGTAAGCGTTCACGGGTCCATGTGGAGGTATACCGTGACGGCTCCTGCAGCGATGATTCTGAGGAACTGGAGTAGGAGGAGGAGTCAATGTGTACAGACTGGATTCCAGCAATCCTTGGAGTTGGCAGAACACGTACAGCGCCACTCGCAACATCTGTACCCGGCTCCACAACATTGACCCAATGGGCAGTGAGGGAAAGGTATCGTCCCTGGCCATGGGTACTGGTCCACGCATCAGTGGTCAGGTGGACCTTGCTACTGACGGCATTTAGTAGCGCATGTTTAATTTTTCCCTCAACATGCTTTTGCAGAGCAGGGACGGCTTGCCTGCTGAAATAAAATCGGCTTGGCACATTGTATTGTGGGACTGCCAATGCCATTAATTTCCGGAAACTGTCAGTCTCCACCAGCCTGAATGACAGCATTTCAAGGGACAGGAGTTTTGCAATGCCAGCATTCAGAGCCTGTGCTCGTGGATGGTTTGCCGAGTATGGCCGTCTTTTATCCCATGCCTGTGCTACCGATGGCTGTACAATGGCCTGGGAGTGTGAGGATGACAGGGAACTTGCAGCTGTGGGTGGAATAACACTTTGTCTCTGGACAACAGTGACCGAGGTTCTTCCATGGCGATCGTGTGAGGAAGCCGAACCAGCTGTGTGTGAGCTGGAGGAAGAGGCTCCAACACGACCTGAAGATGTAGGTGCTGCTGTAGGTTGGCCTACATCTCCAGTGTGTCTTTATAACTCAACTACGTGCTTTGTCCGCACATGTTTCCACATATTAGTGGTATTGAGGTTACTGACACTTTTACCTCTTTTTACTTTTTGCTTACACAGCTTGCATTTGACATAGCAAATATCATCTGCAAGTGTGTCAAAAAAGGACCACGCAGTGCAAGTCCTGGGAGAGCCCGTTTTGACTTTTGGAAGAGAACTGCTCCCAACAGGTGCCAAAATGGAGGCTACAGGCAACCGAGTCTGCAGCCTACCTCTCCCTCCTGTTTGTACCGTTGGGCCAATCTCTTCCTCAGAGCTGCTCCCACCACCTTCCTGTTCCTCACGCCATGTTGGGTCTTGGACCTCATCATCTCCACTACCCTCTTCCAACACCTGCTGCTGTTGGGTGGTCTGGACAGCACCATGCTCAACAGAAACTGGCAACGAGTCTCATCATCATCAGATGTGTTCTGCGGTGTGCTGACCATCGGCACTGGCTCACCCGCCTCTTCAGATTCAGAGAGACACAGCTGTTGCGCATCACTGCATACTCCCTCTTATTCAAATTCCAGAATGCTGCTTGGCTGGGCCCCTGTTTGCAAGCCAACAGATTCTGAAAACAGAAGCAGAGACTCAGCTGGCTCCAGTTCAGAACTCTCTGACTGTCTGGGCAATTTGACAGGCGGTGAACAGACAGATGGTTGCTCAACAGTGTTGTGGTCCTGAGAGGAGGTGGAAGCAATTGAAATCGATGCATTGGCTGCCATCCAACCAACAACGGCTTCAATTTGTTCTTCCCGCAGCAGGGGGGTACGCCGAGCTCCTACAAAACTGCACATAAAGGAACGCTCACGGGGAAAACTGGTAGATGCTGTGTCACTGGGGGCGGC
Source organism: Oophaga sylvatica (assembly GCA_033576555.1). Classification (NCBI taxonomy): domain Eukaryota; kingdom Metazoa; phylum Chordata; class Amphibia; order Anura; family Dendrobatidae; genus Oophaga; species Oophaga sylvatica. Next base: position 259,670,885 of record JARQOD010000002.1, read on the forward strand.
AGCAGCCACAGAATCCCCACGTCCTCTCCCTGCTGAAACTCCACGGCCACGACCACGTGCCTTACTCCCTGCCTTCTTCATCTTGGTAGATTGATAAAGAAAGTCAGAAAAGTTATAAGGCCTAAGTGTGGTTATTACGCAGAGACTGCAGTGAACACTGCACACAACTGTTCACTATCTCTGAAAGGCTCCTTTCTGTAATTCTATAGTGTTTGCAACCAATGTATTGGATACGGATGGAAGCGCGTCACACTAATAGATTTGAGTTATTTGAAAGGGTATGGAGCAGCACCAATTTTAGAAAAATGACAAGGATTAGGCAGTGACACACGTTCAGCAGACTACAACCAGCAGTGGTTGAAGAACTAACTGGAGCGTGATCTGCACTCAAAAAAAAAAACCTCATAGACTAGAGTGAACATTGCACACAACTGTTCACTATCTCTGAAAGGCTCCTTTCTGTAATTCTATAGTGTTTGCAACCAATGTATTGGATACGGATGGAAGCGCGTCACACTAATAGATTTGAGTTATTTTAAATGGTATGGAGCAGCACCAATTTGAGAAAAATGACAAGGATGAGGCAGTGACACACGTTCAGCAGACTACAACCAGCAGTGGTTGAAGAACAAACTGGAGCGTGATCTGCACTCAAAAAAAAAAAATTAAAAAATAGAGTGAACACTGCACACAACTGTTCACTATCTCTGAAAGGCTCCTTTCTGTAATTCTATAGTGTTTGCAACCAATGTATTGGATACGGATGGAAGCGCGTCACACTATAATTTCAATTGAATGGAGCAGCAAGAATTACATTAAAGAAAAAAAAAAGAGTCTGTGAGTGACACGTGCAAATGCCTACAAACAGCGTTGGATGCAGAGCAAACTGCAGCGTCACCTGCACTCACACACACACCTTGCACAGAGCTGTTAAAACAACACTGGCAAAAGGAAGCTTTACACAACGGTTGGTAAACTAGCCTGCCTAGAGCACAGTAAACAAAATCGCAATCTTTAACTGTCCCTCAGAGTCAGCAGAGCAACGTTCTGTCCCTTACTGAATTCACAGCACAGTGACGCTAAAATGGCGGCGGCGCCTTTTATAGTGCATTCTGACATCATTTCAGCATCCAATCACAGCCATGCCATTAGTTAACATGACCGCAGCAGTACAGGATGTGCCCACACTTCTTAGGATTCCTCATTGGCTGACTAAAATCACATTGCCTCTCAAAGAATTATGGGAACTTCCGATTCCGGTATACGATATATGGAAAATATCGGAACTAAGTATCGGAATTCCGATACAGCGAATATCGGCCGATACCTGATACTTGCGGTATCGGAATACTCAACTCTACTGGGGGCTTAAATCTCAGGCATTCCAGAAAACAGCTAGACATCACAACAGTTATCTGATAAACAGTACAGTTAGAAACGAACAAATGTTCATTTATTCACTACAAAATAACTTTCTTGAGCAAGGAAAATCCACTTATTCTGGTTTGCACTTAATGCTGAAATTCTTTTTCTATTTGTTGATCTGGAAACAAAGCTGAATTTAAAAAGGAAAAAATGTCTTGAGCAGTGGGTGGCTAAAGAACATGTTACCAACTGCTGAAAGAACACTAAATGCTAGTTTAAAGACAGAAAGCTCCAGAAATCAGATATAAATAGTGTTTCCCACAGAACTGACTTTGTTTCAGTCCTCTGTGGTAGACAAAAAGGAAGGGGTAATTATAGGAAATGTCTCAATTTCAACAGTTGCTTCTTGCATTAGTTTGTGCCTACAACAGACGTGTTACAACACACATACAGTATAGTCACACAAGCATGGACGGTATTCTGTAGCCTAATTCTAAGGAAACATTAGCAGCTGCTGTAGCGACCTGTTATTGGTATATATTGGAATGAAATGTGAATACTGCAAATAGTGCAACATGATTTCATATTGTGATATACGAAAATAAGGTCTGTACGAAACTGGAATGGCGTGGACTATTTTTTTGTGAATATGATAAAAGATTTATGGTGACATTTCTGAAACTGCAAAATGATCAATTATTCTTTGTCATAACTTATAACTCTGAATTTAGATGTTGAAAGATTGATACCATAGCCCAGAATTCATTATCACAGATTATATAGGATGATAAAAAGACATGCTGCTTTAAAAGGATCAGTAGTACGCCATCAACCAAAAGAGTGTCCTTTTGGCTTCTGTTAAAGCAAACCTGTCACCAGTTGTGTGGGTGTCACAGGTCTGGGTCCGGCTCATCCCATCTTCTTGCGATGCCTCCCTCCTGCTTGCTTCACAGGCTCCCCTGCATCGCGCTCTTGCACAGGCGTACTTATCTGCCCTGTTGAGGCACTGGGCCTATATGACAATTCCGGCGGAAGTACCCCTGCGCAGGAGCGTGATGCAGGGGAGCCATGAAGCAAGCAGGAGGGTGGTATCACAAGAAGATGGGAAGCGCCGGACCAGGACCTGTGACACCCATCAGACTGGACCATCCCCTGGGTGAGTATAATAAAACTTATCTTCCTCATCTTTCAGGTCGGATCGGGGGCTTATCTACAGCATTATAGAATGCTGTAGATAAGCCATGAAATGCAGTGGCCGTATCTTATATCGGCCAAAACTGCTGACAGGTTGGCTTTAAGTTGGTGCACATTGGCTTACTTTTTTCCAACTGTATACAGAAGAACAGCTGGATGCCCTATACTATAAAGAGGGTAACAGAAAAAATACACTTATTTTTACAGCACGACCCTAGGGGTGTCGTTTACTACTGCATGCCTATAAAGTGGCATTTGTCAGAGCTTTTAATCAGGAAATGCTCCCAATGTCTAACACTAATGAAAGGCTCAGAAACATGGTGTGCACTATGTTTAGTTGTACACTAAATTCAGCTGACAGTTGACCAGGACAAACCTGCCCTGGACATTGTATGATTAGACTGTCAATCTAGGCCTAAAGCATTATATGAATTGCAGTCAATATATAATTAAACTCCACATCTACCCTGCAGGAAGCACAGGAAATGAACAAATATAATTCACTATCTTAACAGCCAAGTCCATAGATAATTGTATGATTTGTTGTCAACTATGAAAAGTCTTTGTGACGCTAGTCACTTCTCACGGCCAAGCCGTGAGTCAGAGTGGTCAAGGAGTACAAGGTCAGAAGCCAGGAGGGTACGTAATAAACAGAAGGAAGAGATAAAAGTGCAGTCAGGTAACGTTCCGAGGTCAGAGTACCGGGAGGATAATGGATCAGAGCTGAAGGGGTTAAACAGTCGGATGGTCAGAACGAAGTCCAAGGTCAGTCAACAGTTCAAGCAAACAAAACTCTAGGTACAGGAAAGCACAAAGCACAAACCTCACAGGCTGAATGTACTTCTGGCAGTTTTCTGGGGAGATACAGCTCAGTTAAGAAGCATGGCAATTAACTGGAATAATGAACACATGTAGACAGCCGAAGCCTCACAGTCTCAGATTGGATAGTAGAGCTGTCAATCAACACACTGACAGCTCAGCACACCCATGTACCAGATTGGATGGACAAGATGTCAAAGTACTGACAGCTTCAGGACACCCCTATACCAGATTGGACGGTCGAGCTGTCAGTAACTGCATGCCAGACACATCCCAGACACACTGAGGGGTGGAACCGTGACAGCTTAACTCTGTTGGCTTTTTCTAGATGAGATGTGGAGAGAACCACATATTTACCTCAGCACATCCATTGTTTTAATTCCTTATTTCTTTGTCTTTGACCCACAGTCTAATAACATAATTCATAAATTAAACCATAAATTTGAGTACAACTGTAGATATATTAGACTACTAAAAGTTACCCATGATTATGAGATTGTGGTGTTCAAAAGATTGTGGTCACTTCAGAATTTTCCATATTTGTGCTTAAATTTGACCTAATACTACATCAGATTTTTACACAAGTCCTAAAGGTAGATAGGGAGAACTAAATCAAACAAAAATAAAATAAAAAATATTAGACTTTGTAATTTTTTTCTGTTGAGAAGTATGATCTAATATCACATGGCTGTGGCAATAGAATATGAATCTTTAGGACTAGCAAATAATTTGTATGTCAAAATAGAGTTTGGTATTTTCAATAAACGGGGTGGCAATCAGGTGTGACCTGTATTATTTAAAGAACAACTATCAAAGTCTGATATTCACAACATATGTTTGTGGAAGTGTTTCATGGCACCCCAGGAGTGGTCGTGCAAAAAAACCCCACTCCAGTAGCAAGGTGTATAATGGTCTGCAAGGTCACAAAGGAACCCAAGGTAACCTCTAAGGAATTAAAGGCCTTTCTCTTAGCTAATGTTAATGTTCATGAATCCACTATCAGAAGGACAAGAACAAAAATGGTGTGTATGGCAGGATTGCATGGAAAAAGCAATTACTCTCCAAAAGCAACATTGCTGACTATCTGTAGTTTATTAATAGTCACCCAGATAAGCCAGAAGACTAAAGGGTATGCCACACTAAACAACATCGCTAACGGGATCGCTAAAAAACGTCACTATTTAGCGATCCCGTTAGCGATGTTGTTGTGTGCGGCAGCTGCCAGCGACGAGCTTCCTGCTGTGATCTCGCTCGTCGCTGGAATCGTTCCGGACCCTATTTTATCGTCGGCGCTCCCGCTGGGTAAGTATAATCGCTAAGTGTAGCACCTTTTCTTAGCGATTTAGCGGTACTTTTGTACCGCTAAAGTCGTTAAGGAGATCGCTAACCGCGATAGCGTCCTTAACGACATCGCTAAGTTAGGTAGCTACTAGCGATATAGAAACAATCCCGCTAGCGATCTCATTAGTATGCGACGCTAACGAGATCGCTAGCGGGATTGTGTAGTGTGGCAGTACCTTTAGAACAATGTTTTGTGCGCAGGTAAGAGCAAAATATAACTTTTTATTTAAATGAGAAGCATTATGTTTGGAGAAGGGAATGCACTGTATTACAGGGTAAAACCTCATAAAATCTGTGAAACATATTGGTGCTAGTACCAAAGCACACAACTCATTATACAAAAGAATGGTTAAAGAAAAATGAAGCTAAAGTTTAGGAATGGCCCAGTCAATGTCCTGACCTTAATCCTATAGTGAAGTTATGGAAGGAATTGATGCAAGCAGTTCATGGAAGAGAACCTACCAATAGAGATGAGCGACTTTGCCTTTTTTAGGGTTGAGTCGGGTTTCGTGAAACCCGACTTTCTCAAAAGTCGAGTCAAACGAAGTTGGCCGACTAACGGAAATGGTCGGGTCGGAGTCGAAAATCCGACCCCAATGCAAGTAAATGGGGAATAAAAGTCAGCAAGGAGTGGAGGACAGTAAACACACCTACAGTGCCCATTTCAATGCCAACAAAATCAATTCTTATTACTTAAGCTTGTCAACCTTAATTAACTTTATAATAATAGTAACGCATTAAAATCTGGGGGTTACTTGGCTAAAGCTGTGGGGGGGGGCAGTGCTGGCTTCAGGTTTTCATGGGTCCCGGGCCAAAGAGTCTCAGTGGGCCCCTTTAACACATACCACAATACATGATGCTCCGATACGGCAGAGAAATATAGGTATAGTACAATGCCAAATACTTCACTTCTTACATTACATGACTATCTATTTTAAATTCTACAATAGCTCAAAAAACGGACAGTATATTCCTCCATACAGTATTATGGCCACCACATAGTGCGCCATACAGAATAATGAGCCCCATATTTTGCTCTATACAGAATAATAAGCCCCATATATTGCTCCATACAGAATGGGCTCCATATAACACTCCATACAGAATAGGCCCCATATGTGCTCCATATATAAAGGGCCCTATATGATGCCCCATAAATAATGAACCCCATATGATGCTCTAGTATATGATGGGCCCCATATATAATGCTCCAGTGTGTGATGAGCACCATATAATGCTCCAAATATAATGGTCCCCATATATAATGCTCCATATATGATGTTCTCCATGTGATGTTCCATATACAATGTGCCCCACATGATGCACCATATATAATGGGCCCCATATGATGCTCCAGTATTTGATGTGAGGGAGAACATCGATAGGGGAGGAGAGGTAATTTTGAATCATAGTTGACAACTGTTGTCTCCAGTCTGTTGCAATTGATTCAGTTTTTACCAGTCGTGTGAGCGTTACTCGAAAAATTAGACCACAACATGGTCATGAAACCCCTGTCTCCAATGCCACTTCGGCAGTGTGCACCACGAACACCTCTTCCATTTAGCCCAGTATGGCTCGTGGTAGAACCTGCACCGCTGCTGTGTGCTGGGAATGCCTCTAACAAACGGTTTACCAGAGTTACTTGTTTGTTCGCTAATATTAGCTCTAGGTTCTCCTGTGGCATGATGTTCTATAATTTGCCTTTATAGCGTGGATCGAGGATGCTGGTCAACCAGTAGTCATCATCCTTGTGGGCCAATGTTCCAGGTGTCAATGATGCACTGCCAGTGGTGGGTGGAGGAGCACTTTCTGCCAAATCCACATCCCTCCATTCACGCACAAACCCTGTACCTGACCTTGACAAGACAACATTTTCTCTTGCCCCCTGAGAAGCATCATCCTCCCCAAAATAATCATCCCCCTCATCCTCATCCTCCTCCTCTTGCTCTTCTTCCTCCACCTCATCCAGGTCAGTTCCCTGAGCAGACAATGCCTGACTGTCATCAAGGCTTTTCTCCTCCTCCTCCTCCGCTGCAGATGCCTGATCCTTAATGTGCGTCAAAGTTTGCATGAGCAGATGCATAAGTGGGATGCTTATGCTTATGATGGCGTCGTCTGTGCTTACCAGCCGTGTGCATTCCTCAAAACACTGAAGGACTTTACAGAGGTCTTTCAGCTTTGACCACTGCACACCCGACAACTCCATGTCCGCCCGCAAACTGCCTGCCCGTGGATCCTCCCACAAATGCATTACAGCCTGCCTCTGTTCGCACAGCCTCTCAACCATGTGCATGGTGGAGTTCCACCTTGTTGCAACGTCTATGATTAGGCGGTGCTTGGGGAGGCGGAGCGACAGCTGCAGCCTCTGCATGCGACTGGATTCTACGGGCGAGTGATGGATGTTCGAGCACAGTCTTCGCACCTTATGGAGCATGGCTGGTAACTCCGGATACTTATCTATGAAGCACTGCACCACCAGGTTCAAGGTGTGAGCCAGGCAAAGTATGTGTCTGAGTTTTGCCAGGGCTATGGCCGCCACAAAATTACGACCATTATCACTGACTACCTTGCCTGGCTCAAGATGTAGACTGCCCAGTCATGACTCAGTTTCTCGCTGCAAGTAGTCGGCCAGTACCTTCACGGTGTGTCTGTTGTCGCCCAAAGACATCATCTTTAAAACATCCTGCTGACGCTTACCACTAGCTGTTCCATAGTGGGACACCTCGTGTGCAACACTGGCAGCTGCGGATGGAGTGTTCGTGCGACTACGCTCTGTCGACGAGCTTTGACTTCTGGAGGAGGAGGGTCGAACGCCTACAGCCAACTGTTGCCTATACCGTGGGCTAGGCAGCACTGTCCCACCGCCGCTGTCCCCTGTGGACCCTGCATCCACCACATTAACTCAGTGCGCAGTGATGGACACGTAACTGCCCTGGCCATGCCTACTGGCCCATGCATCTGTTGTGAGGTTGACCTTTCCACTCACTGATTGTTTGAGTGCAAGGACAATGCGGTCTTTCACATGCAGGTGGAGGGCAGGGATGGCTTTTCTACACTGTGTTCCAAATTATTATGCAAAAATTGTTTAGGAGTGATAAGGTAAGAATTTTTTTGTTTGTCAGTTAAACTCATTGATGGTGATGTGTGTCAGGGCTCTTTATATCACTGTAAGCAATTGCAGACACATGTGCTAATTAGTTTGGCAGGTGTGTCCAATGAAAGGCCAGACTACTTAAGAAGGCTGTCCCACATTATTAAGCTGCCTACATTTTCTGCCAAAATGGGAAAGGAAAAGGATGTGTCGGCTGCTGAGAAGCAACAAATTGTGGAGTGTTTAGGTCAAGGCATGACTACAAACAACATTGCCAAGACACTTCATCGTGATCATCGCACAATCAAGAAGTATATAGCTGATTCACAGTACACATGTGTGCGTGCTGATAAGGGAAAATTGAGGACTCTTTCCTACAGGCAATTACGTCAGGTTGAAAGAGCAGCTGCAAAAAAGCCTTGTCATAGCAGCAGACAAGTTTTTGAAGCTGCTGGTGCCTCCAACGTCCCCCAAACAACAAGATGCAGGGTCCTTCAGAGGTTTGCAGCTGTGCGTAAGCCATCCTGTCGACCTCCTCTATCCACTGCACACAAGCAGAAACGGCTCCAGTGGGCCAAACAATACATGAAGACTGACTTCAAAACTGTTTTGTTCACCGATGAGTGCCGTGCAACGCTCGATGGTCCAGATGGATGGAGTGGAGGATGGCTGGTTGATGGACACCCCATGCAAACACGGCTACGGCGCCAACAAGGTGGAGGTGGAGTAATGTTTTGGGCTGGAATCATGGGGAGAGAGATTGTCGGCCCCTTTAGGATCCCTGAAGGGGTAAAGATGAACTCCGTAGTGTATGTTGAGTTTCTCAAACAGCACTTCCTGCCATGGTTCAAGAAGAAGAACCGTGCATTCCGCAGCAAGATCATTTTCATGCATGATAATGCACCGTCTCATGCTGCACATAACACATCTGCATCTCTGGCTGCTATGGGCATAAAAGGGGACAAACTTATGGTGTGGCCCCCATGCTCCCCAGACCTCAACCCCATTAAGAACCTCTGGAGCATCATCAAAAGGAGTGTCTATGATGGCGAGAGGCAGTTCACATCTAAGCAACAGCACTGGGAGGAAACCATCCAAAATCTGACAAATTCAATGGACGAGAGAGTTCAGAAGCTCCTTTCGAACAAGGGGTCCTATGTGCAATTGTAACATCACCTAGAATAAAGTTTTGAGTAGAAAACTGATTGATTTCAGTTTGTAATAACCTGCTAATGCTTATAATTTCAAAAATGACCATTTTTTTATTCTTTATTAAAATGAAAAGGTTGAAAACTCTACTGTGCATAATAATTTGGAACATGCATTTTGAGTGCAGTTTGAGTGTTTTATTTTGTAAAAAATATACTGTTATCATAGGCAGTTTGTACAAAAACCTTTCAATGGTACTCTAATAGTTATTTGACTGGAAAATTACAATGACTGAAATTCATATAGGTAATTTGGGAAAATCTGAGAAAATATTATTTGCATAATTTTTTGGAACACAGTGTAGAAAAGAAGTGCCGACTGGGTAGGTCATAGAGTGGGACAGCATAGGCCATGAGCTCTTGGAACGCTGCGCTTTCAACCAAATGGAAGAGCATCATCTCTAATGAGATCAGTTTGGCAATGTAGGCGTTCAAAGCCAGTGAGGTTTTGTAGTCCGTCCACGCTTACAAGTGAATAGTGTTTAAATGTCTAAGCATATAACTGGTATTCAATTTTCGGAGATTTTTCCCTCGGCTAAAGGTCCTTCCGCACTTCTTACAGATAACCTTTGCCTCATCAATAGGATTTTGGTCAAAAAAGTGCCACACTGCACTCTTCCTACTATGGGTTAAATTTTCAGTTGACCGTCTGGCCAAGCTGTCCTGCAACCCTTTTTGTTTTTTTAACACGTTTTAGGACTGCTACGGGCCTGCCAGATAACCACAGCTGCGATGTCGATGCCGGCCGCGGATCCTCCTCCTCTTCTGAGCTATTGCCAGCGGCACCCTCTTCCCCCAATGGTTGCCAATCCGGGTCAACAACTGGGTCATCCATCACCTCCTCTTCAATTTCATCTGCACCTTCCTCTGTGTCACCGTGTAAGGTGTTAGAGTATGCGGGAAGGGGCACCTGAGTTTCATCAGGGTCAGAATCTGGCTCAGAAGACTGTGAGGGCAATGTAGTACTCTGGGTCAATGTACCATCAGAATCAGATAGCAGTGACTGTGCATCAGTGCACCCCATGTCATATTCATCTTGGACTGGGGAATTCAGGATTTGACTTGATAACCTAGGCATGGTATGTGAAAAGAGCTCCATGGAGTAATCAAAAGTGTGGCCTGCCGCATCTTTCACTTTTGTTGGGGGTGACGGACACAAGGAAAGGTGTTGTTCCCAACCTGGAGCCTGCACTGATGACTCAGTGCTTGCAATTTTTGAAACTTCAGAAGAGGAGGCGATAAAGCTTGAGGCTGTTTCGGCAATGTAAGCCAAAACCTGTTCCTGATGCTCCGGCTTTAAAAGCAGTTTACCTACTCCCAGAAAAGGGCGCATTCCAGGCCTTCTGGAGCCAGACGATGACGCAGGCTCAACACCTCCTGCCTTAGGTGCTATTGGGCTTTTGGCACTACCAGCAGATGCACCACCACCACCACCATCATTCCCAGCTGCCCCCCCTGCCCACGTCCGCGGCCTCTTCCACCATACTTCCTCATGTTTGGGAAAATGTACCAAAAATACCAGCAGATATATGGTACTGTATGAGGAGCGTACAGCTGTATATGGCATAGGGGAAAATTTAAATCTCTGTATATATTTCCGGAGTCACACACAGACGCTCTCTCAGTATGGATTTGACTATAATACAAAGAGCAAAGAGCAGATATACAGTACTGTCTCAGAAGCGTACAGCTGTATACATTGTAGGGGAAAATTGCAATCTCCGTATATATTTTCGGAGTCACACACAGATAGTCAGCATGTATTTGTCGTGATACCAGTCGGTACACGGTAGTGTGTGAGGAGCGTACAGCTCTATACGGTGTGGGAAAAATGAACAGTCGGTAAGTGTGCAGAAAAAAAGAATCAAAGTATTAGTGCTGTGTAAAAAGCAGTCTGCACAGCAGTGTACACACAGCAATACAGCTATCAGGCAGCCTAATAACCAGCGCTGCTGCACACAAGAAAATCCTCCCCTGTCACTGCACACTAACTGTACAGCACAATTGGTATCAGCACAAGCACATAAGAACTTCTCTTTACAGCCCTAACTCTCTCCCTACTGATAAACAGCGTCAGCAACCTCTCCCTACTGTTAATATCGGCAGAAGTAAAATGGCTGTCGGCGGTCTGGGCTTTTATAGACACTATGACACCCCACAATGCAAGCCAATCACTGCAATGCCCTTCTCTAAGATGGTGGTGGACGCTGCAGATGTCATCTCGTTACCCGCAGTGTACGTCCTTGCTCATTGGCTGAAAAAAGGTGCCTGCAAGCATTATGGGAAAACCGACTTGGGCACTCGGGTCGACGACCGCATGGCCGACTGCACGCTATGGTCGGATTTCGGCCAGCGAAACCCGACTTTGGCGAAAGTCGGCGACTTTTGAATCTGACCGACCTGTTTCTCTCACCTCTACCCACCAACCTAGCAGAGTTACATAGGGAAGGAGGAATGGGCTGACATTTCTCCAAGTGGATGTGCAAGACTAATCAACAATTACCAGAAATGTGTACATACAGTTAATATGGCACAAGGGGTCACACCAGATATTGAAAAATGTTTAATATTTTTGACTCATTTATTTGTTTTGGTTCTCTTTATCTACCTTTAGGATTTGTGTGAAAATCTGATGTAGTTTTAGGTAAAATGTAAGCATAAATATGGAAGATTCTGAAGGGTTCACTGTCAAGCACCACTGTAGTGATAAGGCACTGCCAGCGATCGCACTAGCGATCACGACAATGACTTAACCTGGTGAGATCGCTAGTGCGATTGCTATGTGATCGCTAGTTAGATTCCAAACACAACTCATCAGCGATCTGTGATTCCAAACACAACTCATCAGCGATCTGTATAACGACCTCTGCGGTCGTTGGGAAAACCTAGTCCCACCTGCGACGCTGGTGAAGTCGTTCATAAAGGGTGTCACACTCAGCGATTCAGGCTCACCAGCGGGACACCAACGACCAAAAAACGGCTCAGAACGTTCATAAGCGATCAGCGAAATCTCAGCAGGGGCCACATCGCTGCTACATGTCACACACAGCTAAGTCGCTAACGAGATCGCTACTGCGTCATAAATGGTGATGCAGTAGCGATCTCGTTAGCGATCTCGCTAGCGATCTCGCTTAGTGTGGCATACCCTATAGGCTGAATCCTCATTTATACGACTGCTATAACTCCAGACTCCCGGAGACTTAGTGGAAGAACATTTGAGTGTTTTAAGCTAAAATGCCAGATTCTTCTCTTTCTCTACGTCATGAAGAATTCGAGATGCCCCTATGTACAGCAGTTTGTTGTCTAAATCTGCCCAAATGGTCAACTTTTTAATGTGTTTTGAAGCCTTTATCCTGTCCATCCTTAGTAAAGTGGCATTTGTGAAGGTGAGAGTGTGTTTCCTTAGTTGTATTCACATTTGCAATTCCTAAAAAAATGAATAAAGTATGCATGTATTAAAAGGGAATTTGGTTTGCAAATATAAATTAACTGAATATAATCGTAAAGTTTAATTATAAAAGCTTCTGAATTGTCCCAATTTCAGTGTTACTAGCGTTACACACTTCTACATTTGTCCTGACACAAAGTCTTTCCTCTCCCTGTCTAAAGAGATTTTCCTACTTCAAGATTTTTGGTTTAATAAAATTGTTCTGTTTCCAAAAAAGAAAAAAGAAAATCGTAATTGCTTACCTCCTGCCAATCCTGCACTCCCTCCACACCACTACATGTGACCACTGAGCCCAGTGTTTGGCTACAAGGGTCTGCTGCATCCATGTCAAAAAAGCTGTAAAAGAGGTCGTACTGGAGTGATGGGAGGAAAATGCTGATTTTTGTTGTTTTACACAGAAAAAGCGGTAAGACTAAAATAACATCAAGCTGGCAAATCCCTTTAAAAATAATCTGTCAACCCCAGAAATCCGTATCCAGTGGTAATCCTAGTGTGAACAGCATTAAATTATGACTGGCAGGCCTACTGGAGCAGCTACTGGCAGAAAATCAAGTTATAGTCACCATTCAGCCGATCATTTCCAGTCTTCGGAGTAGTGTAGGGAGTGATTACAGTCACCACCATACAGTGAGCATGCTGTAATCACTCCCTGGCACATTGATTGACAGGCTCTTCTCCAGCGAGCTGTGAACCAATGTGCCAGGGAGTGAGTACAGGCGCCACTCACTGTATGGTAAGTGGTGAGTGTAACCAATCCCTGCACCACTCCGGTGACTGGAAGGAGATTATACCTTCATTTTTTGTCTGTAGCCACTGATTTAGTAAGCCTGCCAGACCTGATTTAAGCACATTTAGCTACAGATTCCCACAGTATCTGCAGGAAAGGGCTCGCTCACACAGGCGTATAACTTAGAAGAGTGCTATCCAATGTTTTATCGGACAGCACTTAGACCAATGTTATACTGAAGGCAGTGCAGTATGCTGTTAGTCACTCACACCCATTTAGATCTTTAGGTGCGTGTAAAACATTGGACTCCACTCGGATGTCATCCGAGTACAGTCCGATTTCCGCAGACACAGACAATGGAGAATATGGAAAAATTAAGCTCTCTGTCTTTCTTTGCACCTTTTTCTACACAAAAAAATTGTTTTGGCATGAAAACACTCCATAAAATACATACATTTAATGGCGTTTTTATGTGCATTGTTGATACGTTTTTACTTGGGCTCTTTCTGCAGAAAGAATTGACATACTGTATATTTCAAAAAATAGTTTTGATGGTTCAAATCCACAAGGAAAAATTAACAGCATTGCATGGATTTCAGAAATCTCATTCACTTTGCTGGGACTTTAAAGTGCAGCGTCTTTTACTTTTGAAAAACTAATGGAGAAAACAGGAAAATCGCAGTGTGAACAAGTCCTAAAATAAGTACCGTGAAATAAAGACAACAATAAGAAATACTATACATAAATACAATGTATCTAGTGTGTTGCAGTGTGACAAGAGTAATATCCATGGAAGCTTTGGAGCGAGAATGAAGGCTGCACATTGCTTATCCTGAAACATAGAAAAGCGCAGTAAAACAAGCGTATAAAAATACTGTTGTAAAAAGGTAACAGTAAACAGAAAGTGCTAGTAAAAAGATGATAAAACACAGGGTATTTGGTTGATAGTTTTTTTGCAAAAAATGTATACTAAGCCGCTCTACCAAACGTCAAGGTATACCCATATCAGAGCAGTCCCTGACTAATGTATTTAATCCCTAACTGATGTATTTAAAAACCTGGTCATGTGTATAGTACCTATATGAGCAGGATTCAGAAAAGTAATGTCCAGTGTGGACAATGTGGACACACTGCAGAGAACGGCCTTTATGTGCATGGCTTACAAAGGAGGGGTGGAAAACCTTCATAGTCTTGCAAAAACAAAAAAGCAAAAAGCCAATACATCAGTTAAGGATTAAATACATTAGTCAGGGATTGCTCTGATACGGGTATACCTTGACGTTTGGTAGAGCGGCTAAGTATACATTTTTTGGCAAAAAATGTATCAACCAAATACCCTGTTACTTTTTTACAACAGAGTATTTTTATACGTTTGTTTTACTGTGCTTTGTTTCAGTCTTCCAGTGGTGTGAACAATGTCCCTACAGGCTTGTTCACTGTGTGCATGGCTCATATGTTTGTGTTTGGATTGCTTATCCTACATAATTATTGGTCCTACTAGTGTTTGTATATGTCTGTGTGCTGTTCAGTGATCGTATAGTTACTGAGAAGGAGCTATCAATCACAAAGCTTTATTTGTAGACCAACCTACTGCTTTTAACTTTAGCTGCACAGTAACCATTTTTTTTTATTGCTAAGGTATGCCATGACAACATTTTTCAAGAATGTGTCAAATTCCTGTGGAGCCGATGTGATATTGGAAACACATGTGTCATACAGACTGTTTGTTTCTGATGGACCCTTCAGGAATCAAGATTTAGCATCTGAACAAGTAACATTGTGGGACAAAACCAGGAAGTCTGCAAATCTGTTAGTAAATATTTTCTCTTCTTCGCATTCAACACATTTACACAAAATAACAGTGTAAGGGTAAAGGGTATGCCAAGCGAGATCGCTAGCGAGATCACTAACGAGATCGCTACTGCATCACCATTTATGACGCAGTAGCGATCTCGTTAGCGACTTAGCTGTGTGTGACATGTAGCAGCGATGTGGCCCCTGCTGAGATGTCGTTGATCGCTTATGAACGTTCTGAGCCGTTTTTTGGTCGTTGGTGTCCCGCTGGTGAGCCTGAATCGCTGAGTGTGACACCCTTTATGAACGACTTCACCAGCGTCGCAGGTGGGACTAGGTTTTCCCAACGACCGCAGAGGTCGTTATACAGATCGCTGATGAGATGTGTTTGGAATCACAGATCGCTGATGAGTTGTGTTTGGAATCTAACTAGCGATCACATAGCGATCGCACTAGCGATCTCACCAGGTTAAGTCGTTGTCGTGATCGCTGGTGCAATCGCTAAGTGTGGCAGTGCCTTAAGGCCTCTTTCACACTTCAGTCGTGTGACGTCAGTCAAAACCCGTCAAAATGTGAAAAAAACGGATCCGCCATTTTTTTGGGCGGATACGTTTTTTTCCCATTGACTTGCATTAGTGATGGATTTTGACGGATGGTCATCCATTAGGTCCGTTTTTTTTCAGAAAAACGTCCAATGCAACGTTTTTTTGGTCCTCCAAAATGGCAGACTATGGCGGATCCGCCGCATCCGCCATTTTTTATAATGGCCACCTATGGGCGGCGGATCCGCTGGCATCCGTCTTTGACAAAATCCGCCAGCGGATCCGTCGCTTCCATAGAAAACCATTGAAAATGCTGCCAAAACTGTCCTGGGTCTCTCTCTCTCTCTCTCTCTCTCTCTCTCTCCTCGGTCCTGACTTGCAAACTTACATTTTCCGGAACGAAAATTTCGTCATTTCCGGGTGAACACTTCTTGGCGGATCCGTCAGAAAACTGATCCGTTTTACATCCGTTTTAACACTTTTCTGACGGATCCGCCATTTTCACACTTGGGCACGTCACACGACTGAAGTGTGAAAGAGGCCTAAGTGGAAAAGTTGAGCGAGTGGAGCAGCAATTTCTACACCAGAAATGTATCTCTTGGCAGGAAAAACGCTGAGTAAAATATTTTTGATGCGTTTTTTGACACTTTTTTGCATGCATTTTTTCTTGCTGATTTGAATAAGGTGAAAACGCTGAAAGAATTGAGGTGCTACAGTTTTTGAACTGCTACAAATATGTAAGGAAAAAATATGCAGCATGTGTATGACATTTCTGAAATCTCATTCATTTTGCTGGTATTATAAACTGCTGCGTTTTGGTGCAGAAATTTCTGCTGCAAATACATAACGTGTGTGGTGTGTACATATTGTAACTGCTCCTTTTTGAAGATTTACAGAAGGCACACCACCTGCTGTCTTTTAGATCTCTTCTGGTCAAACAATAATCAAACAGAAGGTCTTTTACGATCAATGGTAATATTTCCCCAGGGAGACCAGAAAAATGTGACCAGTATGACAGCATGATGAACGAATACACTCTATTACTTACTTTAGTCTCAGAAGAGTCATACATTTGCAATCTACTGTTGCAACTTGCACATGTCACTGAGGCACTATGCCATGCTTATTTTATATGATTACAGCTGTTCCTTTCCATTTTCTAATATATAATTGTGCACATTTCATTATTTCCTTTAAAGCCCACATTATAAAAATGGGTAAGAAGGCCATAATTATTTAAATATGCTATTAAGCTTTGCATGAAAATTAAAAGTTCCTTTATACTACTTGATCTTACAATTGAAACTACATTGAATTGTTTATTGTGAAGGAAGCCTGCTGAATTTTTCCATGTAGCAATGTATAGTTTCCCATACCACAAAGTAAAAAACAAATTAAAGAACTAATACTATTAGTATTACAACTTCCAAATGCATCCCGACCATAGGTTTAAAGGGAACCTGTCAGGTTCCCCATCCCCACAGAACCATCAGCAGTTGCAATTCCACAGGGGAGTGATAACATGCTTAGCGGGTCGACTAATCTATGATTAATAACGCCCCCTCGACTAGTCAAAGCCATCATTTACATATCATAAACAGACCTTAAAAATACTTTTTCTAAAGATCTGTTTATGTATGTAATATAACACAGGGACTAAGGCAGTGTTTCTACATGCGCAGAGCAACTGCTGGTGGTTCTGGGGGATGGGGGGACCTGACAGATTCCCTTTAAAACATAAACCTAACTATTTCATAGATTCCTATGATATTGTTAGTTTGGGTTATCAGACTTGTAGTCAAGTGGGGATTAATATTTATACAGTGCAAAAATGTGACCACATTACAGCAATGTGAAATCGAATTTAGATGTCTTTCAGACGACCATAACACAGGTGCTTTTTTTGTGCCTGTACCATAGACACAAGGAAATACCTGGCGTGCGACGAAAACAAGCGAAAGAAGGTAAAGGGTGCCCTGATGATAGGGAAAGGGGAGAAGTGACACCCCTAAACACTCACCTCAGACTGCACCCTGTACTCCCTATCATCCCTAGATGGTCTCTCAGCAGATGCCTAAGCATTGGCTGGCCCTGAGCTAGCCCTAATTAGTGAGTAGGACCGCATGATACTAGTCTCACTATTAAAGTAAGGAAACACAGGGAGGAAAACAGACAGGGAGAAATAAAACAACAAAAGGAACAACACAGCTTAAACTGGAACAACTTCTCCAGTGACTAGAACAAGTTCTCTAAGGAGGTCAGTATAGCAAACCTATAACCGGCTTAGGAGAGAGCAAAGAGTGAGTTTAAATGCCTGAAGGGAATGGTAACAAGCTGCAGCAGCTGAGACTAGAGCTATATGGAATCCCAACAGGATCAAAAAGGAACTCTTAACCCCTTCCACACCAAGTGAAAATCAATCTGTACCACTAGTTAAATGCCGAGCAGATGCAAAAAAGGACCTGTGATCTGCCAATCGCTGATACCTTTTGTTCCCAGGTACCACAAAGGTCTCGGCACGATGCGGCACATTCGTGACCGTACTCCCCTTCTACCAGGGGCTTCCATACCCTCAGGACCAGGTTCATCCAGATGAGCTGCATGGAAAGAATGAACCAACCTACTGGTATTTACTTATGATGCTGATACCCACATTCTTTCATCTGGACCATAACCCTTCCAATGCACCAGTTACTGAAGGAAACGGTGAACAAAACGAGAATCAACAATTCTTTCTACCTGAAATTCCAAATTAACATCCACCATGACCAAAGGTGGCGGTAAGGGTGAAAGTTCCGATAACGCAACATATTTTTTGAGCAATTGTCTATGAAACACAATATGGATTTTAAGTGATTGCGGTAACTCAAGGCAAAAAAACACAGGATTAATGACGGCGACCACCTTATATGGACCAATGAATCTTGGACCCAGTTTTCAGGAAGGAACTTTCAATTTAATATTTCTGGTGGACAACCACACATAGTCATTTACACACAGATCCAGACATAGCACAGGTTTTCTATAAGTCATACATTTATATCTGCCCCGCATAACCTTCAGATTGTTCTGTACCCTTTGCCATAAATAAGAGTTCCTCCCCAGGAACCCCCAAAGACCCCTCCCTACTGAAAGTACAAAACTGAGGGTGAAAACCATATGCACCAAAAAATGGTGACTTATCAGTGGACTCATGTTGACGATTGTTTAATGAAAATTCTGCCAAAGGTAAGTAAGATGACCAATATTGCTGGTTTTCTGAAATGAATCACCTAAGTTAGATCTCTAAGCTTTGATTCCATTCAGTTGAGGACGAAAAGCAAAGGAAAAAGATACATGCACCCCCAGGCCGTTAACAAAAAGCCCTTCAAAATTTAGACACAAACTGGATTCCCCAATCTGAAGCCACATCAAAGGGAACCCAATGAAGCTTCACAATCTCACTAATAAACACTTGAGCCAAGATTTTGGCATCTAGAAGCGCCTTTTAGGCAATGAAGTGTGCCATCTTGCTAAACTTGTTCACCACCTCTAAGATCATCATCTTTCCAGTGGATGGAAGAAGGTCGGTAATAAAATACATAGACAGATGTGTCCATGGTCTGTCAGGAATAACTAATAGTAGGAGAGACCTGGAAGGACCAGTATGTGGGGTCTTAGAACGCGTACAAAAATTGCAAGTGGACACAAAATCAACAACATCCTCATGTAATCATGGCCATCAAAAATGATGAGAAAGAAGGTCCAAAGTTGCTTTGTTACCTGGTTGACCTTCAAGAACTGAGTGATAACATTCTCCTAAAATTTTAAGATGCAAATTTAAAGGCACAAAAAATTCTAATAATTTTCCTGAGGGACAGGAAGCAGGGGCATCCCCTGAGCCTTCAACACCTCCGCTTCAAAATCTGAGTAAAAGGTGGAAATGACCACTCTCTCTTGTAGAATAGGAAAAGAGTCATCCGCACTACTTCCCCAAGGAAACTCTGAGACCAGGCATCAGATTTAACATTCTTAACCCCAGGACTGTAAGTGACAAAAAAATGAAACCTACTGAAAAATAAAGATCATTTAACTTGTCTCGAAGTGAGACGTTTAACAGATTCCAGGTACAACATATATTTATGGTCAGTAATCACCATGACATGGTGAACTGCCCCCTCCAGAAAATGACGCCACTCCTCAACAGCCAACTTAATAGCCAGACATTCCCTATTACTAATATCATAATTTCTTTAGGCCGGTCATAATTTTTTGGAGACAAAAGTGCATGGATGACACTTACCAGGCTGAGAAACATCGGGCTAAATAAGGACAGGTGTCATGGCAAAACATTTCTTCATTTCTTCAGGGAAATGAAAGCCCTGTGGGCAAGGACGGACGACTAAAAAAAATCTGTGCACTTTTTGGTCATGGCAGTGTGAGGTTTGACAATAGAACAAAAGTTCTGGATAAATGTTCGATAGTAATTGGCAAACCCCAGAAAACATTGTAAGGCTTTCAGATTTTCAGCGGATCCCATTTCAGTCATGTGGGGACTTCATCAGGAAGACGACACCAGGTATCCTAAAAATTGTACCTCCTGTACTGGGAATACACATTTTTCAAGTTTAGCATAAAATGTATTCATCCGTTATAAGAGTAGTACCTGCCTCATGTGCACCTGATGTGTTTTAAAATCGGGCGAGTAATTCAAAATGTCATTGAGATATACCACCACAAATCTGCCCACCAGATGATGAAAAATGTAATTGACGAAATGTTGCAAAATGAGATATTTATAATGCCCTTCAGTTTTCCACTGATCTCCTCTCATTCTAATCAGATTATAGGCCTCCCTTAGGTCCAACTTGGAGAACCATTTAGCACCAACAATCTGATTAAATAGATCAGGAATGAGCGGAAATGGATAACACGTCTCAGATGGTATTTCATGATTTAACTCATGAAAGTCTAAACAAGGACCCAAACACCCATCTTTTTTCTTGACTAAGAACCGTGTCCCTTAGCAAGACTTTTCGGTGATATCTTTTTTAGCCTGCCTTTTAATGCTAGAAGGATTTCTTCAATCTGGCTTTGGGTAGTTTTGCTCAAGGGAGCAAGTTAACGGGGCAATCATAAGCATGATGAGGGAACTTCTTGACACTTTTTTTCTGAGAATACATCCTCAAAGCTGGACAGAAAAGAGGGTAAGGTTTTAGTGGAGTTGGTAGAGAGAAGAGTATTCAGGTAGTTATTCTTGCAGGTATCACTCCACCTATCTCCCTAGACTGTCAATCAATAACAGGATTGTGCATAACCAACCAAGGAAGGCCCTGTAAAATAGGGGTAGGAAGTCCTTCAAGAACATGGCAAGAAATAAGTTCATTGTGAAGATCCCCTATTGAAAGGTTTAATTTATGCACCATTTGTGTAAAACTCCCCTGACTAAGAGGTGCAGAGTTGATAGCAAATATCAGGATGGGATTCTCCAGAATACTACAAGAGAGACCATGGATCCAGGAAAACCGAGCATCCACCATATTGGCCCCCTACCCCACTATCCAAAAAGATTAAAACAATTTTGGTTTTGATACCTACCACAACCTCTGCAGCTAAGACAAACCGAGTCACGCATGCAAAGGAGATATGTACTCCCAGGTTGTAATCCTTCACATAACCTGGCATAAGAAGTTTTCAGACGGCTTTTTCTGTTTAGGTACAGAGAAACAAGCTTTAATAAAATGACCCCTTTAGCCGTAAACAAAGCAAACTTCGGTCTTATGGCGAACCGCAGGAGGTCCAGACTGCGGAGAGGCCCTCCCAACTGCATGGGTTCATCAGAGCATACAGAAGGGATTTCACTCCTAGAGAGTAGTACTGGGGAAGGGGACATCACAGGTGTATCCCTGAGGCATCTATCAATCCGAATGGCTAAGGCCATAGTGGACTCTAAGGACAAATTAGTTTCATACAAAATAACCTTTCTAACAGACCCTAACAAAAATTACTTCTGAGTGAGGGAACTCTGAAAACAACTCCTTTGTTGGCCAATCCTCCTCTTGAAGTTTGTGTAGTGAGGATTCAACAGGGGAGACTTGGTCAGGATCATCATATATGAGGCCTAGAGCTGCAAAAAATTCATCTACTGACCGGAGCGACTGAGAATTGTTCGGAAGGGAAAAAGCCCAGGATTGAGGATCACCTTGAAGGAGAGAAACCACAATCCCCACCCACTTCTTCACTATCTAAACACCACAAATGTATCTCATCACCTAGAAAACCTGTCCATGAGGGATACATTGGTACCCCAGGAGGATGCAGCACAGTCGTGACACCAGACGTCCTATAATTCTATATACCCAGAGCTAGATGATTATAAGCAGTCTTCACATTGGCTCATTACTAGGGATGAGAGGACCCGAGGAAGTTGGGGTTCTGGTACTCTACTTGAATTTTAGTCCAGAACTGTACCTGAGACTCTCTCACCAGACTTCCCCTGGAACTCCGAACATTGCAATGGACTTCCTGAGAAAATCAGTGTTCGGTGTTTAGCACTGGATACTAATTGACCGATATGAACGCCGAACCTATAAATCAGGTTCACTTATCGCTACTTATTACTAGTGAGTTATTATTAATGATTTGTAAAAGTGATTTTAAATGAAGCATATGTGGCACCCCTGAGGGTCCAGTCACCACAGAGGTACTGCACCTCATCCAGAGGTGTGGTATCCCACTCTTGGGTAAGGAGGGAGCACTACCCAGGACTCTAACACTCGCACCCAACACACACCAGTTCAGTCAGGGCACCTGGGCGTACCCTTATGGAGGAAGGACTCCTCTCAGACTGAGTAGGAAAGGGTGTTGGGAAGTGGCTGGGGAAGGTAGGAAAAAGGGAGGAGTTTAGCAGGCGGGACTGAGTGAGCAGAGAGGAGTAGAGGAGTCTAGAAGGGGAGCTCAAGCTGTGACGAGATTGTCCCCAGATGAGTGAAGGAGAAAAAGAAAGTTCAGAGGGCGAGACAGAAGGAAGCTCCCGGGAGGACAGAAGGGGTCCTAGAGACACGGGAAGTGTGGAGGCCACCCATGGGGCTTGTATCCAGAAGTGGAGGGACCAGGTCACAGTAGGAGAGCCAGCCCCTAAAGACTAGTGGAGGACTACAAGACTCAGCTAGCAAGCCGGAGGCTGGGATGTCTGTACGTACCTCAGCCACAACCACATTCATTCGCCGAAAAGGCAGCCATATAGGATCAAGGGGACTCAGAGGACGTCGCCCTACAATGTCCACGTCTGCTGGCTTGGGACACTGTTTGTGAAGGTGCTGGGTAGGAGGGCGGAAACCAGTGCTGTGAGACGGCCAGGAGGGACACACACAGAAAGGAGTCCTTGAAAGGTGTATCCCTATCTAACTGGGAGTTTGCTGGACCCCTCACCTGGAGGACGCGGCACTAAGCGGGCATCCGTGCACAAGTGAACTGTGACTAAAGCATTGGAAACTGCACCCTGCTGTGTCATCTGAGTCATTCACATCTCACCTGCCCTGCACCGCACTCACCACATCAGCCACTACCATCACTTTTAACATCTTAACTGCCCTGGACAGCTCTACCCATGGAGAGCTTAACCATCTTTACTGCCCTAACATCATCCCAGAGTATCTGCATTGCAGCGTCAGCTTCTCCCTTGCCGAATACCATGGGTGGCATCACGAACACTTAATCCTTTATTAAACTTTAATTCCCCTTTTCATCATTCCCCTTTTATTGGACGCCCAGGGCCACGGACCGGGTCACTGCTGCCGTGACACTTCCCCTTTAAGAACTGTCTGACCCGGCCCGGGTATCCCACTGCCCTGGCGGGCGCTCCACATAGATAGTAGCAAAAAACACAATGGTGTCAACACAAAGTGAACACCTGTTGCTCGGATAAAAAACAGGCACCAGTAGACTATATCAGATAAAATAAGATCTAAAACGTACAGTATATGCTCTGTGCTGAAGTCCATATAAAACTAAAATGGATACACTGACCATAATTAATAGGCACAATTAAATAAGACAAACACTGGCTCTCCCAATTGCTTACCCACAATTTATTTATTTATTTAATGGCCTTCGGCATGATCTCTAGCTATGGCGATTTAATGGATGAACGATTTGTAGGAACATTGATCTTGTGCAAGACTTACATTGATTGCATCAAGCCATCTGGTTGCTGGTCTTCCTCTGTGCCTTGTTTCTTCTACTTTTCCAATCATGATGTCCTTCTCTAGTGATTGCTGTATTTTTCTAATGAATGAAGTGTCCAACGTAGACAAGTAATAGCTTGGTGATCCTTGCTTCGAGTGACATGTCTGGCTTGATTTGTTCCAAGATTAATTTGTTTGTTCTTCTTGCCATGCATGGTATTGATAGTATCCTTCTCCAGAACCACATTTTGAAGGTGTTGATTATTCTTCTCTTTTTTTCGATATCGTCCAGGAACCAGTGTTTTTTTGTTTAATTGTGTCTATTAATTATGGTCAGTGTATCCATTTTACTTTTAAGTGGATTTCCGTCGCACGATATTCACATTTAGGTATTATAAGTGAAAATATAATAAAAATCTGTAAATTCTGCAAAAAATTTTAATCAGAAGACTTTTTCCAATTAACTTGAAATCTAAGCTTAGCAAAATATCTCAAACTTCCAAAGCTCAACCTGTTTGTAATCACCAAACCACATATGTCATTAATTGTTTTTGTGGATATACTGCTTTATTGAGCTCTTATACAGTGTACAGTTATAGGTGTCATCTCCATTGTGACATCTCAAGTGTATTATGGATAAACACAGGAACCAAACAAAAAGCTTGCAGTTTCCTTTAAAAAGTTAATCATCATATATAACATAGTTATTAAGGTTGAAGGAAGACTTTAAGTCCATCTAGTTCAACCCATATCCTATCCTAACCTGCCCTAACATGTTGATCCAGAGGAAGGCAAAAAAACCCCAAGTGGCAAACAGTAAGCTTCACATTGGGGGAAAAAATTCCTTCCCGACTCCACATACGGCAATCAGACTAGCTCCCTGGATCAACGCTGTATCTAGGAAACTAGTGAATATAGCCTGTAATATTATACTTTTCAAGAAAGGCATCCAGTCCCCTCTTAAATTTTAGTAAGGAATCACTCATTACAACATTAGACGGCAGAGGGTTCCATAGTCTCACTGCTCTTACAGTAAAGAATCTGCATCTGTGATTATGACTAAACCTTCTTTCCTCCAGACGTAGAGGATGCCCCCTCGTCCCCGTCACAGGTCTAAGAGTAAAAAGATCATTAGAAAGGTCTTTGTACTGTCCCCTCATATATTTGTACATTGTAATAAGACCACCCCTAAGCCTTCGTTTTTCCAAACTAAATAACCCCAAGTGTAATAACCTGTCTTGGTATTGCAGACCCCCCAGTTCTCTAATAACCTTGGTCGCTCTTCTCTGCACCCGCTCCAGTTCAGCTATGTCTTTCTTATACACCGGAGACCAGAACTGCACACAGTATTCTAAGTGTGGTCGCACCAGTGACTTGTATAGAGGTAAAATTATGTTCTCCTCATGAGCATCTATGCCTCGTCTAATGCATCCCATTATTTTATTTGCCTTGGCAGCAGCTGCCTGACATTGGCCACTAAATGTGAGTTTGTCGTCCACCCATCACCCAAGTCTTTTTCAGTGACAGTTTTGCCCAGTGTTTTACAATTAAGCACATAATTATACATCTTATTTGTTCTACCCAAGTGCATGACCTTACATTTATCCCCATTAAAGCTCATTTGCCATTTATCAGCCCAAGCTTCTAGTTTACATAAGTCCTCCTGTAATATAAAATTATCCTCCTCTGTATTTATTACCCTGCAGAGTTTAGTGTCATCTGCAAATATTGAAATACTACTCTGTATGCCCCCTACAAGGTCATTAAAAAATATGTTAAAGAGAAGCAGCCCCAATACTGACCCCTGTGGTACCCCACTGATAACCGTAACCCAGTCCGAGTGTGCTCCATTAATAACCACCCTTTGTTTCCTATCCATGAGCCAGTTCTTAACCCACTTACACATATTTTCCCCTATCCCCATTGTTCTCATTTTATGTATCAACCTTTTGTGTGGCACTGTATCAAAAGTACTATGCAAAACTTTTAGGCAGGTGTGGAAAAATGCTGGAAAGTAGGAATAATTTAAAAAATGATGTTGATAGTTCATATTTATCAATTAACCAAAAGCAAAGTGAATTAATAAAAAATAAGTCGAAAAATCAAATTAACATTTGGTGTGACCACTATTTGCCTTTAAAACAACATCAAAGCATTAATTCTTCTAGGTACACTTGCACACAGATCTCAGAAGGGAGGTTGTTCCAAACATCTTGGAAAACTAAGGATGCAGGTTTGTAAAAATCTTTTTGTCTCTTCATGTAATCCCAGACAGACTCAATGATATTGGGATCTATGCTCTGTCGGGGGTCATAAAATCAAGTACGTTAGCTGCATGTTTGAGGTTTCTCACTGCAGAATAAATTTGGAGCCAAATAAGCTCCTCCGTGATGGTAGTGCATAATGGATAACTAGTGATGACCGAGCATGCTCGGATAAGGCGTTATTTGAGCACGCTCAAGTGCCAATAGAGTGTCTCAACGGGATTTATTCTTCCAACTCTGCAGGATAATAAGTTAAACTAGACGCTCTTTAAGGGAAGTGAATGTATCACTAGCGTTCATGTTTATTAACTCCTTTATTCCATCTGACGTACTATTACATCCATGTGCTGATCGTGGCCGGGTTACAGCTGATTATCACAGCTGACACCCAGCACTATGTGCCAGGAGCAGTCACGGACCGCTCCCGGCACATTAACCCCTGGTAAAGATGATCACAGTGTACCGGGGGCTTAGGGAAGCATCGCGCAGGGATTGGGCTCCATGTGTGCTTCCCTGAGACCCTCAGAACAGCGCGATGTATCGCGCTGTTCCGAGGGTCCTAACTCCCTGCAGGACCCCGGATCCAAGATGGCCGCGGGGTCCTTCCGGGTCCTGCAGGGAGGCAGCTTCCTCAGTGCCTGCTGAGAGAAGGCGCTGAGAAAGCCTGCTGAAGTGTCTGTCACATCGGCGATCTGACCTTATACAGTGATGTCCCGCCCTGGGACAAAGTAAAAAAGTTAAAAAAAATAAAAATTACATGTATAAAAAAAAATTCCTAAATGAAGAAAAAAAAATATTCCCCAATAAATTCATTTCTTTATGTAAATAAAAAAACAAACAATAAAAGTACACATATTTAGTATCGCTGCATCCGTCACGACCCGCCTTATAAGCCTGTCCTACTAGTTAACCCCTTTAGTGAACCCCTTAAAAAAAAAAACAAGGCAAAAAAAAATGATTTATCATCAAACTGCGGAACAAAAAGTGGAATAATACGCGATCAAAAAGATAGATATAAATAAACATGGTACCGCTGAAAACGTCATTTTGTCCCGCAAAAAACGAGCCACCATATAGCATCAACGAAAAAACAAAAAAAGTTATAGTTCGCAGAATAAAGCGATGCAAAAATAATTATTTTTTATATATAAACGTTTTTATTGTATAAAAGCGACAAAACATAAAAAAAGATATAAATGAGGTATCGCTGTAATCGTACTAACCCGAAGAATAAAACCACTTTATCAATTTTACCACACGCGGAACGTATAAACACCTTCCCCAAAAGAAATTCATGAATTGCTGGTTTTTGTTCATTCTGCCTCCCAAAAATCGTAATAAAAGCGATCAAAAATGTCATGTGCCCAAATATGGTACCAATAAAAACGTGAACTCGTCCCACAAACAATAAGACCTCACATGACTCTGTGGGCCAAAATATGGAAAAATTATAGCTCTCAAAATGTGGTGATGCAAAAACTATTTTTTGCAATAAAAAGCGTCTTTTAGAGTGTGATAGCTGCCAAACAAAAAAAACGGCTATAAATAGTAAATCAAACCCCCCTTTATTACCCCCTTAGTTAGGGAAAAATAATAAAATTAAAAAAATGTATTTATTTCCCTTTTCCCATTAGGTTTAGGGTTAGGGTTGGTGCTAAAGTTAGGGTTAGAGTTGGGGCTAAAGTTAGAGTTAGGGTTGGGATTAGGCTTAGGGGTGTGTTAGGGTTAGGTTTGTGGTTAGGGTTATGATTAGGGCTGGGATTGGGGTTAGGAGTGTGTTGGGGTTAGGGTTGGAGTTAGAATTGGGGGGTTTCCACTGTTTAGGCACATCAGGTGGTCTCCAAATGTGACATGGCTTCTGATCTCAATTCCAGCCAATTCGACATTGAAAAAGTCAAATGGTGCTCCTTCCCTTCTGAGCTCTGCCATGCACCCAAACATATGGGGTATCAGCGTACTCAGGAAAAATTGCACAATAGCTCTTCGGGTCCAATTTCTTCTGTTACCCTTGGAAAAATAAAAAATTAGGGGCGAAAATATCATTTTTGTGGAAAAAAATATGATTTTTTATTTTTATGGCTCTACATTATAAACTTCCGTGAAGAACTTGGGGTTCAAAGATCTCACCACACATCTAGATAAGTTCCTTTGGGGGTCTAATTTCCAAAATGGGGTCACTTGTGGGGGGTTTCCACTGTTTAGGCACATCAGGGGCTCTCCAAACGCGACATGATGCCCGCACACTATTCCATCAAAATCTGCAATGCAATACGTCACTACTTCCCTTCAGAGCTCCGATGTGTGCCCATACAGTAGTTTTCTCCCACATATAGGGTATCAGCATACTCAGGACAAATTGGACAACAACGTTTGGGGTCCAAGTTCTCCTGATACCCTTGGGAAAATAAAAAACTGGGGACTAAAAGATCATGTTTGTGGAAAAAATATGATTTTATTTATTTTCAAGCCCAGGCGTTATAAACTTCTGTGAAGCACTTGGGGTTCATGGTGCTCACCACACATCTAAATAAGTTCCTTTGGGGGACAATGTTCCAAAATGGGGTCACTTGTGGGGGGTTTCCACTGTTTAGGCACATCAGGGGCCCTGCAAACTGAACATGACTCCCATCAAAGTTTGCATTCCAAAATGTTATTACTTCCTTTCCGAGGCCTGCTGTGCTCCCAAACAGCATTTCCCCCCCACATATGGGGTATCAGCGTACTCAGGTTAAATTGGACAACAACTTTTGGGTCCAATTTCCTTGGGAAAAATCAAAAATTGGGGACTAAAAAATCATTTTTGCGTAAATTTTTTTTTTCTCACACGCAGGCATTATAAACTTTAGTGAAACATTTGGGGTTGAACATGCTCACAACAGATCTAGATAAGTTCCTTAGGGGGTCTAGTTTCCAAAATGGTGTAACTTGTGGGGGGGTTTCCACTGTTTAGGCACATCAGGTGCTCTCCAAACACGACATGGCGTCCAGCCAATTCTGCGTTGAAAAAGTCAAACTGCGCTCCTTCCCTTCCGAGCTCTGCCTTGCACCCAAATAGTGATTTACCCCTAAATATTGCATATCAGCGTACTCAGAACAAATTGCACAATAACTTTTGAGGTCTTGTTACCCTTTGGAAAATAAAAATTGGGGTGAAATGATCATTTTTTTGGAAAAAATATAATTTTTTCATTTTACAGCTCTATTTTATAAACTTGTGTGAAGCACTTGGGAGTTCAAAGTGCTCACCACAGATCTAGATAAGTTCCTTAGGGGTCTAGTTTCTGAAATGGTGTCACTTGTGGGGGGTTCCCATTGTTTAGGCACATCAGGGGCTCTCCAAATGCGACATGGCGTCCAATCTCGATCCCAGTCAATTTTGGTTTGAAAAAGTACAACGGTGCTCCTTCCCTTCCAAGCTCTGCCGTGCGCCCAGAGAGTGGTTTTCCCCCACACATGGGGTATCGGCATACTCGGGAGAAATTGCACAACAACGTTTCTGTCCATTTTCTCCTTTTACCCTTGTTAAAATAAAAAAAATTGTTTGTAAAAAATCATTTTTGTGACTAAAAAGTTAAATGTTAATTTTTTCCTTCCAAGTTGCTTCAGCTCCTGTGAAGCACCTGAAGGGTTAATAAACTTCTTAAATGTGGTTTTGAGTACCTTGAGGGGTGCAGTTTTTAGAATGGTGTCACTTTTTGGCATTTTCTGCCATATAGACCCCTCAAAGTGACTTCAAATGTGAGGTGGGCCCTAAAAAAAATGGTTTTGTATAATTTGTTGTAAAAATGAGAAATCGCTTGTCAACTTTTAATCCTTATAACTTAAAAATTTTATGTTACAAAATTGAGCTAATATAAAGTAGACATGTGGGTAATGTTATTTATTAACTATTTTGTGTGACATATTTCTCTGTTTTAAGGGAATAAAAATTTAAAGTTTGAAAATTGCAAAATTTTCCAAATTTTTGCCATATTTCCATTTTTTTCTTAAATAACCGCAAGTTATATCGAATAAATTTTAACACTATCATGAAGTACAATATTTCACGAGAAAACATTCTCAGAATCGCTAAGAACCTTTGAAGCTTTCCAGAGTTATAGCCTCATAAAGAGACAGTGGTCAGAATTGTAAAAATGGCCCGGTCATTAATGTGCAAACCACCCTTGGGGTTAAGGGGTTAATAACTTGACTACTAAGTTTACTTTAGTTCCAAAGAAGGTGGTAGATTGCCGCTGTTTCCGAGCGTCAAACAAGGTAACTAGGTAGACGAGTACATTTTAAACACTGCAGGATTGGTAAAGAGATTTGGTTGGGGAGTAATTTGGAGGGGACTTCCTGTTTCCTTGCTAAAGTTAATTTTTAAATAATGCACTAGAAATTCTGATGTAATAGAAATGTCTACAAAGAGGCATCTTTCACTCATGCATTACAGCTCTTTGATATAGTAGAGAATGAGATTTGAGGAAGTAAAACAAAATACTTCACTCTTTTTGTAAATATCCTGATCTGTGTAAATCATTTCCTTCATTTGTCCGTTTCCTCATTTCCTTTTATCACAAAGAGATTGAGACAGAGTAGACAACACATAAGACATTGGAATCTTTGTTAAATGTGGAAATGTTTATCAACCGTTGTTTTAAAAAAATAAAATACTAAAAAGTGTCAATGTCCAGAAACAATTTACATACAGAATCCCAATTATCTCCAAAATGGGCTCAGAGTGATCGATAATATCATGTAATCAGAGCAATAATGGAAGATATCGCATAAGAAAATTGTGTAATGTATTTATATGTTCTTCATATAATTAGGTACATAAGAGAAGACTCGGCAAAAGATCATGTATTTTCCTGGAAAAATACTGTAGCATGTTGGTAAATGTTGGAAGAAGCTTATAATTATTGAACCTGTAATTAAATTAGATTCATAAAGAGACATTTTAAGACATTGATAATAAAAGGGCAAAGTGTCAGTCGTGTCAGCATGTCACTACTTTTACAAGGTGAGGTTCAGCCTTGCATAATGGCTCTGACTTAATATAGTATAATTTAGTTATTTACTGCATATCACTTACCAAAAATGAACTCTGTGCAACATGTTGTAGCAAATGACCACCTCATCATATACTAATCCAGATTCCAATAAAACAGTTCAAACATTGGGTCCAAAATCCACATTAGTGAGAAATATTAATGTTGTCTTAGCTGGACACAATGCACATTTAGAGTGGATTTGCCAAAGGTAGCTCATAATGGATGATCAATGTGGTGCATCGTCGTTAGACATTTTTGTCTATCACCTCTTAGGTGGCTTGTTTCAGACCATTTTTTTTGCACCAAAGTGTTGCTACATTGTGGTGCATTTTAAACCATACCTCCTTAAAGCAACGTAACACATCATATAGGAGCCTATAAGACATAGAATTCGGTACATGGCATTTAGGTTTGTTTTTGGAGCACACTGAGCAACCATTTGGGCTCATTTAATGTACTAAATTGCCCCATTGTTTATATACAGGAAGTAGTACAACATGCAGACATTTTGGAGCTATCCATACTAAAAATAATAGGAAACTTCCTATAGTTTTCAGCTGCTATTGAATGAAATATGTCATCAGGTTCTTGCTATGTAATCTGAGACCAGTATAATAGGGCAAGGGAGCCTGATTCAGTGTTTTTATTAGCAGGAGATTATTATTGCCTGACTCGGTCACACATGCAGAACAGTAAGGCTAATCTATGTAACTCTGCCCCACACCGCTGATCAGTACTTGCTGACAATGGACAGTGTACATAGAAAGCTGCCAATCAGGGGTGTGGACGGGGTTATGCACAGATCAGCATTCTGAACACTGTTCCTTATATAACAGAAAAAACAGGGGTTCATTCAAAACTACAATAAGCAGTCCAGTAAGGGACACATCAATGGAATCAGGATCTCCGTCCCTACATCACACTTCTCTCAGATGTTGGTAGAAAAAAACCTAGTGGCAGATTCCCTTTATTATATTCTAATACACACGTTGTAAAAATTGTTGGTACCCCACGTTTAATGACAGAAAAACCCACAATAGTGACAGAAATAACTTGAATCTGACAAAAGTAATAATATTATTATTTTGTTATGTTTAGGTAGCTGAGGAGAAAAAGCAAAAACGGCAATACACCAGAGAGGCTGGAACCTATTGGATTGCAGTAACCTGAACTAACCACACAACTAGAGGTAGCCGTGGAGCGTTCCTACGTTGATCCTAGATGCCTCGTCACAGCCTGAGAGATAATTACACCTAAAGGCAGAAAGATGAAAGCTATCTGCCCCGGAGCAGATCCCCAAAGAAAATAGGAAGCCCCAAACATGTAATGGCGGTTAGACAAGAAGAAGCACGGACACAGACAGAAAATAGAATGAGCAAATGCTGGCGCCCAATCTGTCTAGACAGAAAAGTACAGGAAAGAATTCTGACTGCAATCCAACAAAAAACCCTAAAATACCAACTCTTCTGATTGCAAAAACACCTGAGATCACACGTTCTCCACCACCTAAATCAGATCTCTGGTG
The DNA here is from genome assembly GCA_033576555.1 of Oophaga sylvatica. Taxonomy (NCBI): domain Eukaryota; kingdom Metazoa; phylum Chordata; class Amphibia; order Anura; family Dendrobatidae; genus Oophaga; species Oophaga sylvatica. The sequence continues at coordinate 259,703,401 of JARQOD010000002.1, forward strand.
TAACAAAACTAAGCCGCAGCCGCTGAAAAAACAGGAAAAAGCAAATGAACAAATAACAGTGGCTACAGATAAACTGAGAGGAGCTCAGGCCCCAGGAGGGGACCCGGCTGACCTCCACAAAAGTGCAGAAAATTATGCAAAAAGCAAGCACAAAAAGAAAAGCAGAAAATATCTTATCTGAAAGCAGCAGATGAATGCCAGACTCCAGCAAACTTCCAAATTAACCAGGAACCACAATTGAGACAAGAACAATTGATCACCGGCGACCATCATGGGATGGAACCTCCCTTATATCAGTCCAGTCAGTGATTCCAGATTGCAATTCCTCGCTGTAAGGTTCAGTACTGTCTGTAACCACCAGAGGGAGCCTCTGCTCAGAAACCATCTCTAGCACATTCATAACAATTATTATTGTACATTTTTAATGCCATTTATTCCATGGCGCTTTGCATGTGAAAGGGACAAATATAGACAAGTACAATAAATATGAGCAAAACAAGGCACACACAAGTACAGAAGGAGAGAGGACCCTGCCCACGAGGGCTCACAGTCTACAGGGGATGGGTGAGGATACACTAGGAGAGGGTAGAGTTGTTCGTGCGGTGGTTCAGTAGACTGAGGATCACTGCAGGTTGTAGGCTTGTCGAAAGAGGTGGGTCTTCAGGTTCTTTTTGAAGGTTTCCGTGGTAGGGGAAAGTCTGATGTGTTGGGGTAGAGAGTTCCAGAGTATGGGGGAAGCACAGGAGAAGTCTTGTATGCAGTTGTGTGAAGAAGAGATAAGAGGGGAGTAGAGAAGGAGATCTTGAGAGGATCAAAGGTTGTGTAAAGGTAAATACTGGGAGACCATGTCACAGATGTATAGAGGAGACAGGTTGTGGATGGCTTTGTAGGTCATAGTGTTTTGAACTGGAGCCTCAGGACAATAGGAAGCCAGAGAAGGGCTTGGCATAGAGGAGAGGCTGGTGAATAACGGGGAGATAGGTGGATTATTCAGGCATCAGAGTGTAGGATGGATTGGAGTGGTGCCAGAGTGCTAGAGGGGAGGCCAGAGAGTAGTAGGTTGCAGTAGTCGAGGCGGGAGATAAGGACGAGCACTAGTGTTTTTGCAGTTTCATGGTCAAGGAATGCACAAATTCAGGAAATATTTTTGAGTTTAAGTCGGCAGGAGGAGGCAAGGGCTTCGATATGTGGCTTGGAAGAGAGGGCAAAGTCGAGGATCACCCCAAGGCATCGAGCATACGAAACTGGGGAATGTGAGCACCCACTGACATTGATGGATAGGTCTGTTGGAGGGGTAGAGTGAAGTGGGGGAAAGATGATGAATTCTGTTTTGTCAATGTTCAGTTTTAGAAAGCGAGTAGAAAAGATGATATAGCAGACAGACATTGTGGGATTTTGGTCAGTAAAGAGGTGAAGTCATGTCCAGATAGGTAGATCTGCGTGTCATCGGCATAGAGATGATACTGCAAACCGTGGGATTCTATGAGCTGTCCCAGGCCAAAGGTGTAGATGGAGAAGAGTAGGGGTCCTAAAACTGAGCCTTGGGGAACACCGACAAACAGGGGGCGAGGTGAGGAGTTGGTGTGGGAGAGGTAGACACTGAATGTTTGGTCTGTTAGATATGACGAGAACCAGGATAGGGCCAAGTCTGTGATGCCAAGAGATGAGAGAATCTGTAGCAGGAGGGAGTGGTCCATAGTGTCGAAGGCAGAAGACAGGTCGAGGAGAAGGAGGACAGAGTAGTGTCGCTTGCTCTTGGTGGTCATTGGTGACTTTAGTTAGGGCAGTTTCAGTTGAGTGATGCAGTCAGAAGCCAGATTGTAACCGGTCAAACAGGGAGCAACAGGAAAGGTGGGAGGACAGTTCAAGATGGACATGCTGTTCCAGTAGCTTTGAGGCATAAGGGAGAAGAGATTTTTGGCAGTAGCTAGACACAGAGGATGGGTCAACGGAGGGATTTTTGAGGATGGGTGTGATCGAGGCATGTTTGAAGGATGAGGGGAGAACACCATTTGTAAGTGAGAGGTTGAAGAGGTGTGTTAGCGTTGGGATGAAGACTGTTGCAAGGTTAGGGATGAGGAGGGGCAGGAGGGGGTCAAGCGTGCAAGTGGTGAGATGTGATCTTGACAGGAGGGTGGAGAGCTGGTCTTCTGTCATGGTGGTAAAGCTAGTTTTGGAGGAACAGGGCTGAGCAGGTAAGAGGAGGGACATTGGGGGCTGCGGGTCAAAGCTTTCTCTGATCGTATCGGTCTTCTGCTTAAAGAAAGAGGCAAAGTCTTCAGCAGAAATGAGAGGAGAGGGAGGAGGTGCCAGGGGACGGAGTAGAGAATTGAAAATCAAAAATCTATGAAAATGAACAAATGAAAGTCAGACATTGCTTTTCAATCATGCTTCCACAGAATTAAAAAAAAAAAAATAAAACTCATGAAATAGGCCTGGACAGAAATAATGGTACCCTTAACTTAATATTTTGTTGCACAACCTTTTGAGGCAACAATCACTGCAATCAAATGATTCCTGTAACTGTCAATGAGACTTCTGCACCACTCGACAGGTATTTTGGCCCATTCCTCAAGAGCAAACTGCTCCAGTTGTCTCGTGTTTGAAGGTTGCCTTTTCCAGACAGCATGTTTCAGCTCTTTCCAAAGATGCTCAATAGGATTTAGGTCAGGGCAAATACAAGGCCACTTCAGAATAGTCCAATGTTTTCCTCTTAGCCATTCTTGGGTGTTTTTAGCTGTGTGTTTTGGGTCATTATCCTGTTGCAAGACCCATGACATTTCTCTCTAGAATCCCTTGATAGTCTTGAGATTTCATTGTACCCTACACAGATTCTAGACACCCTGTGCCATATGCAGCAAAGCAGCCCCAGAACATAAAAGAGCCTCCTACATGTTTAACAGTAGGGAAAGTGTTCTTTTCTTGATATGCTTCATTTTTCCATCTGTGAACATAGAGCTGATGTGCCTTGCCAAAAAGTTCCATTTTTGTCTCATCTGTCCATAGGACATTCTCCCAGAAGCTTTGTGGCTTGTCTACATGTAGTTTGGAAAATTCCTGTCTGGCTTTTTATGATTTTTTTCAACAATGGTGTCCTCCTTGGTCGTCTCCCATGAAGTCCACTTTGGCTCATACAACGACGGATGGTGCAATCTGACACTCATGTTCCTTGAGCTTGAAGTTCACCTTTAATTTAGAAGTTTTTCTGGGCTCTTTTGTTACCGTTCGTAATATCCGTCTCTTTGATTTGTCATCAATTTTCCTCCTGCGGCCACGTCCAGAGAGGTTGTCTACAGTCCCATGGAGCTTAAATTTCTGAATAATATGTGCACCTGTAGTCACAGGAACTTCAAGCTGCTTGGATATGGTCTTATAACTTTTACATTTAACGTTTGCCTATAATTTTCTTTCTAATCTCCTGAGACAACTCTTTCCTTCGCTAGCTCTGGTCCATGTTGAGTGTGATACACACCATGTCACCAAACAGCACAATGAGTTTCTGTAGCCCTCTATACAGGTCCACTCACTGATTCCAAGATTGTAGACACCTGTGATGCTAATTAGTGGACACACATTTATTTTAACATCTCCCTTTTGTCGCATTATTTTCAGGGGTACCATCATTTCTGTCCAGGCCTATTTCATGAGTTTTATTTTTTTTTTTAATTCTGTGGAAGCATGGTTGAAAAGCAATGCCTGACTTTCATTTGTTCATTTTCATAGATTTTTGATCTATTATTACTTTTGTCAGATTCAAGTTATTTCTGTCATCATTGTGGGTTTTGGAAACAAAAGAGAACTGCGGTCTTTGTGGGGCACTTGTAAGACAAACATGGCAGACAAAGAATTAAAAAGGTGCAAACCTTTATTCAAGAAGTGTTAATCCACAACGCATTTCAAAGGCGGACTGCTGTCTTCATCAGGTAATGTAACAAATAGGGATGTAGAAACATATTTAAGAGTGAAGACACCAATGGGAAAGGATAAACAATTGAACATTAACCCGTTACCCCCAAGGGTGGTTTGTGTTATGTTACGGTAGCTGAGGAGTGCAGGTAAAAAAGGCAATACACCAGAGCAGTTGGAATCTATGAGATTGCAGTACCCTGACTAACCACCACAACTAGAGGCAGCCGTGGAGCGTTCCTACGATGGTCCTAGACGCCTCGTCACAGCCTGAGAAACTAGCTACACCTAAAGATAGAAATAGGAAATCTATCTGCCCAGGAGCAGAACCCCAAAGATAATAGAAAGCCCCCAAACATATAATGGCGGTTAGACAAGAGGAAATACTGACACAGAAAGAAAATAGTATGAGCAAACGCTGGGGCCCAAACTATCTAAATAGAAAAGGATAGGAAGGGTACTTACTGCAATCCCAGAAAACCCTGAAAAACACCAACATACTAATTTCAAAATCACCTGAGATCACACGACCTCTACCACCTAAATTAGTTCTCTGGTGTAACAAAAACAGCAGCCACTGAAAAAACTGCAAAAAGCAAAAGTACAAAACACAGTGGCTGGACTAAACTGAGAGGACAAAAAGCCCCCGGAGGGGACCCAGAAGGCCCCCACAGAAGTGCAGGACAAAATGCAAAAATATAGCAAAAACACAAAATAAGAAATTGTCTTATCTGATAGCAGGAGATGCAGACACGACACAGCAGGCTACAAGGGAAACTGGAAAGAAGGATTCAGACCAGAACAATTGATCACCGGCAACCCTGATGGGAAAATGATTCCCTTAAATAAGACCAATCAGTAACACCTGATTCCCAATCCTCACTAGTACCGCTTGTAACCACCAGAGGGAGCCTCTGCTCAGAACTCATCTCAAACCCATTCACAACAGTACCCCCCCCTTGAGGAGGGGTCACCGAACCCTCATTTGAGCAACCAGGTCGGTCAGGATGAGTTCTATGATACGCACGGATAAGTCTCCTAGCATGGATGTCCGAAGCAAACACCCAAGAATTATCTTCCTGACCATAACCTCTCCATTTAACCAAATACTGGAGTCTTCGTCTAGAAAAACGAGAATCCAATATTTTCTCAACCACATACTCCAGATTGCCCTCAACCAAAACAGGGTCAGGAGGCACAGCAGCAGGAACCACTGGCTCAACAAACCTCTTCAACAAGGACTTGTGGAACACGTTATGGATCTTAAATGTCCCTGGAAGAAGCAAACGAAAAGAAACAGGATTAATAATCTCCATGATCTTATAAGGTCCAATGAACCTAGGCTTAAATTTAGGAGATGCTACTCTCATAGGAATATTCTTTGAGGACAACCAGACCAAGTCCCCCACTTTAAACCGAGGACCATCAGTCCTATGCCGGTTAGCAAACCGCTGGGCCTTCTCCTGAGAGAGGGACAACCTCTCCACTACCTGGTCCCAAATCTGCTGCATACGCTCAACAACAGAGTCAACACCTGGACAGACAGAAGCCTCCGTCTGTCCTGAAGAAAATCGAGGGTGAAACCCAGAATTACAGAAAAACGGAGACATCAAAGTGGCAGAGCTAGCCCTATTATTAAGAGCAAACTCAGCCAAAGGCAAAAAAGAGACCCAGTCATCCTGATCAGCAGACACAAAGCATCTTAGATAAGTCTCCAATGTCTGGTTTGTTCTCTCAGTTTGACCATTGGTCTGAGGATGAAATGCCGAGGAGAAAGACAATTGAACACCCAGTTTAGAACAAAAAGTCCTCCAAAATCTGGAAACAAACTGGACTCCTCTGTCAGACACAATGTTCTCAGGAATGCCGTGTAAACGAACCACGTGCTGAAGGAACAACGGCACCAATTCAGAGGAGGAAGGCAACTTAGGTAATGGCACAAGATGTATCATTTTGGAAAACCTATCACAAATTACCCAGATGGTGGTCATTCTCTGAGAAACAGGAAGATCGGAAATGAAATCCATAGAGATATGGGTCCATGGTCTCTTGGGCACAGGCAATGGCATCAACAAACCACTAGAGCGAGAGCAAGGCTTGGAGCGAGAGCAAGTCTCGCAGGACTGCACAAATTCCCTGACATCGCGAGACAAGGTAGGCCACCAAAAGGACCGACTAACCAAGTCTCTGGTACCAAAAATTCCGGGATGCCCAGCCAATGCGGAACAATGAATCTCAGACATCACACTCTTTTTCCATTGGTCCGGGACAAACAATTTTCCAACAGGGCAGCGCTCGGGCCTATCCTCCTGACACCCCTCCAGAGCAAGTCTCAAATTAGGCGAGATGGCGGAAAGAACTACACCCTCCTTCAAAATAACAGAGGGATCAGATAGCTCAGGAGAATCCGCAAGGAAACTCCTCGAGAGGGCATCCGCCTTAACATTCAAAGGCAACACCACTCCACGCATACTTCTCCGCTCACGCAAACGTCTGTCAATTTGAATCGCTAATGACATAGAATCATTGAGACCAGAGGGGACAGGGAATCCCACCATAACATCCTTTACATTATCCGACAGACCCTTCCGGAAAAGGGCCGCCAAAGCGTCGTCATTCCATTTGGTCCCTTCACATACAGAGCATTCTGTCTCAAAATCTGGAATACAGTTCGAACATGTTTCACATGAGAGTCCAAGTCATTAGAAAAAATCAAGATATCATCCAAATAAACAATCAGAAACTTGTCCACAAAATCCCTGAAAATGTCATTCATGAAGGACTGGAAGACGGAAGGAGCATTAGTGAGCCCAAAGGGCATCACAAGGTACTCAAAATGCCCTTCAGGGGTGTTAAATGCCGTCTTCCATTCATCCCCGTGCTTAATGCGAATAAGGTTATACGCCCCCCTGAGGTCAAGCTTGGTAAACCAAGTAGCGTTTTTCACCCTGGAAAACAGGTCAGAAATCAAGGGTAACGGGTATTGATATTTCACAGTAATATTGTTCAAGAGACGATAATCAATACACGGCCTTAATGAACCATCTTTTTTGGCCACAAAGAAAAAAACCGGCACCTAAGGGTGAAGAGGATGGTCTGATATGACCCTTCTCCAATGATTCCTTGATATAAGACCGCATAGCGTCATGTTCAGGTATAGACAAGTTAAAGAGGCGACCCTTAGGGAATTTACTACCTGGCACTAATTCAATAGCGCAGTCATAGCTCCTATGGGGAGGTAAGGATGCAGATTTACTTTCGCTAAACACATCAGAAAAATCAAACAAAAAGTCAGGAACATCCTCAGCCTGGGGGGAGGCAGAAAAAACAGGAGTGTTGGTATTAACACATTGGCAGCCCCAACTGGTTACAGACACAGATTTCCAATCCAAAACAGGATTATGAGACTGTAACCAAGGGAAACCCCGCACGATAATGTCATGCAGATTATATAGAACCAAAAATTTGCAGCACTCCTGGTGATCAGGTTCAACCCTCATTATCACCTGAGTAGAAAACTGGGGTTTATTCTCAGCCAAAGGGGTAGAATCGATCCCCAGTAGGGGAATAGACTTCTGTAGGGGTATCAAGGGAAATCCACAACGTTTAGCAAAATCATAATCCATCAGGTTAATAGCTGCTCCAGAATCAACGAAAGCCTGAGCAGAAAATGAGGACAGAGAGCATATCAGAGTGACAGTTAATAAAAACTTAGTCTGAACACTACCCAAGACAACTGAGCGTGCAAAACGTCTTCCCCGCTTAGGGCAGACTGAAATAGCATGAGAGGCATCACCACAGTAGAAACATAACCCATTGCGCTTTCGAAACTCATGACGCTGTGCCCCAGACACCACTCCATCACACTGCATGGGCTCAGCAGCTGGCTCACAAGGCAAAAAACAATTTACAATTATTTTTGAAATTCTGAAACTTAGCTCGATCCCCTAAAAACAAATCTGGCATGGGGATCCTAGGTTCCACAACAGGCAACCTAGCAAGATATGCAGCAATACTCCGAACCTCAGTGGCAAGCTGATCCACACGGCCAGACAACTGTGCAAACTCCATTGGGAGAAAAGATCCTCCCCAGCACCCAGAGATACAGAGGGAAAAAAAAAAAAAAAATGCAACAAACAGAAAAATATCTCTGACAACTTTTCTTCCTTCAAAATATTTTTTTTTTTTTTCCTTCTGTGAGTACCATACAATTTTTATGGCCGGTGATACTGTTATGTTACGGTAGCTGAGGAGTGCAGGTAAAAAAGGCAATACACCAGAGCAGTTGGAATCTATGAGATTGCAGTACCCTGACTAACCACCACAACTAGAGGCAGCCGTGGAGCGTTCCTACGATGGTCCTAGACGCCTCGTCACAGCCTGAGAAACTAGCTACACCTAAAGATAGAAATAGGAAATCTATCTGCCCCGGAGCAGAACCCCAAAGATAATAGAAAGCCCCCAAACATATAATGGCGGTTAGACAAGAGGAAATACTGACACAGAAAGAAAATAGTATGAGCAAACGCTGGGGCCCAAACTATCTAAATAGAAAAGGATAGGAAGGGTACTTACTGCAATCCCAGAAAACCCTGAAAAACACCAACATACTAATTTCAAAATCACCTGAGATCACACGACCTCTACCACCTAAATTAGTTCTCTGGTGTAACAAAAACAGCAGCCACTGAAAAAACTGCAAAAAGCAAAAGTACAAAACACAGTGGCTGGACTAAACTGAGAGGACAAAAAGCCCCCGGAGGGGACCCAGAAGGCCCCCACAGAAGTGCAGGACAAAATGCAAAAATATAGCAAAAACACAAAATAAGAAATTGTCTTATCTGATAGCAGGAGATGCAGACACGACACAGCAGGCTACAAGGGAAACTGGAAAGAAGGATTCAGACCAGAACAATTGATCACCGGCAACCCTGATGGGAAAATGATTCCCTTAAATAAGACCAATCAGTAACACCTGATTCCCAATCCTCACTAGTACCGCTTGTAACCACCAGAGGGAGCCTCTGCTCAGAACTCATCTCAAACCCATTCACAACAGGTTTGCATGTTAATGACAAGGCCAATTTTTACAATTCTGACCACTGTCCCTTTATGAGGTAATAACTCTGAAACGCTTCCATGGATCGTAGTGATTCTGACATTGTACTTCATGATAGTGGTAAAACTTCATTGTTATTATTTGCTTTTATTTGTGAAAAAAATGTAAATTTTGCAAAAGTTTTGCAATTTTCCCACTTTGAATTTTCATGCCGTTAAATCAGAGAGGATATGTCACACAAAATACTTAATAAGTAACATTTCCCACATGTATACTTTACATCAGCACAATTTTGGAACCATTTTTTTTTTGTTAGGAAGTTATAAGAGTTAAAAGTAGACCAGCAATTCAAAACACCATTTTTTTATGGACCACAACTAGGGTTGAGCGATACTTTCCGATATCCAAAAGTATCGGAATCGGATGGTATCGCCGATACCATGAAAATATCGGCGATACCCGATACCGATACCGGAAGTCCCATGTAAGTCTATGGGAACAAAATATCGGAATTAAAAAAACCCCATTCTTGCCTTGTTGGTTAATTGTACATGAAGGAAAACAACAAAGAGTAATGTACAATGTATTGTGGAAGGTTGAGGAGACATTAAAGGCATAGATGTTTAACCCAATCTAATGGAATAGCATAAATATTTTTTTTTTTAAAGATGTTCGGATTGACGAAGAAATTGACAATGTTGTTAACGTTTTTTCTATTTTGGCAAATATGTATATTTCACAACTTCCATGCTCTTCACCTTTTTAACTTTTCACACACTTTCTCCTTCATAATCTTCAGCAGCATCATCTTTTTCATCAAATTATTCTTCATCTTCACCTTCTTTATCTTCTTAAACTTCTTGCTATTCATCTTTTTGTTAACATTACTCAGATTCTTCTTATTAAACTATTATTCTTATTCATATTGTACTTCATCTTCTTCATCATATTCTGATTTGTGACAGAGAATCCTGTACTTGTAATCTGTCAAAGTATGAATTTTTCATCCTTCCGTTCTTGCTGTCACAAAAGATTTAAATTACAACAGTATTTGTCCATGTTCAGTTTAGCCTGCAGCAGCAGGCATTTTCCAGGGGCACCACGAGGAGGAACGGACTCACCCCCATACACTGCTTAGTCTTCTTCTGCTTATAATTTAGAGCATATATTTTGCTCTTCATTTTGGTCTTATACTTCATGTTCTTCTGCTTTTTGATCTTCTGCTTATTGTTCTTAAGTCTCTTGTTCTGTATCTTGTAGTTTGTCTTAACCTTCTTAGTCCTGTTTGGTAATCTTTTATTTCTTCTTTGTGATGGTGTTTAGGCTGGTTGGCTTGATGCTCGTCGTCCTTGTGGTCGTCATCTTCTTCGGGGTGGTCATCAGGGTCGTCGTCTTCATTGTTGGAGATCCAGAGTGATTACCCAAAAAAGCATTGAAAAAATCTTCAATTTGTAAATGTAGCAGAAGGTACAAGAGTCAATACAAGTAACGAGGACCAGCTGACTGTGCTGGAACCCGGAGGGGCAGCAGAAGGAAAAGAGCCAATGGCACAACCGAGGACCAGCTGACGTTACTGGGACACGGTTACTAAGCAGGAGGTACCTGTGCTCCAAAGCACTACCAAGGACCAGCAGACGTTGCTGGAACTCGGATACCGAGATGGAGGCACCTAGGCCAAAGGCACTGCGGAGAACCAGCTGACGGTACTGGAACCCGGACGGGTAGCAGAAGGTACAAGAGCCAATGCAAGTAACGAGGACCAGCTGACTGTGCTGGAACCCGGAGGGGCAGCAGAAGGAAAAGAGCCAATGGCACAACCGAGGACCAGCTGACGTTACTGGGACATGGTTACTAAGCAGGAGGTACCTGTGCTCCAAAGCACTACCAAGGACCAGCAGACGTTGCTGGAACTCGGATACCGAGATGGAGGCACCTAGGCCAAAGGCACTGCGGAGAACCAGCTGACGGTATTGGAACCAGGACGGGTAGCAGAAGGTACAAGAGCCAATGCAAGTAACGAGGACCAGCTGACTGTGCTGGAACCCGGAGGGGCAGCAGAAGGAAAAGAGCCAATGGCACAACCGAGGACCAGCTGACGTTACTGGGACACGGTTACTAAGCAGGAGGTACCTGTGCTCCAAAGCACTACCAAGGACCAGCAGACGTTGCTGGAACTCGGATACCGAGATGGAGGCACCTAGGCCAAAGGCACTGCGGAGAACCAGCTGACGGTACTGGAACCCGGACGGGTAGCAGAAGGTACAAGAGCCAATGCAAGTAACGAGGACCAGCTGACTGTGCTGGAACCCTGAGGGGCAGCAGAAGGAAAAGAGCCAATGGCACAACCGAGGACCAGCTGACGTTACTGGGACACGGTTACTAAGCAGGAGGTACCTGTGCTCCAAAGCACTACCAAGGACCAGCAGACGTTGCTGGAACTCGGATACCGAGATGGAGGCACCTAGGCCAAAGGCACTGCGGAGAACCAGCTGACGGTACTGGAACCCGGACGGGTAGCAGAAGGTACCCATGGAAATTTAAGATGACAGGCCGCGAGCCGGCCGCAGTTACCGAATCCCACAGTACTACAGTGGGTGATTGTCCTATTGTCACAACGGAAACAGCCTTTATTTGCATATCCCGCAGCACACATAGGAAGCACCTAAACTCCAAGCACCATAGAGTCGGCTAACCCGACCGCAACACGACAGGACAACTTATTGGAGGCTAAGTGACGTTTACACTGACAGGAAACAGATGGCGTGCTGTAACCAGTCTGGGCAGGAGTGAGTACCCGTGCCAATGACACTTCCGAGCAACAACTGGCAGTGTTGTAGCCCAGGGATGAGAAGAGAACAGGGTGGAGGCAGCAGGACTTTTTGCCGTTCACACAGCAGGGGAACAGCTGACATTACTGAACCCCAGTAACACAGGAGCAAGTGTTGACTGTGCTAACAGCACTTCCGAGCAACAACTGGCGGTGTTGTAGCCCAGGGATGAGAAGAGAACAGGGTGGAGGCAGCAGGACTTTTTGCCGTTCACACAGCAGGGGAACAGCTGACATTACTGAACCCCAGTAACACAGGAGCAAGTGTTGACTGTGCTAACAGCACTTCCGAGCAACAACTGGCGGTGTTGTAGCCCAGGGATGAGAAGAGAACATGGTGGAGGCAGCAGGACTTTTTGCCGTTATCACAGCAGGGGAACAGCTGACATTACTGAACCCCAGTAACACAGGAGCAAGTGTTGACTGTGCTAACAGCACTTCCGAGCAACAACTGGCGGTGTTGTAGCCCAGGGATGAGAAGAGAACATGGTGGAGGCAGCAGGACTTTTTGCCGTTATCACAGCAGGGGAACAGCTGACATTACTGAACCCCAGTAACACAGGAGCAAGTGTTGACTGTGCTAACAGCACTTCCTAGCAACAACTGGCGGTGTTGTAGCCCAGGGATGAGAAGAGAACAGGGTGGAGGCAGCAGGACTTTTTGCCGTTCACACAGCAGGGGAACAGCTGACATTACTGAACCCCAGTAACACAGGAGCAAGTGTTGACTGTGCTAACAGCACTTCCGAGCAACAACTGGCGGTGTTGTAGCCCAGGGATGAGAAGAGAACATGGTGGAGGCAGCAGGACTTTTTGCCGTTATCACAGCAGGGGAACAGCTGACATTACTGAACCCCAGTAACACAGGAGCAAGTGTAGACTGTGCTAACAGCACTTCCGAGCAACAACTGGCGGTGTTGTAGCCCAGGGATGAGAAGAGAACAGGGTGGAGGCAGCAGGACTTTTTGCCGTTATCACAGCAGGGGAACAGCTGACATTACTGAACCCCAGTAACACAGGAGCAAGTGTTGACTGTGCTAACAGCACTTCCGAGCAACAACTGGCGGTGTTGTAGCCCAGGGATGAGAAGAGAACAGGGTGGAGGCAGCAGGACTTTTTGCCGTTCACACAGCAGGGGAACAGCTGACATTACTGAACCCCAGTAACACAGGAGCAAGTGTTGACTGTGCTAACAGCACTTCCGAGCAACAACTGGCGGTGTTGTAGCCCAGGGATGAGAAGAGAACATGGTGGAGGCAGCAGGACTTTTTGCCGTTATCACAGCAGGGGAACAGCTGACATTACTGAACCCCAGTAACACAGGAGCAAGTGTTGACTGTGCTAACAGCACTTCCGAGTAACAACTGGCGGTGTTGTAGCCCAGGGATGAGAAGAGAACATGGTGGAGGCAGCAGGACTTTTTGCCGTTATCACAGCAGGGGAACAGCTGACATTACTGAACCCCAGTAACACAGGAGCAAGTGTTGACTGTGCTAACAGCACTTCCTAGCAACAACTGGCGGTGTTGTAGCCCAGGGATGAGAAGAGAACAGGGTGGAGGCAGCAGGACTTTTTGCCGTTATCACAGCAGGGGAACAGCTGACATTACTGAACCCCAGTAACACAGGAGCAAGTGTTGACTGTGCTAACAGCACTTCCGAGCAACAACTGGCGGTGTTGTAGCCCAGGGATGAGAAGAGAACATGGTGGAGGCAGCAGGACTTTTTGCCGTTATCACAGCAGGGGAACAGCTGACATTACTGAACCCCAGTAACACAGGAGCAAGTGTTGACTGTGCTAACAGCACTTCCGAGCAACAACTGGCGGTGTTGTAGCCCAGGGATGAAAGAGAACAGGTGGAGGCAGCAGACTTTTTGCCGTTACACAGCAGGGAACAGCTGACATTACGAACCCCAGTAACACAGGAGCAAGTGTAGACTGTGCTAACAGCACTCCGGCAACAACTGGCGTGTTGTAGCCCAGGATGAGAAGAGAACAGGTGGAGGCAGCAGACTTTTTGCGTTACACAGCAGGGGAACAGCTGACATTACTGAACCCCGTAACACAGAGCAAGTGTGACTGTGCTAACAGCACTTCCGAGCAACAACTGCGTGTTGTAGCCAGGGATGAGAAGAGACAGGTGGAGGCAGCAGACTTTTTGCCGTTACACAGCAGGAACAGCTGACATACTGAACCCCATAACACAGGAGCAAGTTACTGTGCTAACAGCACTTCCAGCAACAACTGGCGGTGTTGTAGCCAGGGATGAAAGAAACAGGTGGAGGCAGCAGGACTTTGCCGTTCACACAGGAACAGCTGACATTACTGAACCCCAGTACACGGAGCAAGTGTGACTGTGCTAACAGCACTTCGAGCACAATGGCGGTTGTAGCCCAGGATGAAGAGAACAGGTGGAGCAGCAGACTTTTTGCCGTTACACAGCAGGGAACAGCTGACATTATGAACCCCAGTAACACAGAGCAATGTGACTGTGCAACAGCACTCGAGCAACAACTGGCGTGTTGTAGCCCAGGGATGAGAAGAACAGGTGGAGCAGCAGACTTTTTGCCGTTACACAGCAGGGGAACGCTGACATTACTGAACCCCATAACACAGAGCAAGTGTGACTGTGCTAACAGCACTTCCGAGCAACAACTGGTGTTGTAGCCCAGGATGAAAGAGAACAGGGTGGAGGCAGCAGGACTTTTGCCGTTCACACAGGGGAACAGCTGACATTACTGAACCCCAGTAACACAGGAGCAAGTGTTGACTGTGTTAACAGCATTCCGAGCAACAACTGGCGGTGTTGTAGCCCAGGGATGAGAAGAAACGGGTGGAGGCAGCAGGCTTTTTGCCCGTTCACAGCGGGGGAACAGCTGACATTACGAACCCGTAACACAGGAGCAGTGTAGACTGTGCTAACAGATTCCGAGCAACAATGGCGGTGTTGTAGCCCAGGGATGAGAAGAGAACAGGGTGGAGCAGCAGGACTTTTTGCCGTTCACACAGCAGGGGAACAGCTGACATTACTAAACCCCCAGTAACACAGGAGCAAGTGTAGACTGTGCTAACAGCACTTCCGAGCAACAATGGCGGGTTGTAGCCCAGGGATGGAAGAGAACAGGGTGGAGGCAGCAGGATTTTTTTGCCGTTCACACGCAGGGGAACAGCTGACATTACTGAACCCCAGTAAACAGGAGCAAGTTTTGACTGTGCTAACAGCACTTCCGAGCAACAATGGCGGTGTTGTAGCCCAGGGATGGGGAAGAGAACAGGGTGGAGGCAGCAGGACTTTTTGCCTTTATCACAGCGGGGGAACAGCTGACATTCTGAACCCAGAAAACAGGAGCAAGTTTTGACTGTGCTAACAGCACTTCCGAGCACAACTGGCGGTGTTGTACCAGGATAAAAAGAGAACATGGGGAGGAGGGGTTTTTTTGCCGTTCAAGCGGGGAAACTGACATTACTAACCCCCAAACACAGGGCAAGTTTTAAGGCAACACTTTTTCGAAAAAAGGCGGTGTTGTACCCCGGGGATAAAGGGAAAAGGGGGGAGGCAGAGGACTTTTTCCCTTTTTCCCCGGGGGGGAAAGCCTTACTGAACCCCGAACACAGGACAATTTTGACGGCAACAGCACTTCCGACAACAAGGGTGTTGTAGCCCGGGGATAAAGAGAACAGGGGGAGGAAAAATTTTTTCCTTTTTCAAGGGGAACAGCTGACTTACAACCCCCAGTAACACGGAGCAAGTGTTGCGGCAACGCTTCCCGGGCAACAACGGGCTGTTGTGCCCGGGAGAGAAGAAACAGGGGAGGCAGCGGTTTTTTTCCGTTTCACAGCGGGGGAACAGCTCATTAGAACCCATAAAAACGGACAAAGTGTGAGGTTTTTAACACTTCCGAGCAAAAGGGCGGTTTGTACCCAGGGATGAAAAAACAGGTGGGGGCACGGATTTTTCCGTTACAAGCGGGGGAACAGCTGACTTACTAACCCCGAACCCGGGCAAGTTTTTGGCTAACACACTTCCGGAAAACGGGGGGTTTGTACCCCAAGGGAAAGAAACAGGGGGGACAGGTTTTTCCCGTTACACAGCGGGGAACGGGGAAAAATAAACCCCCATAAACAGGACAAGTTGCTTGCAAACACATTTCCCCGAGCAACAACTGGCG